>CM076584.1:1473761803-1474290705 GCA_034641835.2 Pinus albicaulis
TAATACGAGCCGTTGATCTACAGATATCAACGGCTGCAATTGGCCGAAAAAACATTATGAGCGGGGCTACATAAAATATAACCAAAGTCAGAGGATTGATCTGGACCGTCCGATCTAGACACATGGACGGTCCAGATGCAATCGGAGGTATCAATATCGGCGGGGCAAAGAACTTCGACTGGTGCCGAAGTGATTGAGCACTGGCCGTCGATCTACAGATCAAATCGACGGTGGGGAATGAATTGGAGGGGTGGTCAATCAGAGGGGAAACAAAAATGAGCCCAATATAATTTGCGATGCGATGTTGTGTGGGCTGTTTGATCGGCTTTAGATCAATGGTGGAGATTCCTTCAAATAATGAACCAGTGGAAACCCTTTATAATATATGAAAACCCAAAGTTTAATGAAAACATAAAGGTTTTATGTATCGGGGCGGGATATATATATAAGAAGTGGCTAGGCACCCGTCTGCGAGGCCTTTGGTTTATATGAAAGATAATAGGCCTAGGGCTTATATGTAGAAAGGGCCAATCACAATCAGAGATTTCAATAAAGGGAAAAGACTTGCACGATGTGTTTCCTCCGATGCGATAAGCGCCGAAAGGGCTTAGCGCTTAGTTCCAGTGCCAGGGCATATGGTGGGTAAGTGGTAAGGATTTAGCCCAGAGGGGCATAAGCCTACAATACAAAAATGTATTTTTATGAAATTTTCAAAGTTTTTTGATGGATTTGGGGGTTTCGACAGAGTTAAAAAAGGAGTTTTAAACTGTGTAAGGTGGATTTTGTGAAGGGGGGAATGGGAAAAATGAAAAATAGAGGAAGCTTATGAGAAAAAGAGAAGGTAAAATGAAGGTTAGTTTTGATGTGGAAGGAATGGAAAAATGGTGTTTTGCAGCAGTCTTATCCTCATTAAATCAGCAGAATTTCAGAGTTCAAAATGGAAACAGCAGTGAAGATCTGAACAAAGGGCATGATGTCTTTATGAGTCTTCAAGAGATAACATATTTTAGCAATAAAACTTGTTTCTTGAAGGCTCCAAAAATGTTTTAGCCACCTTTTGATATAACAAATTTTACAGGTGGCTAACACCCTGGTTCCATTTGTTATTGAAAATGATGCTCTCCCTAGATGAAACCAGTAAAAAGTTTGCTTGTATTATAAATGGAAATCCAGTGACCATTTTTGTGGGAAGAAAAGCATAGATACCTGCAACTACCATATTTCCACCTGAAAATCAGTTTCCCATTGGAAAATCTAATGTAATAGCCCCTTTTGCAATGCTCAACCCTATACTCATTTTCTATGGGAAACCATTGCCTCCACATGTAATAACTGCATTATCTAGTCAAAAATTAGTCTTCTTCTGTTAACAAATGCATAATGAAGGACTTGTTGACATTGCTCCCAGAACATTCAAGGTCAGTTTCTCGTAAAATAGAGATTGTATAAAAAATTTTAAGATCAAGATAGAAAGCACAAAGGAGAAAAGAGGAAATTGGATGCCAAGATGGAGGAGGAACTTACAAATGAGCAAGCAGATCATGGGTCAACATGCAGATCATGGAGCACCTTTTCTTGTTGCGGGTTATGGAAAGGTTCAAGTTTCTTTTTCTGAAAGAAGAAGAGGTGTAGTTTCGAAAAGAAATGGCCCAAATATTTTCATAGCAAAATGTACATTTCCAACATGTTTAATTTTGGTGTGTTAGCCCCCCTATAAATTTTGACAAAGCAAAACAGGGGGCTAAAATTATTTTTGAGCCCTCAAGGAATGCATCTCCCCGAAGACACATCATCCTTGTGGCCTCCTACGCCTTTGCCTTTGATAAATTTCCCTCTGCAGGACTCTCCATGTTACCCCTCTCTTCCCCTTCACAAAGTCCCCTCTCTATCCCAATTTCCCCCCAATTTCCCCTTTAAATCCTACCTTCACCCTTTGTTGTGCCATTTTCCCCTTCTACCCTTTATCATTACCCTCTTTAGGCCTTAGAATGCATTAAAAAGGGTGAAAACCCCACTTTTGGACCATATAATAGGCCTAGCCCCCTTCTGCTAGCCTCCCGCACCTTTTTCCTCCGAAGCAACCCAGCGCAGGAACCACCCGCCAGCACTGAAAGCGCCTATCTCCAACGTGTATCGGGTGCAACATCGACCGTTGATCTTATTTGATCAGACGGTGATCGCTAACCCCAAAACCCTCCGTGTTTCCCCCATTCATTTCCCAGATCGTGCCATCGCCATTCATTTGCCTATCAGATCAACGGTTCGGAGCTTATCCGCCCAGTGGACCCCGTCGCGCACTTTTCACAAACCACCAGTTTTTATCGCACCGCCTTTGGGCGAAGGGCGGTTTTTCCCGATGACCCAGCGATTCCATACATCTCCCGCTGCGTGTCCCCGCGTACGGTCCCAAAACCGCTATCCCATCGCGCGTTATCGTTCGGAATGGGTTGCGCAGCGACATTCACGTCAACTATCAGATCTGCCTGCGCTCATCCAATGGTCATCACTCAAAGGAGCTATGCGCTGTTTAGTATGTGGGTCCGTACCCCTGGCCCACGTTCTTTGCCCTCCGATGTGTTGCCCACCGTCGATCTCCGTCGAGATCGGACGGTCCAGATTCATTTCTCAGCTGTCGACTATTCCGTTGTCACCGATTCCGCCACGTCACCTCCACGTGTCCACCGTACAATCTCCCTCCAATTTTGTATATTCATTCAAAGGTTAGATATTCAAAGGTTTCTTGTCCATTTTTCCTCTGCACCACCCTCTGATTGTAGTCTTCATCGTTCCCACCTCACTGCATATCATCCATGATAGTTTCGCCATCAACCAGTCTGCATCATCAGTCTAGCCACTCCATTGCGTCCACCACCCCATTGTTTTCTTAACATGTTTTCTTATTGTGCAGGGTTTCCAGAGAGGCAGAAAACCGCCATAACTCATAGGAATCATTGTGAGTGGCGCATTGAGTGGGCAGAATTAAAACTGAAGCTGGTACTACAGAGAAATGTCAAGAAAGGTGGTGGCAGTATAAATCCCATTGAAGGACGAAGTTTGAAACTTCGCAGACTCTATCCCGCGCCATTAAAGCACATATATTGCAGAATCGAGACATTTATGAAGTCGTGAAGAAAAACCAGTTTCATGATCATGGATTCCAGCATTCAGAATTGAGTTTTGAGTTTAATACAATAGTTTAGAAACAAAGCAACAGATCAGTGAACCTAAATATCATGCAGAAGGTACAGCACGCAAAGATTCATGAAATTAGGGTTCAAATCAACAGAATGTTTCTTCCATAGCAAGGACACAGTACACATTATGGTTTCAGTTTATATGGTGTCCAAGCAGGTTTCTTCCCCCTTCGCAGCAATCCTACGCTATCAGAAGGATTTGTTTCACCAGCATGGCAGTCCATTCAGTCATTTTGTGTATACACCAAAGTACTGCATAGTACTGCAGTCAGAGCACATCAGAGTCATATCCGAGTAATTCCCAGTCTGAAGAAGATCGTTCATGCACTCAAATAACATCAGAGATTAATGCACAGGAGTTATACAGGATGGGCTTCGGCTTTCTTTCTTTTCAGAAGTTTAATACTGCATTTAGTTCTCCACCTACCTCCTCTGCTCCTCCAGGGCTATAAATTCATGAAAAAATCATTGTAATGGTTGTTGTTCAGTTATCAGAGAACTAAAAGCAGTTTCTTTTGAGACTCAGTCTCTGTGTAAAGATTGTAAGATAGGTTGATGGATATGTTTTCAGTCTGAGTATTCAGCTATTGGCAATATTGTACTTGATTGGTATTGTTATTCAATATGACAAGCACATTTCTTTGGATCCTGATCTGAAGCAGCGGTGATGTTTTCCTATCTCTGTGTTTACATTCATTTCATTTCATTTCTACTGGCTTGCATCAGAAGTTTGACATAGGATTTACCCTTGTTAGGTACCCTATGTTCCTGCTCTCCTTGCCATTTATGTTTATCTTCTGAATGTTTTATCTGAGAAGTGTTTTCAGTTGGTTTAACCAGTGTAGTGGATGTTATTGCCTGCTCTTTGATGTATGAATTAAATGAATTCACTTCTTATGATGTTTCTTGTTATTGATTCAGTTGGAAGATTTGGGAACACTGGGGATTAGAGTTAGCCCTGTCCACTAGGATCCTTGTACGACCTGTTGATCCATAACTCTGTGCTCTGGAATCTGTGTTATCTCCTCCCACTCATTTTCCCACATCACATAATCATCTTGAAGATCCTAAGTTTCAGATGACTAGCCCAATTGAAAGCCTGCCTATTGAGTAGTAAGCAAATCCTTTCCTGACTCCATTTCCCAATGGTTTTGAGTATTTCCTGGAATATTTCACCTCTGCCTTATCCCTCTTTACTCATCCTGGTCTCACATTGAACTTTCTTTCCTGATAACCAGCAACCAAAACAAACAATCAAACAAACAAACCCGTGCCTATAACTAGCCTAAAAATCATAACATTCGAGCCTCATAGATATAAATCTTTGCTCATATAGAGAGATTCCTCTCTGGACCCAGGAGGGCTAGATCCTGAGGTCTGAAAGTGGTTCTGATGTTGTCTCATCTTTTGGTCTTGCAAATATGGCCAAAACATGGGAACCCCAACATAATGGCAACTCCACTGGGGAACTGAGTGCATTACACCTTAAACATTCTTAGGCATTCAAAAACCTACAATCTCTAGTTAGGTTGGCAGTCAAACATTCCTATTCTCACATCAACCTCTACACCATTTGTTGTGTTTTCCCATACTCTTGGACAGAGACTGGAGAGGGCCAGGTAGCTTCCAGATCTCACACTCTTTCGGAGGTGACATATCTGGTAAATGCCCTCCCAGTCAAACTCTGGTTAGAGTTTGATGTGTTTTAAAGATATCCTTGAAAGAGGACATCTCATAAGCACTGTGGTGGACAGTGTACCCTCCAAAAAACATCTTAAACCTTCCACCTGGCGACTCCAGTATTCCATAAACGTTTCAAAGACTCCACTGGTGATCAGTAGGCCTGTTGATTATCCTAGTTCACATTAGACTCCACTGGGAGACCAACCTCCTTAACAACATCAACCATAGTAGAAGTAATAGGTAGGGTTAAGCTGCTTGGTCAGAAACAACATTCTGGCTCCTAGAACTATCCATACAAGAGCTTACCCTAACCCAGCCCCACCTGAAATAGTTGATAACCCAGAAAGCATCCTCAAGGGAGCTCCTACACTTAAAAGATCAACTATCTCCAAACACATCCATAGAGCTAATTCTGCACCAGAAGATCTTACAGCGCTGTCACATTTTCACCTCGACCTAGACCCACCTAACAGCCTACCTAGAACTAGGTCATTCAGTAGTTTAGACCAGCCAGACCCTGAGCTTCCTGATTCACCACAACAAAGTGGTAGACACCTTGGGAATAGACAGACCCCCTCATCTACACCTCCTGATTTACATTTCATACAAAACTTGGGCCTCAGTCACCCTAGGTGTGCTCATCAGTCCTTTGCTGGTCATAACATCCTTGTCATCCATATACCTGCTGCCCAAGTCCCTCTAGCTCATCAAAACATCATCATGGCAGCTTGGTATGCACCTCTGGTTTTACCCCAACCTTTAGTACCCTTACCAAATGATTATCAGTCTAAGATTCCACACTTAACTGCAAAGGAGTCCATCACAACCCAACAACATGTAGATAAAATGGAAGATTCTTTTGACTACATGGAAATTGATGATGATACAGTCAAAATGAGAATCTTTGCCCAAAGCTTAGGGGGTGATGTGAAGAAATGGTTTAAAGGACTACCCCCAAGTAGTATCAACGATCTCCTAGCTTTGTATCAGACTTTCATAAACAAATGGGAAACTAGGGCAAATCCTCGCCAACTCCTAGCAGAGTACATGACCCTTAAAAGAAACGTAGGAGAGAGTGTTCGCGATTACACAACAAGGTTCAACAGCATTTATAATGCTCTCCCTCCACATATGAAACCTCCACAAGGCATGGCCCTAGCAAAATACCCTTAAGGTTTTGATGCTGACATGGCCTATGAGCTTAGAGACAAGGAGTACAACACATTGGAAGACATGCAGAAAGGAGCAGTGAATATAGAAGCCAACCTGATAGAGAAAAGAGCAAGACTGAAATCTAAGAGAAGGGTAACATATAGAGATGACAATGTAGCTTCCACATCTTACCAGAATTATGATAAGCTGTCTAAAAATGTGGAAAGGTTACAACAAATGATGGAAAAAATGGTTGTCACAGTTAGTAACCAGAATAGAAACCAGAACCAAAACTTTAGAAGAAACAATAACGCTCCCAACAGACAAAGAGAATCAGATAAACAAGTTATTCCCCCATTCCAAGAGAATTTTCTTGATGAAGATGAGGGAATCATAGAAGAGTCTGAGGGAAACACAATTAACATGTTTGAAACAGAAGATTCAATCCATAACTGTTACTCAGAAGAAGATCAACCCTCACCCTCTGGTTGGGAGGAGGAATGGTCGGAATCTGAAGATTACAGATTAGGATTTGAAAATGCCATGATGCAGGTCAGAGAGCAATATGAACTTAGAAGAAAAAAGAGTCAAGAAACTGCTAAACCCAAAGCTTCTGAGACTACCATCAAGAAGAGACCTGAGAAAACTTCTAAAGAAACTGCTAAAACCAACAAATCAGCAGCTGAGAGTTCTGGAAAGAGTAAAGAAAAGGACAACCAAAACACTAATGCACAAGGTAAACCAGCTAGCCGCACTAGTACTGCGGTTAGTGCTCCTGACAAAAATGTCACAAACACTGTACATAATGAAAATCGGCCCACTGAATCAGTCACTAAGGCAGTGGAAAATAAAACAGAGATGAGCATTCCTAAGAGTCAGTCCACCTTCAATTTGGAAAGTGAGATTGCAAGAATTAAAATCTTTGTCCCACTTTCTGAGCTGGCCACTCAAGATGTATATAAAGGCCAGATTTTGAGAGCTTTAAACTTAGGTGAGAATGGTGACTTTGTCAATTTTAATGATGATCAACCTGCCCTCTTGTTTGGTCCTAAGATAGAGGGGAAGTTTCAGTAAGGGGTAGTTCCACCTTTCTATATCAGTCTCAACATTCATGACAAAATCCTGCATAATGCAATGCACGATTCTGGAGCATCTCACAACCTAATGCCTAAGGTAGTCATGGAAAGGCTAGGTCTAGAGATAACCAGACCCTACAAAGATTTATACTCTTTCGACTCTAGCAGGGTAAAATGCCTAGGCCTGATCAAAGAATTGTGTGTGAGCTTAACTCAAATCCCAGCTAAATGCATGGTCATGGATGTTGTGGTGGCAGATGTGCCACCTAAGTATGGTATGCTACTATCAAGATCATGGGGAGCCAAGCTGCAGGGTACAATGCAGATGGATGGCTCATATGCCACAATCTCAATCTTTGGCCAACTTAGAAAACTGTATAGGGAGACTCAGATGAAATTCCTAGTCCGTAGTCCCGAAAAACCAGAAAATTCACCTGTCTATTCTGTGCACACAGACCTTGAATCCTTCATCTTTTGTAATGATGGATCTTTAGAAGCGTTAGAGTCCCAAGACAGAAATACAAACAGATAGGGAGAAGCTGTTGATTTTAACATAATGGCTGCTCTGGGTTTAGAGGACAACGAAGAAGAAAACCACGATGAAACCTGTAGGATATGTGGTGGAGACCTAACCCCGAGTGAACAAGAAACAGAGCATGAACAACCATCCGAACAGATCCCTGAAACTCATACGTTTCACGAGGAACAAAGCAATCCAAAGCCTATTATAGACCCTACAACGCAACATAATGACGAAACCAGCTATAGGGAAAGGAGTGATAATGAAAACAAAAATGAACCCCTGTGGGTGATGAACTTCGACGGGTCATGCACTAGAAGAACTACTGGGGCAAGAGTGTGGATTCATAATACAGAAAATGACTACGCTGAGAGCCACGCCTGTAGTCTGCATTTCAAATGAACCAATAATGTCGTTGAATACGAGGCTCTAATTTTGGGTCTAAATCTATTGAGAAATTGGGAGCCTGTAGGATTAATGTGCGTGGAGACTCCGAGCTGATTATTAAATAGAAAAACGGGGAATACACGAAGAAACACCCCAGGTTGAGAGCATATAGGAATGACATTATGGATCTGCTGAAAACGTTTTTTGAATACAAATTAGTGTTCGTTCCTAGAAGTCAAAATGTCATTGCAAATGGATTAGCTTGCCTGGCCAGTTCACACCCCAAAACTCCCAGTGACCAACAGATCATCATTGAAACCAAATTTAGACCTGCTATCCTAGACAACAAAAAATATTGGCAAGTTTTCAAAGGTGACAAACAAATTGAAGATTTTCTAGTAGGCATAAACGAGTTTGAATTTTCCGATTCGGGCTCTAAATCTGACCATAGTTGCCTAAGTGATGAGTCCTCAGATGAGGAAGAAACACCATGTAACATAGAAATAAACTCTTTAGATGAACAGACTGGAAACTTAGACCACAAATGTGAAAATGCAGGTAGTGAGGAAATGGAGGTGTTACAGGCCAGAGACAAGAATATACCCAGAGGCCTGGCACCCTTAGAGAACCTTTTTGACTTTGATGATGTGGCAAAAAATCCCACTATAGAACATGCAGGCTCTGATGTGGAAGGATGCAAATTAGGCACTGAAGATAAGCCCAAAATGATTAAACTGGCTAAATATTTACCTGCAGACATGAAGAAGAGATACATTGACCTTTTCAAGGAATTCATTGATGTGTTTTCATGGAGCTATGAAGACTTAAAGGCCTATGACACAAATATCATTCAGCATAAGATACCCTTGAAATAAAATCAGAAGCCCTTTAGGCAAAAACTTCGCAGAATCAATCCTAAACAATTGCCTGCAGTAGAGAAAGAGATCAAGAAGATGTATGAAGCAGGTATAATTGTGCCTGTGAGGTTCTCTGATTGGGTATCAAACTTAGTGGCTGTGAGGAAGAAAACAGGAGAAATCAGATTGTGTATAGACTTCAGGAATCTCAATAGAGCCTCACTCAAAGACAATTACCCTTTGCCTAAAATGGAACATATTCTTCAGAAGGTAGTAGGTTCTAAGAGTATTTCCCTGCTATATGGTTTCTCTGGATATAACCAAGTCTTAGTAATCCCAGAAGACCAACTCAAAACAACCTTTACCACTCCATGGGGTACCTTCATGTATGTGAAGATGCCTTTTGGATTGATGAATGCTGGAGCCACCTTCCAAAGAGCGATGGACATAGCATTTTCAGATGAGATAGGGCATTTCATTGTTATCTACTTGGATGACATAACAGTCTTTTCTAATACTGAAGAAGAACACCTGAAACATCTGAGAAAAGTATTTGAAAACTGTAGAGGGTTTGGTTTGTCCCTGAACCCTAAAAAGACTGTCTTTGGGCTACAAGAGGGTAAACTTATTGGCCACATTATATCCGAGAAGGGAATCAGGATAGACCCCCAACGAGTTGAGGGAATACTACAGATCACACACCCCAAGAACATCAAGGAATTACAGTCTTTCATTGAAAAGATTAACTTCCTTAGGAGATTTATCCCAAATCTGGCTGAACACCTTAGAAACATGACTAACATGCTGAAGAAAGGTGCAGGAGTTAAATGGACCATGGGATCTAAACAATCTTTTGAATCAATAAAACTTGCACTTACCCAAGCTCCCGTCCTAATCAGCCCAGATTTCTCCAAAGATTTCATGATCTTTTCATTCGCCTCAGAGCATACAGTGGCTGCAGTCTTGCTATAGAAAAACACAGAGGGAATGGAACAACCAATTGCCTTCTTTATAAAAGCACTCAGAGATGCACCCTTGAAATACAACATCATGGAGAAACATGCCTATGCTCTAATTAAGGCCTTAAAAGACTTCAGGGTGTACATATTTCATTCTCATACTGTAGCCTATGTGCCCAACATCATAGTCAAAGATATATTGTCCCAAGACCCAGATGGGAAAAGGGGCAAATGGATAGCAGTGATCCTAGAGTATGACCTTGAGATAAAACCCACCAAACTGATTAAAGGTCAGGGCTTAGCTAAGTTAATGGCCGAATCAAACCTACAAGCCCTAGACATTAACATGATAAGTACCTTGGATGAGCAACAAGAATTTCCTGATCTCACTGTTGAGGAAAAATTTCAGAGCTCCCCTTGGTATTCCGACATTCTGTATGTGCTTACACACCTCAACGCCCCTCCTGGATTATCAAAGACCCAGGCTATATTCTTAAGGCTAAAAACTAGAAGTTACTACATTATAAATGAAAACTTATACTGGAATAATCCTAATGGCCTATTGCTTAAATGTTTTCCTGAAAATGAGGCATAGAGGGTTAAACAAGAATTCGAAGCTGGAGAATGTGGAGGCCACCTGAGTTCGAAAGCCACTGCAAACAAAATACTAAGAACTGGCTATTATTGGCCCACACTCTTCAATGATGTTCATAAAATGATAGTTGCTTGCCACAAATGTCAGATCTTTGAGGGCAAGAGAAAAATCCTACCTTTACCCCTACAACCCATCACTGTTGAAGGTCCCTTTCTGCAATGGGGCCTAGATTTCATAGGGGAAATTCACCCTGCTTCTTCTGCTCAGCACAAGTGGATCCTAACAGCCACAGATTATTTCAATAAGTGGATAGAGGTCGTGCCCACTAGGAATGCCATAGATTTAGTCATCATTAGTTTCCTAGAAAGTCACATCCTCTCTCGGTTTGGCTGCCCAAGGAAAATAATCACTGATAATGCTACTGCTTTCGGATCCAAAAAGATGGTTGATTTTTGTCACAGGTACCAAATAGCACTTGGTCATTCGACTGCCTATTACCCTCAAGGTAATGGATTAGCTAAATCATCAAACAAGAGCCTGGCGATCATCATCAAGAAGCTGTTGGAAGAGAACAAAAAATCATTGCATAACAAGCTAGTACATGCTTTGTGGGCTAACAGGCTTACAACAAAGAAGTCCATTGGCATGTCACCATTTCAGCTTGTCTATGGTACAGAAGCAGTATTCCCTACCAGCCTTGGGACACCAGTGATCAGGCTGGTAAAGGAGATCCAAACAGAATAAGATAGTATGGTGAGGGGAATAAACCAAACAATCCATCTTCAACAAACAAGGGAAGAGGTCTACAACAGAGCAGTGAAATTTCAGGAGAACATAAAGAAATTGTTTGACAAAAGAACCAAAGCTGCTGATTTCAAAGTTGGAGATAAGGTTTTGAAATGGGATTCGAGAAGAGAGGATAAAGGAAAGCACAACAAATTTGACATTTTGTGGCAAGGTCCATACCTCATCCAGGCCACTGTGGGTCCAAATGCTTTCTTCTTACAAGAACCAGATGGTACAGAGCTGTTTGGGGGTCCTGTCAATGGCAGGATGCTCAAACACTACTTCTGCTAATTCACGATTTCCAGTTTCATTTCCATTGTACATACCATTGCAGCTTTTTATTTTCAAGAAAAAGAAAAATGTTTCAAAAAATAGAGGAAAAGGAGAGGTTCAGACATGCTTAAAACATGGACCTCTGATATGCAAAAGAGTGGCTCTAATAAACTCAAAACCTGAGCCAAAGAAAGTAAAACAGCTGGTCCTAACATGCCAAAATCTGGACCAACAAAGGAAAAGAAGAATCAACTCTAACGTGCCCAAAACTAGAGCTGAAATGGAGAAAAGGAGTGACTCTAACAAGCTCAAAACTCGAGTCACAAAAGGAAGGAAGGATAATTCAATTTTCATATTTCAAGCCTTCACGGTTTTGCTTTCAGTTTTCTGCAAATTCTTGTCCATGTGCAACTGTTTTTATGCCTTGGATCCACAGCAAGTCAGACAGTCTAATCCTGGCTTGACTATTTTTCAATTTCTATTGTAGAATGTAGAGAAGAAATCTGCTGGACAGTTTAATCCCAGTAGATGTTAGATTAGGTAGAGAAACATACGATACCAACAGTTTAATCCGGTCTCATGGAGCAATAAGGGTAGATTTAGAATAGGTTTATTTTCTGTTTGCAAAAATAAAATATGGAAAGGGTCTGCTAGCTCAAATGCACCCTGGAAGAAGAAAAAAATGCGAGGATTGTAGTATGGGTAGGTAGTTTGTTGGAGTAAGTTTCTGCTGATGTAATGTTTTCATATTGTGGCAGCTTATCAAAGAAAAGAGGATGTGTAAAGAAGCGAGGCCAACGGCTTCTCAAAGATTTATTCCTCGAATTCTTGACTTCTTCAAGAAAAGAGCCATCTGTGGAGCCACTATTAGCCCCCCTAAAAAATTTTGACAAGCAAAGTAGGGGCAAATGTTTACGAGACTTGATGAATGCATCTCCCACAGAGGACACATCATCCTTGAAATTCTCTATACTATCACTGTAATGTAATCCCCCTCTGTGTGGAATTCCATACAAGAAACCTCTCTAATTGTGACTTATTTGTGCTCCTAAAGGCCTTCATTTTACCCCTTTCCCTCCTTTGTCGAGGTTCCCTTGTTGCCCTCATTTTCCCTGGCGATCCTCTAAAAATATCCCAAAATCCCCCTTCAATTTCTGCCCATGCCCCTTATTGGCCTATTTCACCTTTATCCCCCTATCGTTACCTTTGAGAGACTTCAAAAATGCATCGAAGATGGCTTTAAAACCCATTTTCCACATTATAACCCAGAGCTGGCCCTCTTGCTAGCCCCGCACCTTTTCCTCGAGGTGACCTAGCGGCAGAAACCACACCGCACAGAAAAAAAGGCGCTTATTCCCCGATCCATGTCGGGCGTGATTACATCCGTCGATCTTGGTCGATCGGACAGCTATCGTCGATTCGCGAGGGCGCCGTGTTTCTCGTTCAAATCTTGATACGCCATCACCGTCTCCATTTAAACGGTCGTCGACGGTTCGCAATGCACCCACGGCGAGTGGTCCCCATGCCTTCTGTTCCAAACCCGACGGTTCTATCGCACCGCCTTCTGGCGGGCAAGCGGGTTTTCCAGGGTGACCCCGGCGTTCCATACGGCGGACGCTGATGGCTCCTGTACGGTTTCAAAACCGCTTGTCCATCGCGCATTAACTTTCGACTCAGGACGCGCAGTGATATTCATATCATCCATTAGATCTTGGTCGTATCATCATCGACAGAGATGCTCGTGATTTAAACCATGGGCCACCGCACCGCAGCCCCTACATTCATCGCCTTTCGTGTCTGTTTCCCACGCGTCGATCTCCCGCCGAATGCGACGGTCCCGAGCATGGTCTTCTCCCCACCATTGACCATTGGTAATCGCGGTTCCACCACGTCACCTCACGTGTCCAGCTAAGGTCTCCCTCACGGTTTTTTTATATTTGTTCAAGGTGGAGATGAGAAGTTTCCCATTCATTTTTCCTCCGCACCACCCTCTGACTGTAGTCTTCATCATTTCCACCTCACTGCAGATCATCCATGATAGTTTCAACCAATCTGCATCATCAGTCTAGCCACCTCATTGCGTCCACCACCCCATTGTTTTCTTAACATGTTTTCGTATTGTGCAGGGTTTCCAGAGAGGCGGAAATCCGCCATAATTCACAAGAATCATTATAAACGGCGCATTGAGCAGGCATAATTAAAACTGAAGCTGGTACTTCAGGGAAATGTAAATAAAGGTGGCGGCAGTATAAATTCCATCAAAGGACGGAGTTTGAAACTTCGCGGACTCTATCCCGTGCCATTAAAGCCTAGATATTGCAGAATCGAGACATTTATGAGGCCGTGAAGAAAAACCAGCTTCATGATCATGGGTTCCAGCATTCAGAATTGAGCTTTTGAGTTTAATACAACAGTTTAGAGGCAAAGCAATAGATCAGTGAACCTAGGAAATCATGCAGAAGGTACAACATGCAGAGATTCATGAAATCAGGGTTCAAATCAGCAGAATGTTTCTTCCAGAGCAAGGACACAGTACACATTATGGTTTCAGCTTTATATGGTGTCCATAGCAGGTTTCTTTCCCCTTCGCAACAATCCTACGCTATCAGAAGCATTTGTTTCACCAGCATGGAAGTCCATTCAGTCATTTTGTTTATACACCAAAGTACTGCACAGTACTACAGTCAGAACACATCAGAGTCATATCAGAGTGACTCCTAGTCTGAAGAAGATCGTTCGTGCACTCAAAGAACATCAGAGATTAATGCACAGGAGTTATACAGGATGAGCTTCGGCCCTCTTTCTTCTCAGAGGTTCAATACTGCATTTAGTTCTCCACCTACCTCCTCTGCTCCTCCGGGGCTATAAATTCATGAAAAACTCATTGTAATGGTTGTTGATCAGTTATCAGAGAACTGCAAGCAGTTGCTTTTGAGACTCAGTCTCTGTGTAAAGATTGTAAGATAGGTTGATGGATATGTTTTCAGACTAAGTATTCAGCTATTGGCAATATTGTACTTGATTGGTATTGTTACTTAATATGACAAGCACATTTCTTTGGATCCTGATCTGAAGCAGCGGTGATGTTTTCCTATCTCTGTGTTTACATTCATTTCATTTCGTTTCTACTGGCTTGCATCAGAATATTGGCATAGGATTTACCCTTGTTAGGTACCCTATGTTTCTGCTCTCCTTGCCCTTTATGTTTCTCTTCTGAATGTATTATCTAAGGAATGTTTTCACTTGGTTTAACAAGTGTAGTGGATGATATTGCATGCTCTCTGATGTATGAATTAAATGAATTCAGTTCTTAGATGCTTCTTGTTATAGATTTAGTTGGAAGATTTGGGAACATTGGGGATTAGTGTTAGCCTTGTCCACTAGGATCCTTGTACGACCTGCTGATTTGTAACTTTGTGCTCTGAATCTGTGTTATCTCTTCTCCTCTTACCATCCACATCATAATCATCTTGAAAGATCCTAAGTTTCAGATGACTAGCCCAATTGAAAGCCTGCCTATTGATTAGAAAGCAAATCCTTTCCTGACTCCATTGCCCAATGGTTTTGAATATTTCCTGGAATATTTCACCTCTGCCTTATCCCTCTTTGCTCATCCTGGTCTTACATTGAACCCTTCTTTCATGATAACTAGCAACCAAAACAAACAATCAAACAAACAAACCCCGAGCCTTATAACTAGCCTAACATCTTAAACTTTGAGCTTCACAGACATAAAACCTTTGCTCATACGGAGAGATCCCTCTCTAGACCCAGGAGGGCTAGATCCTGAGGTTTGAAAGTGGTTCTGATGTTGTCTCATCTTTTGGTATTTCCAGTAAAACTGGCTGTGGGAACCCCAACTGTACCCACGGTATTTTGAGTCGGAAACCTTTCATAAGGAGTGCCTTAATGGAACACATTGTTACCAATTGTGCTACATATTTTAGTGGTATGGGGGTATGACACTGTAGTAGAATGAATTCTTATTATTATGGCCATCTCATAGATAATAAGCACAAGCCAAAGAGGGCCCGAAAGGTATGAAACAAAAACCACATGTATTTTAGAACCATAAACGAAAACCACGGGTATGAATATATGAAATGTGCATCTTTTGAGGCATTGTAGGGTGGGGATACATGAAGTAAATATATATTTACACTTGAGTGTGTATAATTTGGTTTATAAATACATCAACCTTAAAAATTGTGTAGTGGAAAACTATAGGTGCAAGCAACACCTATTCTAATTAATCTTTGATCTTGGAAAACATTCTCATCATATATATAAGATTTGGATGGAGAGGTGTTTTGCAAAGGATGATTAAAGTTATTATAATACTTTGTTGTTTTGTTTAAATATTTCAAGTGTTCATCAGGTGATTTGGAGATATGGAATAATTTAATGGAAATTTTTATATATTTTACATTTGAATGGTGTTCTTTGTTTTATAGATGATGAATCATGATGTTCTTGTTATGTGTATAATGATTTATTTTGCTTTTTGGCTTGGCATAAAATTTTAATAAAAAATTTCTTAATGGGTTTTGTGAACATTACACTTAGTTTACTTTGAATGCTACTTACAAATCTAGTAATTCTCAACTCTTGGAAACTATTGATGTAGGTTTCTAGATCAATTTGAAATTTTACTTGTGGAATATTCAGTGAGATTTCAAAAGCTAACCATTGGGAGAAACCATCAAGGAAAATGGATGTATTATCATACTTTCAAACGTCTCCATCCAAGAATATTCTCTTCATGCTTCAGGCTCCTTTGAACAATCTCTTACTCAGAGAGATGTTAACTCTTGTGAAAATGAATTTGATATCCATATGATGGATGAGATAATAGGTTCTTCAAGTGATCAAGGTGAGATAAATGCAGTTTCAACATAAATTGGTGATGAAAATGTTGAATATTTTTCCTTCTAAGGTGATATAATACATTCATGGAAAAAGGAAAAAGGCCGATGGACCAAAGGGAGACAATTCCAAGAAGAATGGGTCTCAATTTTTCCATTTATTGAAGAAATACCTCGTACAAATGAGAATGAGGTTTACGCAGAAGTTATATGCAATGCATGTAGTTTGAAAACTCACAAGGTAGTGAAATTTCAAAAGAATCTAGATACAATACAAAAGCATGAAAGAAAGGCGTATGAAAAGAAAATTGTAAATGGTGAAAAGAAAACTATTCTCAGATGGAAATATTCTGAGGAATGTCAACATATCCAATATGCAGAAGAATACAAGAAATATTTAATAAGTAAGAGAAAACTTGAGGCAACTAGAGGAACCATCATATCTCTATTTGGAAAGACGATGGAGAGAAGTTTGTTATCCAAGAATATACAATTGAGCACTATATTTCACATCTTATCTAAGGGTCGTCCTATGAAAAATTATCCAAATCAAATGAAATATCTATCTTTTCTTCAAGTATAAAACTTTCCATCTTCTCATTGGTCTGTAACCAGTGGTTGGGAATGGGAAAGATATCTAGCTCCAGTATAAAAGGATGATTTGAAAGAGAATATTTCAAATTCTAGGTTTTTCACACCGTCTTTGGATGAGGTTACAACTATAGATAATACTTCATGGTGTTGAAAAATGTAACTACGTTCGGTCTTCATAAATTTATTTGATTCATTATGTAATTTACTTGTCAAAAGAATAAAGAAAATATTTTTTATTATTGCTACAATGACTTATTAAATCATGGGTTTCATGCTTGGGTCATAATTATATTAGTCAAAGTCCCCATTATGGACTCCTATGATTAATATTGAGTCATTAGAGTCATTATACCTTTTATAAGACCCCCCTTGGGCTTTCGAATCATGTAAAAGAATTACTTTTGAGTTAAATATGTATTATTTCAACTCCACACCAAGTTGACCTAAAGGAGATCAACTCAGCCTCAATCTGGTCAATTAGACCTCACCCGGAGCCTATATATTAGAGCAAATTGAATTCATTTGGACACACACCTCACTCAAGTTCGATATATCAAGAAGAAGCTGGAAAAAGTGTGAAGTAGGAGAAGGAGGTCAAAGAAGTGTGAGTTTGGTCAAGGAAGAAGAAAAGAAGAAAATCATGATTTTGGGCTCTCTCTCTCATGCCCTACTTTGGAATATCAAAGTCTTTTTAACGTTGTTGCAGCTATTTTATGCCTGATGTCATATGTTGTTGCATAGTCAAAGTTGTTGTGGTTGAATTGTTGCTGGTACAAGGTCGAAGGTCTAGAAGGGTTCACGTGGTGTGGAGGAAGGTATCGTTTGTGTCTAGGTTGAAGAGTCTCAAGTAAAGCTATTGAAGGTAGATATTTTTTACTGCGTTTTCCCCTAAAGAGGTGTTCTGCCCTTCCAGAGTGCCTACATCTCGTGCCTTGTGTTTTTTTTATCTTCATACACACATAATTTGAAAATTTCTTGATGAAAGATAATATAATAAAAAATTAAAAGAAGGCAACATAATTCACAAGTAATTGTCAAGAAAGAAGAAATATAACCCTAATATACTAATATTGATTTCTCAACATGGTATCAGAGCTAAGGTCAAGGAAGATTGAAGATCACTATGTTGTCTCAAAGGAAATGTCTAATCCCTCTCTGATAAGCTATATAAGAATGGGATTCAATATTGTAGGAAGCTAGATCAAGAATTTCTTCCACCACTTATTCAACAATGTTAATAGTCAAGGGTTGTTGGTTGCTCTTACAGGTTCTCTTAGTGATGATAATGCATGGATTATTGATATTGGAGCATCAAGACACATGATAGGATAAACTAAAAAACTTCACACTATATCAAAGGAATTAGCTTCTCATGTAATGGGATTGGGGGAAAACAAAATGTATGTTGTTAAAGGCCTGAGATTAACATATTTTGAAGGTGGAAAATGGAGCTAAGATACATCTAAACAATATACTATATGTTCCAGGTTTGAAAAAAAAATTTAATTTCTATTTCTTATATAGAAGATAAAGGAGATATGGTTGCATTTGTTGATGGAAAAAATTTGGTTTGGGGAAAATAATCAAGTATCGATAAAGCTAGAGTCATTGGAGTTCATGAAGGAAGCCTATATAGAGTCATTACACCACCTCCTCAAGATTTGGTCTATATGGAAATAAATCCCATTGAGCTACGGCATAGTACATATGATCATATACATTACAAGGTCATTCCTACTCTTAATCAACTAGTTCATGGCATCCCCAATATAAAATAAGATATTTAAGGAGTTTGTAATGGATGCTCTTTGGGTAAACATAAAAGAAAACCATTTTCAAATAGTGAAACAATGTCTAAACAAATATTAGATCTCATTCATTTTGATGTGTGTGGACCCATGTCTAAAAAATCACTTGAAGGTCATCTTTACTTTGTAGCTTTCATAGATGAGCACTCTAGAAAGGCATTTCTCCACATTCTCAAAAAGAAGAATGAAGTATCTAAGAAGTTCAAGGGATTTAGATCTGAAGTGGAAACCCTATATGAAAGAATAATAAAGACTCTTAGGTCTGAAAATGGTGTGGAATACACTTATAAATAATTAATTGAATATTGTAAAGAAGCAGGAATTAAGAGGGAGCTTGTTGTTCCCTACTATCCCAAACAAAATTGGGTACCTGAAATAAAGAACAGTTCAATTGAAGAAGGAATTCGAACAATGCTCCTTGATTAAGACTTACCCAAATTATTGTGGGTAGAAGCACCAATGATAGTGGTACAAATTCAAAATAGAAGCCTTCATAGAATTCTTGAGAACATCACACCTGAGGAAGTATTCACAGGAAATAAGTCAAGTGTGGATCATCTCTGAATCTTTAGGAGTCCTTCTTACATCCACAATCCAAAAGACAAGTGAAAGAATTTATACTCTACTAGCATCAGAGGAATATTCATTGGCTATAGTCTATCCTCAAAAGCATATAGAATCTACATCATAGAAAGAATATGTTATATTTGATGAGAATCAAGCCTACAAAATATCCAAGGACGTTCCTATTGATTCCGATGATGAAGACATACCTATATTCAAAGAATAAGAAGTACAACATGACAATCCTACTACTATTCAAGAAGAAGAAGAAGGGCCAAGTGATCCTATTCAACTTGTGGTCATACCAACCACTAGGAAAAGGCCAAATTGGTTAAAAGAAACCCTCAAAGACGTTGAATGACATAAAGCTGCAAAATGAACCTTTAGAGAAAGAAAAAGTCCAAAGAGATATTCTGGATATACTGCATATATAAAAAAACTAATTGAAGTTGAACCATCTACATTTGAAGAAGCTACTCATCAAGAGGTTTGGAAGAGGGAAATTCAAGAAGAGTAACAATCCATCATGAAGAATTGGGTTTGGGAAATTGTTCCTAGACCTAGTGACAAATCAGTTTTCACCTCTAAATGGATTTGTAAGATCAAGCATGTTGTTGATGGAAGCATAGAAAAATACAATGCTAGATTTGTTGCAATAGGTTTCTCTCAAAAGGAAGGCATAGATTATGAAGAAACCTTTTCACCCACTGCAAGGTATACTACTATTATATCCTTGGTTTCATTGGCTGCCACCATGAGATGGAATATTCATAAAAAGGATGTGAAGACAACATTTTTGAATGGGACCATTGATGTGGAAGTATACATCAATCAATTTGAAGGACTTGAGGTAAATAATAGAGACACTTATGTATTTCAACTTAAGAAGGACCTATATGGTTTGAAGAAAGCACCTAGGGCATGGTATGTGTTGTACCTTAAGAGACAATTCCTTAGTTGTGATAAGGAATATGTGCTTAAGACATTTATATAGTTATGTCACAGAAATATTGGTCTTTGTTTAATCACCTTCAAATATTTATCATTAAACCCTCAAAGGTCAAATATAATGAATGTCCCACAATGCTATTATCTAATGATATAGAATGGAATGATCAGAATAACATGTAAGAAAGAAGCCCAAAGTGATATGCTGTTGTACAGAATATATCACCTCAAACTCCAGAAGAATTATAAGAAAAGAAACTTTTAAAAGGAAGGAGCACCTATTAAGGATTTTAACTCTTATTCACATAAGTAAAAAGAGATCTGCAGCTTCATTACTTCATTTTATTCAAAGATGAAAAGTACACAATGTAAACTAGAAGACACATCAACATCAACAAATGCCAGAAACTTGCTTTTAACTCATTAATAATTTGAAATCTAAGTACAAAAATTGCAGTCTGAAGGTCCAAAACTCAGAACCCTTTTCTTTCTTGTCCATCTCATTAAATACAATAGAAAGCAGTTTGTAACTGCTGTAACTGATCCTAACTACTTCAAATTCTTAGGACTTCGTCAAATATCTATTACATGTCCTCAAAATGTCTTATTACAATTACATTCTCTTTTAAATAGGAAAATAACATGAAATTAAAATCCTAATCTATATGTTGAATGTGAATTGATGACGATGTTGTTGCATTTCCTTGATTGGTTGGTTTATCCTTCTTTGAAGTCAAGGGGTCCTTTAGTAAATATGTCATCCGGGCTCTGCATTTCTTCCATATCTCAATGTTTGTCTTGGGTGAATGAACCAGCTTGTGATACTCCAATCTGAAAGCAGTAATTCTGTTGAAAGATGGCTTCTTTGCAAACAATTTTTTCACAAACCACAACAGCTGAAAATGTCTTTGAAGGGAATTCATAATTGTTGCTCCTTTAAGAATCTGAGTCTTTTCATGAGAATTGTCTACCTTACTTTTTTCCAACACTAGCAAGGGTTCATAAGAATTCCATGATAACAAACCACCTCCAAGACCCCAGCATGATGGTAAACCTACTCTTGCTATTTTATCAAATAATTTATCAAATTGGCTCACTGCTTCCTTAAGCTCAATCAGCTTCTTTTCTATAGACTTTCTGCAATCATTTTTGACAATCATTCTATTAATTTCCACAGCATATAAAATCATGTCTTTGATTTCATTTTCTTCCAATTCTTGATCTATTTTGGAATCAAGGAAATTAATAAACTTTATTGCCCAAATGGCCCTATTAATTGCCTTTTTCTTTTCTACCATGAATTGTTCTTCAAATTCCTTGATAATACTTTTTTCTTTTGCAACCACAGTCTGAAAATCCCAGATTATCTTCATTTCTGCAATAATATTATTCCATATGATATCCTTAGCATGTATTAAGGATATATTTCCCTTCAAATTTTTTTGAAATTTTTAATCTCAGCATCAGCAGTTTGGTAGTCCATTTTGTATTTATTGACTTCTCCCTCAGTGGCTTTTATAATCTTTGTTGTTGTTTCTAAATCAGCTTGTGCTCTTTTTTTATCTCTCTCTACCATCTACAATTCAGTGATTAATTGAGATATTTGTGCTGATGGATCTTCACTACCTGATGGAAAAAAAAAAGTGCAAGTATGAGATTCGATATGGTTCTATAATGACAGCGCAATTTTCTTTAATTTAGTGACTTCTTATTCCTTTTGCATGAGCTGCTGAAGAATTTTTTCTTTCTCATTTTCCACCTCTACAACCTCTGCTGCCATGGAATGCTCTCCTGAAGGAAATTTCAATTTTTATTCAATACAGATATTTCTGATTTAGCACTTTGTAGAAGCTTTTGTACATCAGACCTGTCATTAGGATCTACTCCAATATTCACTATAATCTTTTTGAGCTCCTCATTCTGGATTTTAAAAGCCTTGGAATTGGCTTTCTCTAACTTCAATTTCTTGATTACTTTTCCAAGCATATTTTCAGCCTTCAGTGCCACAACATTTGTTTTGGTTAGGTCATTCACAATCAATTGACCTGTTTGCATGTGTAGATTCACTTTGTCCAGCAATGGAATTTTCTTCACATCTACAGTAAAATTCACAGTGTTAAAATTATTAGATGAACCAATAGACATATTAGAGGGATGTGAAAGAGTAATCTTAAATTGATCATTTTCAAGATCCATTGCAGTTAGGAGTCTTGTTTGATCTGGGGCTATCTGGTACTAAGCTTGAGCCTCGATGCTTGCCTTCATCTTCTGGTTTCTCTCTGCAATCTAGGAAAACATTTGTTTAATAAGGGGCACTTTTTCATGAGTGCTTTCATGTCTCCTGGGTGAAGCAGGGACATTTTTTTCATCTCCCAATTGTAATGAGAAACTAGGTTGAGCATCTATGGGATCTTCATTGAACTTTGTTCTCTTCTCAGTTCTCTGTTCTTCATCCTTTGAATCAATCACTACCCCTTTTCCTCTCTTATTTGATTTTTCTGATATGGAAGGAGTCTGAACATTTGAGCTCACTGAACCTACAACACCTTTACTTGCCATTTTTTCTAAATTTGGTCTACTCTCATGAATGAATGATGAATATCCATTTTCAATTCTTCTATTAGAAATGACACTGTGAGGGTCATAAGCCCACTTTTCTTCTAATAGTAGGCTCATTTCATCTAACATCTTAGTGGCTTCATCAATTTCTTGTCTCATATTAACTATAAAGGGACCCACAGTCATTGGCAATTTGAACATATGACCTTTCTTCATAGGCACAAAGTGTATTTGGTCAACGTTTAATATTTTCCTAATGAACTCCAGAGTGAATAATCTCATAGGCACAAATACAGGAAGCCTATAAGGTTCTACACTAGCTCCATAAAGTCTAATTTCAGAATAATCTTCAAAAATAAACCAATCACCAAACTTACAATTTGTCTCCAGATGCAAAAAACTCTTGAGATTTGGGAAGCAAGTAGGGGGGAAAAACTCCATTCAAAACTTTATATGCAGAAGACATAAAATGACTAGCAAAATAAAAAAAAACCACTCTCATTCTTCTCTTTTCTCACTATATCTGTCCAAAATAATACTGATTGTCTTTTCTTATTCATATCCATAATGTTTAACTCCAGATGCATGAATTCTTCTACATTTTGATATAAAAATAGGTAAAAAATAAGAGAGGGAAACCTAAATGAATCTGTTAATGATAAGCTCATGAGCTGGGAGTTAAAAACTTCTTGCCAATAAGATGGAATATCCAGCACCACTCTAGGCTTCATCATCATGGCAAACATTCTCAGAACTGCCTTGTCCACTGTACTGTCATCATCCTTTCCCAAAATCTTTGCAATGCAACTCAATACTGGTTTGAATTATCAAAATTCTCCATAGGGAACTCTTTACTGTCAGGTAAAAACTGTTGTGTATTTGGCTTCAAAAAATGAATGAACTGATTAAAATCCTAACCTGCAAGACTGTCATAATGCGCTATCAAGATTTCTTCAGAAAATTGCATATACGACTCTGACTCAAGATAACATAGAGCATGACAAATTAATTGGGCTAAGACCTACAGAACGTTTTGCCCCTGACAATTCATTACGAAACATTTCCCAGGGTACATAACAGACACTAACCAATATACCAATTCGGGGAAAAGGTGAGTTCTTGGGATACATGCAAACAACACACTAGTTTTAGCCATGGCGGTGTAAATTAGAGAAGATTTATCATTTAGGAGGACCTTCTGATAAAAAGAAAGGTGGTCAAGGGAAGAATCTGTGTCCTAGATATCCCTCTCAGTTTCCATGAGAGAGATGTGACTTGAAGAACCTGACAGGGATGAGCGTTTAGCCATAATTCAGCTTGGGAAAACAGACAATTGACAAGATGACGAATAATTGACAGGATGACAGATAACTGAGAAAGACGTTGCACAGAAAAACTTCAAACCCAAACTAACAATAATAAATTCAGAAAAATGAGAATCCTCTTTAAATAGGTGGTGGGGGCTTTAAAAATAAATGCTGACAAGACGTGCCAAAAGATCGTTAAGAAAACCTGACGTGGACTACAACTGTCACCAATTTGGCTGCATACGTCACTGCAGGAGGCCTCGAGGTACAGAGGACTTATTTGGCTTATGCCCCCACAGTGAATCTTGGTCGTTCATCTGGATTACCCCCGCAGTCAACAGGGTCAACTACGAAGGCACCCTCTGTGTTAACCCCCACGCTGAAAGTGCCCGCGGGTTGAGCCTTTTACTCACCGTTCGGTAAATCATCAAATCCCGCTCCATAAAATGCTCGATATTTAATCTTTGACCTGGGACCCGCTTCCATAAAGACTTTCAAGTATTTAAACTTTAAAAACTTTACTATAATGAGCAGATATATTTTTATGATAAAGTATATGAAACTTTAATACTTTAACATATTTTTTGGTAGTTTTCTATTTTTTTGAATTTTTGAAAATTTAAATAAAGGATATAAAGGATATTGCAAATGAGCCACAACATCTGGCTCCACTTGGGGATACTGTTTTTGCCGCGAAACACTAAGAACCACATATTAGTGCCTTCACCTCGGGCATGGAGTCAAATACTTCTTGTTGAAAAATTTACAATGAAGGAAACTGAATATGTACAATGGTGAACCATCAAATTTCAATGCTGGAAATAATGCTTTAGATACTGCCCATTCACAGGCAGCTCTACTGTTTCTCCATTAAGATTCTCCAGCAAAAAAGTGTTATTTGATCTGGCTTCAATAATCTTATATGGGCCATACCAGAGAGGATCAAACTTACCATGCTTTCCTTTTTCTTCTCTTCTGGTATCCCATCTTAATACCAAATCTCCAGTTTGGAAAAGTATTTCTTTTGCCTTCTTGTCAAAAATGGACTTCATTTTTCCTGATATGTAACCAATTTTTCACTGACCTTATTCCTGCTCTCACTCAATTATATCACCTTATTTAGTCTTTTTATCAATGCATTAGGTTCTTCTTGTGCTTCTTGAAGAAAAGAAATTACTGGTCTAGCTAGCTGAGTGGGAAACAAAGCTTGAGTACCATATACTAATTCATAAGGGGAATTACCAGTGGATCTTCTAGTAGTCATTCTCACTGCCCAAAGAGAAAATGTTAACTTTGAACCCCAGTTCTTCTGATTCTCATTAATTGTTTTCTTAAAAATCTTAACCAATGTCTTGTTCGAATATTCAACTAGCCCATTCCCTTGAGGATGATATGTTTAGAATGAGACAAAATAACATTATATGTTTGAGAAAAATTTATAAATTTGACTGAATTGAATACTTGAGCATTGTCTGTTACAATCTTCACTGGACATCCAAATCTGCTGAAAATGTTCTCTTGTAGGAACTTCATTACTACCAGATCATTTGCTTTTCTGGTAGGTATTGCCTCCACCCACTTTGTAAAATAATCAGTGGCATTCAGAATCCATTTGAACTGCCCACTTGATGCCGGATTAATTTCTCCAATGAAATCCAATCCCCATTGTCTAAAGGGTTCTTAACCAAATACAGGGAGAAGAGGTAGAGGGGCTAACTTATTCTTTTCTGCAAACAATTGGCATTTCTGAAAACTTCTAACCACTCTGTATACATCAGCAAATAGGGAAGGCCAATAAAAACTTGATTTGAGGATTTTATGAGCAGTAAACTTCCATCTATAATGTCCCCCACACATACATTCATGGTACTCTTTGATAACTTCCATTGACTCTCCTTCTGTCAAACACAACAACAAAACACCAGCAGGATCCTTCCAATATAATTTAGCATCAACTATAACATAAGGTTGAGCTTTTATTTTAGGAGCTATGTACTTTATTCTATTTATTGAGGGAAGACAAGAGAAAAAGCACAAATAGTGAATAATATCCTTATACCAATCAGAGCATAGAAATTTTTATTTGATTTCTGATTTTGTGCTACTTTGACTTGTTTCATCAACAACTTCATCCAAGGGTGTAAGCAGATTACTTCCCAGAGCTTGAAAATTAGATTCTGTGAGAAATTTTTCCAGGCCCTGTCCTTTTACCAACTTAGTAAGCTTAATATCCAAATCATATTCTTGGATTTTAGCAATCCATTTTCCTTTTTTTCCCTCCACATCACTTTGAACTAGCACATCTTTTAAAGCTGAGTTGGGCACATATGCTACTATTTGAGAATGAAGTACATAAGTCCTGAAAGCTTTCAATGATTTAACTAAAGCATATACCTGTTTCTCTAAAATATTGTATTTGAGATCTACATCTATGAGAACTTTGTTGAAAAATGCTATAGGTTTCTCTTTTCTTTCTTCGTTCTTCTGCAGCAACGCAACAACAATGGTACAAGGTGATGCAAATGAAAATATTTGGAAAGGCTTTTGATAATCTAGACTAATAAAAACTGGAGCTTCTTGAAGAGCCTCTTTAATCCTGGAAAAGGATTCTCTTGCATCTTTGTCCCATTTCAATTCAGTGTTTTTCTTCAGCATATCTGTTATGCTTTTGACAATCTCAGCATAATTTGGGACAAATCTCCTCAGGAAATTAATTTTCCCTAGAAATCTTTGGATATCTTTCTTACTTCTAGGAAATGGGATTGTTTGTATAGCCTCAACTCTTGCCGGATCAATTTTCACCCCCTGATTCGAAACTATATGTCCCAGCAACTTACCTTCCTCCAAAGCAAACAAATATTTCTTAGGATTCAATGATAACCCAAACTTCCTGCATTTTAGGAAAGCCTTCTGCGGATGCTCCAAGTGCTCATCATCAAAACTTGAAAAAATAGTCACATCATCCAAATATATGACTACAAATTTATCACCTGCAAATGCTATATCCATTGCTCTCTGGAAAGTAGCCCCTGGGTTCATGAGACCGAATGGCATCCTGGCATACATGAGCGTTTCCCAAGGTGTGGTAAAATTTGTTTTCTTCTGATCTTCCTTTTCAACAGCTACTTGATTGTACCCAGAGAAACCATCAACCATGGATAACCTATGAGATCTAGTTAATTTTTGTAAAACATAATCTATTTTTGGCAAAGGATAACTATCCTTTAGGGAAACTCTATTCAAGTTCATGAAATCAACACATAATCTTATCTCTCCATTCTTTTTTCTGACAGGAAGCGGATTAGAAACCCAGTCTAAGTATCTAAGTGGGACTATAATTTTTTCTTGCAACAACTTCTTTACTTCTTTTTCAATCGAGGCAAGTAACAGTGGATTAATCTGCCTGAGCTTCTGCCTGTGTGGCTTAACCCCATCTTTTAATGGTATTTTATGTTGAATAATGTTTAAATCATATGTCTTTAAATCTTCATAGGACCATGCAAACACATCTATATATTTCTTGAAAAGATCAACATACCTTTCTTTATAACCCTTAGGAACTCCTTTGAACAACTTAACCATCTTGGGCTCTTGCTGAGTTCCTAAATTACAGTCTTCCATTTCACCATCCTAAGATATCTTCTTTCTGGTTTACTGCCACATTATTTGCATCAAATAATCTTTCAAGAGGAGCCAAACCTCTAGGAAATGTATTATCTTTCAAATGAATTATCTTCTGATCACCTATTGACTGCTTTAGGTTTTTCAAGACATCATTCTGATCAGTTTGTTCACTTTCTTGATCTATTTCACTGTCTTCAAAATTTCCAATCATTTTTAGGAAATGATTGATCTGCTTATCATCCTCACAAACCTGCCAATGCTTTACATTATCAGGAATTGAAGGTCTATGCCTCAACTCAATCTCATATCTCAGTATTGGATTAATGGGTGGCTTAAATGTACTGGCTGCAACTACTGAGGAGTCTGCCATTATGTTTTCTTCTCTTGGAATAAACTGAAGATTCAAGGCTTCAAAATAGTTTTCAATCAGGTCCCACACTTCATTTCTATAAGACCTCAATCTTGAATGTTTGGTTTGACACAAATTATTGATCTGTCTTATAATTAACTCAGAATCACCCAAAAATTGAAATACATTGAATTCCCATTTGTTTTGCAGTTTGTAGACTCAAAATCAATGCTTCATACTTAGCTACATTATTGGTTGATTCAAATTCAAGCTTAAAAGAAAAAGGTAAAAGATTACCTTCTGGAGATATGAATAAAAACCTAGCTCTTGTGCCATCCTTTGAGTAGGCACCATTGAAATAACACTTCCAAATTTTATTTGAATCCAGCTCCTTATGTACAATTTCTTAAGAGAGCTGCTTCTATGAGTCTTCAACAAATTCTGCATCTTCATGCAACATGAAACAAGAGATATCCTCCTTATCTTGACCATAGATAGGGGAATTTCCTACATCTTTCTTTGTGGTAGTCTTAACAAATCTGGTTTCTCTGTATAACCTTCTTTCTTCACCATTAAATACAGGAATGATTGCATATGTAAAGTCCAATTTTAAGACACCTTCAAGCTTTTCCCCCCAATATCTAGAAAACAACATACCAAATCTGGCTATAATATCTGCAACTACTACATCCATCATGATACTCTTGGCTGGAATTTGATCCAGGGATACCACCATGTCTTTGATAAGCCCAACACACTTCACCCTTTTTGAATCAAATGAATAAAGTTATCTATAGGGCTTAGTAATTTTTACATTTAATTCTTTCATCATAGGTAATGGCATAAGATTATGTGATGCACTAGAATCTAACATACAATTATGCAGAATGAAATCCTGAAGCAATACCGATATATAAAATGGAGGAACAGAAGAATCTACCTCTTCAACATGTGGTCCAAAAGTGACTACTGGATTTTCTTCTTAAAAATTCACAGTATCCCCAATATCATAAGACTAAGAAAGATTAATAAATTCTGCAATTTCCTTATTGTAACCAGGTGTCTTAGCTAATTCAAGAAAAGGTACTTGAATTTTGATCTTCTCTAATTCCTTAGAAAGACTGAAAGCTTGATTATTTTTAATAATATTTTCAGGTTCTTCTTGATTCTTGCTAGAATTAGTATTTTTCTCAGGTACGGTAACAATATTCTCCAAAATATTTGAATCAATTGAATTATTTTGGGAAGGCTCAACTTGTTTTTCATTTGTACTCACTGAATTCATAGGTTGTTTCCCCTTGTATAATTGTTTTACTGAGTTCTTCGGTTGTGGAGTCGCCATTGGAGAAGGAACTGACTCTGGTTCTTTTTCCTCAACATCCTGAGTTCTCAATCTCTTTTTTGATCTTAAGTCATACATCTTATGCAACTCTTCTTGCATAAAATCAGTGAATTTTTTACAATAGTCATCCATCTCTTCCTGATCAAATGATACACCAACATCTGTGGATTCTTCTTCACATTTCTCTTCTTCCTCATCATCATCTTCCATATAAACAACAGATATTTGATCTTCAACTTCTTTCTGATCATCCTCAATAGAATGTGAAGGTGTTGCTTCTATATATAAGGGTACTTGAACTTGATCCCGATCTCTTCTTTCCCTCTGCAAAATCTGCAAGGGTTTCTTTTTGAACTGTGGATTAAAAAAACCTATGTTTTGCTCTGCACTTTTCTTATTATCCAATTCCATATTTACTAATTTATTTGAAAATTTATTGATGACCTTAGTCATGTCATCAATCCTATAATCCTGAGACGAATCTTCTTTAGCCTTACCTTTATCTTGAGCTGTTTTCTTTTCCTCTACTTTTCCAGCAGTAGTCATGTTTGCTTCAATCTATAAAGCATATATCTGGATTTTTGCAAGAGTAGCAGACCTTCTCTCTCTCAAAGTGAAACTAAATTCTGAAACAAATGCTCCAAAAAAAACAAATCTTGCTCAAATAGGAGGGGGTTTTATTTTTGCAGGAAAACTTTTATACAATTTGTTGAATCTTTAAATGAAATCATTCATGCTTTCATTAGAATTTTTCTTAATAGCATTAAACTTTTTCAATGAATAACCATGATCTCTCTTTTCACCCCATATTTGGATGAATTGTCTTTCTAATTCGTCCCAATCATTAATTGAGCCATTTGTTAATTATTTAAACCATTTTCTTACCTCTCCATTCAGTGACTGTACAAAAAGTCTCATTACTACATCAAGATGTTCAACATTTAAATTTTCAGCAAAAGTGAAAAACAAAGGCAAGGGTTTTTCTACAGTTATTTCATCTTCACGAGTAAATCTAGGAAGCAATTTAAGGTATTCTTGAGGCATTGCATTCATTGGTTGTGGGAGATTTAATGGTGCATATCTATTCATCAAGAAAGAAAGAACAGGGGCTGCCATGTTTATGCCTTGATTTACTACTCCTTGAGTAGGTGGGGTTTGTATACCAGTTGTAGATGTGGATGGATGAGGTGAAACAACTGATATGGGAAAAGGTGGATGAACAATAGCAGAAGAACTGGTAATCGTATTAGGCTTAGTTTCTGTAAATGTAAATGAAACAGACTCAAAAGATTGTTCTTCTAACTTTGGTTCTTGGAAATGAATATGTGGGGACAAGGATTCTTGTTCCGATAAAATGAGTTTCCGGGAAATATCCTTGGATGAAAGGGTATGGGAACTGCTGCCTAGTGCAGGCAGTGTAGCATCAGGTGTAGAAAGCGTTCTTGATTTCTAGCCTTTTTTAGAAACCAGCTTTTCAGGATCTGAAAGAATGGGAGCTTTCTGCTGAGAGGTATCTGACCTCGTATGTGGCCTTTTATACGCCAGAATTTATGAAGTAAAATACAGCCTAATATTTTCTCCTCTCTAAAAAACCAGAGGAAATATGAACAAAACCCAAGGAAAGAACTTCGCTTCTTCATCCCTGGAAACGACGCCAAAAAATGTTGTACCTTAAGAGACAATCCCTTAGCTATGATAAGGAATCCGTGCTTAAGACATTTATATAGTTATGTCACAAAAATATTGGTCTTTGTTTAATCACCTTCAAATATTTATCATTAAACCGTCAAATATCAAATATAATGAATGTCCCACAATGCTATTATCTATTGATATAGAATGGAATGATCAGAAGAACATGTAAGAAAGAAGCCCAAATTGATATGTTGTTGTACATAATATATCACCTCAAACTCCAGAATAATTATAAGAAAAGAAACAATTAAAATGAAGGAGCGCCTATTAAGGATTTTAACTCTTATTCACACCAATAAAAAGAGACCTGCAACTTCATTACTTCACTTTATTCAAAGATGAAAAGTAAACAATGCAAACTAGAAGACACATCAACATCGACAAATTCCAGAAACTTTCTTTTAATTCATTAATCATTTGAAATCTGAGTACAAAAATTGTAGTTTGAAGTTCCAAAACTCAGAACCCTTTTCTTTCTTGTCCATCTCATTAAATACAATAGAAAGAAGTTTGTAACTAATGTAACTGATCCTAACTACTTCAACTACTTAGGACTTCGTCAACTATCTATTACATGTCCTCAAACTGTCTTATTACAATTACATTCTCTTTTAAAGAGGAAAATAACATGAAATTAAAATCCTAATCTATATGTTGAATGTGAATTGATGACGATGTTGCTACATTTCCTTGACTGGCTGGTTTATCCTTCTATGAAGTCAAGGGGTCCTTTGGTAAATCTGTCATCCAGGCTTTGCATTTCTTCCATATCTCAATGTTTTTCTTGGGTGAATGAACCAGCCTGTGATACTCCAATCTGAAAGCAGTAATTCTGTTGAAATATGGCTTCTCTACAAACAAAGTTTTCAGTAACCACAACAGCTGAAAATCTTTGAAGGAAATTGATCATTGTTGCTCCTTTAAGAATCTGAGTCTTTACATGAGAACTGTCTACCTTACTTTTTGCCAACACTAGTAAGGGTTCATAAGAATTCCATGATAACAAACCACCTACAAGACCCGAGCATGATGGTAAACCCGCTCTTGCTATTTTATCAAATAATTTATCAAATTGGTTCATTGATTCCTTAAGCTCAATCAGCTTATTTTCTGTAGACTTCCTGCAATCATTTTTTACAATCATTTTATTAATTTCCATTGCATATAAAATCATGTCTTTGATTTCATTTTCTTCCAATTCTTGATCTGTTTTGGAATCAAGGAAATTAATAAACTTTCTTGCCCAAATGCCCCTATTAATTGGCTTATGCTTGTCTACCATGACTTGTTCTTCAAATTCATTGATAATACTTTTTTCTTCTGCAACCACAGTCATAAAATCCCATATTGTCTTCATTTCTGCAATAATATCATTCCAGATGATATCCTTAGCCTGTATTATTTTTCTTTGAGATTTTTAATCTCAGCATCAACAGTTTGGTAGTCCATTTTGTATTTACTGACTTCTCCCTCAGTGGCTTTTATAATATTTGTTGTTGTTTCTAAATCAGCTTGTGCTATTTTTAAATCTCTCTCTGCCATCTGCAATTTAGTGATTAATTGAGATATTTGTGCTGATGGATCTTCACTACCTGATGGAAAAACAAAAGTGCAAGAATGAGATTCAATATGGTTCTGCAATGACAGTGTGGTTTGCTTTAATTTAGTGACTTCTTCTTCCTTTTGCATGAGCTGTTGAAGAATTTTTTCTTTCTCATTTTCCATCTCTGCAACCTCTGCTTCCATCGAATGTTCTCATGTAGGCAATTTCAATTTTTTCTTCAATACTCGGATTTCTGATTCACTTTGTAGAAGCTTTTGTACTGCAGACCTATCATTAGGATCTACTCCAATCTTCACTATAATCTTTTTGAGCTCCTCATTCTGGATTGTCAAAGCCCTGGAATTGGCTTTCTTTAACTTCAACTGCTTGATTAATTTTCCAAGCATATTTTCAGCCTTTAGTGCCACAACATTTGTTTTGGTTAGGTCATTCACAATCAATTGACCTGTTTTCATGTGTAGATTCACTTTGTCCAGAAATTGAATTTTCTTCACATCTACAGTCAAATTAACATTGTTAAAATTATTAGATGAACCAATAGAAATATCAGAGGGATGTGAAAGAGCAATCTTGAATTGATCCTTTTCAAGATCCATTGCAGTTAGAAGTCTTATTTGATCTGGGGCTATCTAGTACTCAGCTTGAGCCTCCATGCTTGCTTTCATCTTCTAGTTTCTCTCTGCAATCTGGGAAAACATTTGGTTGATAAGGGGAACTTGTTCATGAGTGCTTTCATGTCTCTTGGGTGAAGCAGGGACATTTTGTTCATCTCCCAATTGTAATGAAAAACTAGGCTGAGCATCTACAGAATCTTCATTGAACTTTTCTCTCTTCTCAGCCCTCTGTTCTTCGTCCTCTGAATCAACCACTGGCTATTTACCTCTCTTATTTGATTTCTCTAATATGACAGGAGTCTGAACATTTGATTTCACTGAACCCATAACACCTTTACTTGCCACTTTTTCTAGATCCGGTCCGCTCTCATGAATGAAGGTTGAATATCCATTTTTAATTCTTCTACTAGAAATGACATTGTGAGGGTCATAAGCCCACTTCTCTCCTAACAGTAGGTGCATTTCATTATGACCTTTCTTCATAGGCACAAATTGTATTTGGTCAACGTTTAAAATTTACCTAATGAACTCTGGAGCGAATAATCTCATAGGCACAAATACAGGAAGCCTATAAGGTTCTACACTAGCTCCATAAAGTTTGATTTCAACATAATCTTAAAAAACAAACCAATCACCAAACTTACAATTTGTCCCAAATGCAAGAAATCTTGAGCTTTGGGCAAAAAACAAGGGGGAGAAATTCCATTCAAAACTTTATATGCAGTAGCCATAAAATGACCAGAAAAATCAAACAAACCACCCTCATTCTCTTCTTTTCTCACTATATATGTCCAAAATATCACCGATTGTCTTCTCTTATTCATATCCATAATGTTTCACCCCAGATGCATGAATTATTCTACATTTTAATATAAAAATAGGTATACAATAAGTGAGGGAAACCTGAATGAACCCATTAATGATATGCTCATGAGCTGAGAGTTAAAAACTTCTTGCCGATAAGATGGAATATCCAACCCCATTCCTGGCTTCATCATCATGGCGAACATTCCCAAAACTTACTTGTCTACTATACTATCATCATCTTTTCCCAAAATCTTTGCAATGTAGCTTAGCACTGATTTGACTTCAATATCAAAAATCTCCATAGGGAACTCTTTACTATCAGGTACAAACTGCTATGTATTTGGCTTTAGAAAATGAATGAACTGTTTAAACTCTTGACCTGCAAGATTGTCATAATGCGCTATCAATGAATCATTAGAGAATTGGACATACGACTCTGACTCAGGGTAACATAGAGCTTGGCAAATTAATTGGGCTGACACTTGCAGAAAATTTTCCCCTTGATAATTCATTACAAAACATTTCTTAGTGTACATAACAAACAATAGCCAATATACAAAATCGGGGAAAAGGTGAGTTCTTGGGATACATGCAAACAACACACCAGTTTGAGCCATGGCCGTGTAAATTGGGGAAGATTTATCATTTAGGAGGACCTGTTAATAAAAAGAAAGGTGGTCAAGGGAACAATTTGTGTCGTGGATATCCCTCTCAATGTCCATGAGAGGGATGTGATTCAACTACTATAGCAGACAATTGATAGGGTAACCAATAATTGACAGGGTAATAGAGAATTGAAGAAGACACAGCACAGACAAACTTCAAACACCAACTAATCAATAAAAAATTCAGAAAGAATGAGAATCCTCCTTAAATAGGTGGCGCGAGTTTCGAAATTAAATGTTGATAAGACACGCCAAAAGACCGTTAAGAAATTATGACATGGAATACAACTGTCACCAAATTGGAAATATAATTCACTATGGGAGGCCTCAAGGTACAGAGAACTTATTTGGCTTATGCCCCCGCAATGAATCTCAGTCGTTCATCTGGATTACCTCCGCAGTCAACAAGGTCAACTATGGAGGCACCCTCCGTGTTAACCCCCGCGCTGAAAGTGCCCACGGGTTGAGCCTTTTATTCATCGTTCGACAGATCATCAAATCCCGCTCCATAAAATGCTCGATATTTAATCTTTGAACTAGGACCCGCTTCCATGATGACTTTAAAGTATTTAAACTTTAAACTTTACTATAATGAGCAGATATATTTTTATGATAAATTATATGAAACTTTAATTATTTAACATATTTTTTGGTAGTTTTCTATTTTTTTTAATTTTTGAAAATTAAAATAAGGGATATAAAGGATATTGCAAATGAGCCACAACAGTATGCAAGATTGGATGCATGCCTTTTAATAATTAGGTTCGTGAAGGGTGTTGTTGATCCTAATCTCTGCCTCAAGGTGGTGAATAATGAGTCAGTCATTATTCTAATATATGTCGATGATCTATTCATCACTTGTGTGGAGAAAATAATTCAAGAGTGCAAGAAGATGTTGGCAGATGAATTTGAGATGAAGGATCTAGAACTAATGCACTATTACCCGGGTCTAGAATTATGGTAGAAACCTAGGGAGATATTTTTGGGGCAAGGAAAATACATCATCAATTTGTAGCAGAAATTTGGGATAACGGATTCCAAACCCATAGCTACTCCAATGGTCACCAATATTAAGAATTTGAGGAGATCTGACTAAAGTTTCATGGATCCTACCTCCTGTCGAAAGTTGGTAGGATCCCTGATGTATATGGTAAACACTAGGAAAAATATATGTTTTTCTGTAAACATTCTTAGTCAGTTTCAGTTGGAGCCTCATCATGATCATTGGATAGCTGCCAAGCACATATTGAGATATCTTTGTGGCACTATACATCACTGCCTAAAGTATGATATCAAGGAATTCAAGCTAATTGGCTTCACAAATTCTGATTGGGGTGGTAGTCAAACTGATGAAAGGAGAACTATTGGTGTATGCTTTAGTTTGGGTGTTGCTATGGTGTCATGGATGAGTAGGAAGAAAAACCCAGTTGTGTTGAGTAGTATTGAGGCAGAATATGTGGCTGCATGTGAATTAGGGAAAGAGGATTTTTGGTTGAGGAATATTTATGACAAATTTGTTTGAGAAACCTCTAGGTTCTACTGTAATCAATTGTGACAAACAAAGCTGCATCAAGATGCATGGAGATATCATGTTTCGTGCTAGGATGATGTAGAAATTATACAAACAATATGTATACCAATGGATTCAATCCGATCATATGATATGCTAAAGTAATATATTGAATCCTTCTACAAATTAATTTCGGAAAATAAACACGATCGCACAATCACACCAACCAAAAGAAAGAAGAAAATCAATCCACAACACAGATATTTTTCCTAGGGAAATCTTGCTGCTCAAATCCCCTCTCTCTTATTGTATATCTCCCGTTACTAAACCGTAATTTTAAAGGCATTGGTAAGACTAAAACTGCAGAAGCAACATCGTTTCAACCAACTTTGGGATTCTAGGATCTAGCCCTCCTGATTCCAGAGAGGGATCTCTCTATGAATGGGTTTAAAGATGTGATCTTTAAAATCTGAAATAGTGATATTAGGCTAGTTATGAAGAGCTTGGGTTTTGGTTTTGTTTGTTTTGGTTGGGCAAGGACATGATGAAGGTGAAGGCAGTTTCAAAATCAAGGGTGGAGGTGTCTGCGTGTGAAGGAATGAGTTGGCTGATAGAAAAGGCAAAGACAGTTTTAACCCATTGGGTTATGGAGTCATAGGAGGATTTTAATTGGACAGAAAGGTTCAAGAAGGATTCATGGGGAAAGTCACTTATGTCAAAGGATCTCTTAAGGTGATTTTATGGAATGAAATAGATAGGAAATGAAGAAAAAACAAATGGAGATATAGTGAAACAGCCTAAGATCAAGTAAGTTCTTTTAAAATATATTTCTTCAGCATGTACTTAAAGAAAAACATGAGAGTATTATGAGATCAGGTTAATACCTTTAAACTAGCCTGCTTTGAAGTAATTTCAGTTAGAAAACATTAAAAGACAGTTTGAAAAAGCTTAAGATCAGGTAAGTGCCTTTAAACTACCCTGCTTTCAGCATATTCAATAAGAAAAACATAAAAGTATTTTGAGATCAGGTTAGTGCCTTTAAACCAGCCTGCATTGAAATACTTTTAACTAGAAAACATTAGAAAAACAGTTGAAAAGCTTAAGATCAGGTAAGTGGCCTTAAACTACCCTGCTTTCAGCATATTCAATAAGAAAAACATAAAAGTATTCTGAGATCAGGTTAGTGCCTTTAAACCAGCCTGCATTGAAATACTTTTAATTAGAAAACATTAGAAGAAACAGTTGAAAAGCTTAAGATCAGGTAAGTGCCTTTAAACTACCCTGCTTTTAGCATATTCAATAAGAAAACCACAGATAAAAGTGAAAAAGAGAAATTTAGATTAGGCAAGTGCCTTTAAAACAACCTGCATTAATGTACTCTTCAAAGATAACTTTCAAATGAAGAAAACATAGACAATAAAGCTTTCAGTAAGAGTAGGGTACTGTTGAGAGTAAATCCTAGCTCTATGTTTGCTGCTCTTTATCAGAGAAAATGAATAGAATGAAAACATTAAGAAAAATAACAATTGACAATGAGGAACACATCACCATTGACACAAATCAGGATCCCATAAATTAGTAGCTTGTATTTTATGTTCGAACCAGTTACAATCAGCAAGCTCGGTGGGTCTTGACAACTTCAAACTTCTCATATTAGCTTATGTATCTTCAAGTTGTAAACAGGGCATCAGTAGCTTTAGAAACTATTACATACATTCATATGTCCAGAGACCAACATTTTCTCATCTTCTACATAAGTATTTATAGAAGAATGAAGAGGTGGGAGGATTTCCCAGGGGTCAAGTATTATTAATTATGTAATCAATGCAATTCTTGGCCTTTGGGAACCAAGCAAGGCATAAGGAGGGAATGTAATCATTTATAACTCTGCTTCATAACTGTGTTTCTGTCTTTCGAGGCCTAATGATTGAAAAGATCTGCTTCTGGACTGTTCTTAACCTTTAAAATAGTTTTTCCGACAATTTGGAGATAAGACCCTTGCTTAGTATTATTTGTTCAGCAGCCTTTGATTTTCTGTGAGGCTGTAGGTGCCTGATCAATAAATTCAGCTTCTGATTGAATATTTTGAGGCATAGGTGGCGTTGTGATAACTAAAGGGATCAATTTGCCTCATTTTGTGGCGGTGGAGGCGTTCCTATTGACAAGACCCTTTAGATTTTCTGTAAACTGTGTTTTACTTGGGGATTAGGCTTTAGATAAGCATCTTAGACATAATCCCCATGAAACTGTCTCTAATCCTCTGTTATGATGCATTCTGGTCTTCGGCACTGATACCCTTTGACTGTGCCCCTTTCATGGTGTTTTTGTTGGTGTGCAGGGCTGCGTAGGGTTTATAAGGCATCCATGCCTGAGGAAACACTGAGAAAACGTGCATTTCCACCCTGTGGATGATTTCCTTTGACGAATTGAAGACGAGAGGGTCGTCACCCTCCGCCTCTGAATCTTCTTTGAAAATCACGAGAAAATGTTTTAAAACCCTGCAAAATACAAAAACTATTATAAAATCCTGCTTTTATAGGTTAATTGCATCAGAAGGCGTGTGAAGAGAGCGGGGTCGTTGGATGGCATCATCCAATGGTCAGGATTGATCGGGAGAGATCGTAGAATGGGCGAAAGAAAAATTAAATCCGAGCTGTCGATCGTGCAGAGATCGATGGTCGAGATTGAACGAGGAGGTGGAGGAGTAGGATGAATCTGAGCCGTCAATCGCGCAGAGATCGACGGTCGGGATTTGAGGTGTGAAAGTCAAACGGAGAGGTCGAGCGATGAATTGTGGGCCGTCGATCTACAGATCAGATCGACGGCGGAGATGTCGTTGTCACATGTACGATAGCCCGGTTATTGTGTGCCCATCTTCGTTAACCATCAGACATCTTCGGCAAGCGATCACCGTTGGATGAGTGGGCCCAGATCGGACAGCGCACAACGATATCGCTGGGCGTCCTGGTCCGAACGATAATGGGCGATGGACGGTGGTTTCTGGAACAGTGTCCAGGATGTGTGTCACGTGATGTATGGAATCGCTGGCTGTCGGGCGAAAACCGCCCTTCGCTCGAAGGCAGTGCGATAAAAACCATATGGTTTTGGGAAAACGGTGCACGGCTGGTGGGGTCCACTGGGTTTGATAGGTTCCGCACCGTCGGATCTGTAGATTGAATTCAACGGTGGAGATTGCTCGCACTTCGGATCGGCGGAAAAAATATAAAATAATTAAAAAACCCAAAGTTTCGAATAACATAAGGTTTTTTAATATTTTTCGGGCGGGATATGTATTATGTGGCTGGGCGCCCGATTGCGGGGCCAAAGGTTATATGAAGGATAATGTGACTGGGGGTTAAAGAGGAGGGGGATAATCGCATATCGGGAGATTGGGTATGGACTTTTCAATCAACCCATTTGATTTATGCGATGCGATGGGCACTGGGACTTTAGCTCTTGGTTTTTCTCAAAGAAAGCATGAAATCTGGAGTTTATAACAAAGGAGGCTGATCGCATCGGGTTCTAAAGTATATAGGCTCATCGCATCGCAACTTTAGAATATGGCAAGACATGTGCACTTGGATATTTGCGATGCGATAAACACCCCCAGAGTTGGCGCTTGGTCCCAGGGTGCAAGCATATGATCAGAAGTGGTTAAAAACTTAGCCCAAGGGGGCTTAAGCTTTATTAATAAAAATATGATTTTCAATGGTTTTCAAAGGGTAATTGAGGGTTTTGATAGAGTTTTAAAAGGAGTTTTAAACTCTACAAAGGCAATTTTATGAAGGGGAGATGAGGGAAATGGAAAACAGAGGAAAATGATGGAAAAAGATGAAGGTTAGTCTCTGAGTGCAGGAAAGGGAAAAAAGGGGATTTTGCAACAGTCTTTCTCATGGAATTCAGCAGAATTTTCTGAGCTTGAAATGGGAACATCAATGAAGATTGAAACAAGGATATGATGTCTTCTAGAGGCTTCAAGAGATACACTTTTCTATAATGAAACTGTTCCTTGAAGGTTGAACAATGTTTTGGCCACCTTTTGATGGAACAAATTTTATAGGTGGCAAACAGTAGCTCCACTTGGGGATGGTGCCTTCTTGAAGGCATCAAGAACTTCAGACTTGCATTCTCTAGGAGGATGACCTGTGCCATATCCATTATATTCTCTGGGAGGCTGACTTGTGCCTGATCCATTGGGCTATCCTTCCTTTGCTGGCATGATCTTACTCTACTGCGAAAACATGTTAGCAGCCATAAAAACAACGGATCTTCATCAACCAGCTTCCTACCTACCCAATCCTACTGATCTAACATTTTTTCTTCATCAGAGTGCACTTGGATTGGAAAACTCTTTTACAACATTTTATTCTTTTGAAAGCAGTAAATCTAATATAATTCTACTCCTTATTTCTCCCTTAACTCAGATTTAATAGTCGAGTTCAGATGATTCTCTACCTAATATACCATCTGTTGGGATTAAACTGTCCAACAGATTTTCATTCTCTAAATTCTAAAACATAAATTTAAAAATAGTCAAGTCAAGATTAAGTCGTTTGACTTGCTGTGATCTATGGCATAAAAACAAGCTGCACATAGACATTTATTTTGCAGAAAATTTTAAAACAAAAATGATGAAGGCTTAAGATTCGAAAGTTTCTCATCATGGGCCTTCTCTTTTCACAAATAGAACAAATTTCCGTTTTGACTCTTATTGAGTTGTCTTTCCTTTTTCTCTGGTTCAGATTTTGAGCTATTTAGAACCAGATTTTTACATCTTTTTGACTCAGAAAAAATAAAACATATTTGAGTCATCTCTCTTTGGAAACTGAGGTTCAGGTTTTGAACATGTTTGAACCTTTCATTTCTATCCTAATCTATCTACTGATAAGCCAAGATTAAACAGTTTGGCAAATCGAATTCACTATCCTATCAGCAGAAAATTTAAAACTAATTAGTCAAGATTAGGCTGTTTGACTAACTAGAAGTGTGTTTTGTAGGAGTGGCATTTAAGCTTGCACACTTTCAGAATTTGTTTCTCTTTTTTGGTATGAGGCTATACCTTTCTTGTTTTCATAATCTGCCCTATTTTCTTTCTTTTCTTTGTTTTTGTATTTTTGAATCTTTGATTTTTTTTCAAAGCAGAAAACAACAACTAATCTACATGCTCAGAACTGAGCTTTATTGACATTCCTATCTAACCTATTCTAAACATGGAGTATTTACATTTATCATATGATACAAAAATGCCAATGCAGCCAGCTGAGTAATGTCAAGAAGAAGTAGAAACTCTGGCTACTTGTCAGAGGTATCCATAGAACATATTGAAGATTAACCTTCAATATCAAGGCTATCACAGAAGGTGACAACTTTTCATGTCTCTGGCTCTTGCAAAGGATCATTGCTTGATAATTTGAGCCAGTTGGGATTTCCACACACTCTTCCATAGGATCAACAAAGAAAAGATGAAGATTCTCTTCTTTATGGTCCTCCACAATTGGTAGGTTATCTACTTCCAAGACATCAGCTTTGAGGACTATCTCTTCAGTATGTAGCTTGGAAGTATCATCATCTTTAACCTGCACAATAGAAAACAGTGAAATATTTTCTTTCTCTAAACATATGCTTGCTTCTAATATACATTCCGGTTCTTTGGATGACATTTTGACATTAATGAAGGGAGAAGTCTCTTCTTGGGAAGATGGTATATCCACAGCAGGATAGTCTGGTATTTGTTTCTCTCCCTCTTCTTTATCATCATTTGAACTGGAAGACTCATCATATTTGGCAGTGTTGTCCTCTTGTAGCCCTAGTATGCTCTGGTTTAGTGGACTGTACTCTATGAGGAGGTTATTATATTCTTGAGCAAGGGTATGTTTAATTGCTTCCTCTTTTTCAAGAGAAAGCTCCTTGATTTCCACCTGCCCAAGAATTTCTTCGTTTCTTTCCTCCTCATCCTTTGAGTTGAAATTCTGCTGATTCCCAATCACATGGAAACTATTACTGATGATCTGAAATGAAATAGAGCAAAGATCCAATGAATCTTCACTCGCTTCTAGACTTTGAAAACTTTCATCATCAGTATCATAAATAGTCTGCACTGGCTCATTACTTCTTTGAAGGAACTGATCTTCCTCCCATAAATCTACTAATGATGATCCTGCAAAATTAACTTTTGTTTGGGAAGCATCATCACTAGATAGATCAAAGTTAGGAGAATCACGAATATAAGTAATACTACCAATCAAACATACTGGGTTATCAACAGGTCCTTCTTCATTCTGATCTACAAAAGAACTTTCTAAATCTGTACAACAAAGTTCTCTATGTGAATGGGCAAGAGTGTTTGTTTTGCAAAAAGTTTCAGAGACTGGTTGTTTATTAATAGTCTGATCTATCTCTTTTTCTGTCAAAGGGGAAGATGTTTCTATGTTCCTTTGAACAGGAGTACAGCAGTTCTCTGTCTCTTGCGAAGACTGATTTTGAGGCTGGATGTCTTCTTGAGCCTCGACTATAAGGGATGATGAATCAATATTTGAGTTTTCAGGGATATCTTGAGGAACGTCCATTATTTCTTGGATAATCTTTTCCTCAACTGATTCATCTATATTCTTAAAATTTTTCAATAGGAGATTAAACTCATGAATGGTTGTTAAAAGATCTTCAGGATGCATCTCTTCCAAAGCTTCCTCATTATCTATAATGTGTTGGGTGATGTTTTGTGATGGATCATAATATATTGCACCCAATGATAATGATGTAGTGTTTTCTTTATATTTCTCATAGAACACATATTCAAGGTATCTTAAAGAAAACAAACTACTAGATCTTAAGCATTCATACCAATCCCTAGCTTTTCCTTCTAATGTTAACATGAAAATTTTCATTAGGCAGTCTTCATGCCATTCAACTTTCAACCTCCATACATGTATGTGAAATTTGATAAGATGTAATAAAGGGTCATCAAACTTTTCACCTTGAAAAATAGGCAGGTTGTCATCCCAATTCACCTGGGGCATCTTATGTGGAAACCCAGGGATATGATCTCTACTCATTGGGGCATATCTTCGTTGTATTCTTCGAATCATGTTTGTAAATCAAGAAAGAGGTCACTGTGTCTGGTTAATCAGTTCAGGGTCTTCTACTAGTGGAGTCATTTGGTCTTCTGGGAGTTTCAGAGTGTAGAGTCGCCAGGTGGAAGATTTTTAGCTCCTAGGGAGGTAGAATGTTTTAATGGTTCCACCACCATGTGTTTCTTGTAGAGCTGCAAGGTTTTTAGGAAATGAATTAGCTCTCAAGGGTGATCTGAAAACAGTTGATAATTTTATCTTAGGAGACTTCCTAAGAATACCTTCTGCATTATCAACTACTTCAGGTGGATCAGGGTCAGGATAGGCTCTAGTGTGAATCTTTCTAGGAGCCACTATGCTATGTTTTTTAGACCCAACTAAACAAGAAAATTTCAACCAGATATGACAATCTTTGAGAGGTTAACTAGTCTGTTTACACAAATTTTAATCCTACAGTCCTCTAACTGAGTTTGAATGATATTACAATGATAAGGGTTCTTCCCAGTGGAGTCTTAAGGTCTGCTTAGGATTGTGGAGTGTGGAGTCGCCAGGTGGAAGATGTTTTAACTCCTAAGGAGGTAAAAGGTTTAATGGTCCACCACCATGTTTATTGAATACCACCCAACTGCAGATTATGGGTCGATCCCGCCGGAGTCACCAAATGTTAGGAATCAGAATTTTAGCAGATTGGTAAGACTAAACTGGTAAGCAACATCGTTTCAACCAACTTTGGGATTCTAGGATCTAGCCCTCCTGAATCTAGAGAGGGATCTCTCTATGAATGAGTTTAAAGATGTGATCTTTAATAGTTGAAATTATGATATTAGGCTAGTTATGAAGAGCTTGGGTTTTGTTTTGTTTGTTTTGGTTGGGCAAGGACATGATGAAGGTGAAGGCAGTTTCAAAATGAAGGGTGAAGGTGTCTGCAGATGAAGGAATGATTTGGCTGATAGAAAAGGCAAAGACAGTTTTAACCCATTGGGCTATGGAGTCATAGGAGGATTTTAATTGGATAGCAAGGTTCAAGCAGGATCCATGGGGCAAGTCACTTATGTCAAAGGATCTCTTAAGGTGATTTTATGGAATGAAACAGATAGGAAATGAAGAACAAACAAATGAAGATATAGTGAAACAGCCTGAGATCAAGTAAGTTCTTTTAAACTATGTTGCTTTAGCATGTACTTAAAGAAAAACATAAGAGTATTCTGAGATCAGGTTAATACCTTTAAACTAGCCTGCTTTGAAGTACTTTCAGTTAGAAAACATTAAAAGACAGTTTGAAAAAGCTTAAGATCAGGTAAGTTCCTTTAAACTACCTTGCTTTTAGCATATTCAATAAGAAAAACATAAAAGTATTTTGAGATCAGGTTAGTGCCTTTAAACCAGCCTGCATTGAAATACTTTTAATTAGAAAACATTACAAAAACAGTTGAAAAGCTTAATATCATGTAAGTGGCTTTAAACTACCCTGCTTTCAACATATTCAATAAGAAAAATATAAAAGTATTCTGAGATCAGGTTAGTGCCTTTAAACCAGCCTGCATTGAAATAATTTTAATTAGAAAACATTAGAAAAAACAATTGAAAAGCTTAAGATCGGGTAAGTGCCTTTAAACTACCCTGCTTTCAGCATATTCAATAAGAAAACCACAGATAACAGTGAAAAAGAGCAATTTAGATCAGGCAAGTGCCTTTAAACCAACCTGCATTAATGTACTCTTCAAAGAGAACTTTCAAATGAAGAAAACATAGACAATAAAGCTTTTAGTAAGAGTAGGGTACTGTTGTGTGTAAATCCTAGCTCTATGTTTGATGCTCTTTATCATAGAAAATGAACAGAATGAAAACATTAAGCAAAATAACAATTTACAGTGAGGAACACATCACCATTAACACAAATCAGGATCCCATAAATCAGTAGCTTGTATTTGATGTTCGAACCAGTTACAATCAACAAGCCCGGTGGGTCTTTACAACTTCAAACTTCTCATATCAGCTTATGTATCTTCAATTTGCAAACAGGGCATCAGTAGCTTCAGAAACTATTACATACATTCAGATGTCAAGAGACCAACATTTGCTCATCTTCTACAAAAGTATTTATAGAAGAATGAAGATGTGGGAGGATTTCCTAGGGGTCAAGTATTATTAATTATGTAATCAATGCAATTCCTGGCCTTTGGGAACCTATCAAGGCATAAGGTGGGAATGTAATCGTTTATAACTCTGCTTCATAACTCTGTTTCTGTCTTTCGATGCCTAATGATTGAAAAGATCTGCTTCTGGACTATTCTTAACCTTTAAAATAGTTTTGTCGACAATTTGGAGATAAGACCATTGATTAGTATTATTTGTTCGGCAGCCTTTGATTTTCTGTGAGGCTGTAGGTGCCTAATCAATAAATTCAGCTTCTAATTTAATATTTTGAGGCACAGGTGGCATCGTGATAACTAAAGGGGTCCATTTTCCTCATTTTGTGGCGGTGGAGGCGTTCCTATTGACAAGACCCTTTAGATTTTCTATAAACTGTGTTTTACTGGTGGATTAGGCTTTTGATAAGCATTTTAGATGTAATCCCCATGAAACTGTCTCTAATCCTTTGTTCTGATGCATTCTGGTCTTTGAAACTGATACCCTTTGACTGTGCCCCTTTCATGGTGTTTTTGTTGGTGCGCAGGGCTGCGCAGGGTTTATAAGGCATCCATGCCTAAGGAAACACTAAGAAAACGTGAATTTCCACCCTGTGGATGATTTCCTTTGACGAATCGAAGACGGGAGGGTCGTCACCCTCCTCCTCTGAATATTCCTTGAAAATTGCGAGAAAATGTTTTAAAACCCTGCAAAATATAAAAACTATTATGAAATCCTGCTTTTATAGGTTAACTGCATCAGAAGGCATGTGTAAAGAGCGGGGCCGTTGGATGGCATCATCCAATGGTCAGGATTGATCGGGAGAGATCATAGAACGGGCGAAAGAAAAATTAAATCCGAGCCGTCGATCGTGCAGAGATCGACGGTCGAGATTGAACGAGGAGGCAGAAAAGGAGAATGAATCTGAGCTGTCGATTGCGCAGAGATCGACGGTGGGGAGCGGAAGTTGAAAGTCAAACGGAGAGGCTCGGCGATGGTTCGGGTCGTCGACGGGCAGATCGTATCGACCTGGGCGTGAGATGCCATTGCCGCTTGTACAATAGCCTGGTTATTGTGTGCGCATCTTCGTTAACCATCGGATAGCTTCGGCAAGCGATCACCGTTGGATGAGTGGGCCCAGATCGGACGACGCACAGCAATATTGTTGGGCGTCCTGGTCCGAACGATAATGCGTGATGGACGGTGGTTTCTGGAACAGTGTCTAGGACACGTGTCACATGATGTATGGAATCGTTGGCCATCGGGCGAAAACTTCCCTCTGCTTGAAGGCGGTGCGATGAAAACCATATGGTTTTGGGAAAACGACGCATGGCTAGCGGGGTCCACCGGGTTTGATAGGTTCCGCACCGTCGGATCGATTGAATTCAACGGTGGAGATTGCTCGTACTTCGGACCGGCGGGAAAAGATATAAAATAATTAAAAACCCCAATGTTTTGAATAACATAAGGTTTTTTAATATTTTTCGGGCGAGATATGTATAATGTGGTCGGGTGCCCGATTGCGGGGCCAAAGGTTATATGAAGGATAATGTGACTGGGGGTTAAAGAGGAGGGGGCTAATCGCATATCGGGAGATCGAGTATGGATTTTTCAATCAACCCATTTGATTTATGTGATGCGATGGGCGCTGGGACTTTAGCTCTTGGTTTTTCTCAAAGAAAGCATGAAATCTGGAGTTTATAACAAAGGAGGCTGATCGCATCGGGTTCTAAAGTATATAGGCTCATCACATCGCAACTTTAGAATATGGCAAGACATGTGCACTTGGATATTTGCGATGCGATAAATGCCCCCAGAGTTGGTGCTTGGTCCCAGGGTGTAGGCATATGATCGGAAGTGGTTAAAAACTTAGCCCAAGGGGGCTTAAGCTTTTATTAATAAAAAGATGATTTTCAATGGTTTTCAAAGGGTAATTGAGGGTTTCGATAGAGTTTTAAAAGGATTTTTAAACTCTACAAAGGCAATTTTATGAAGGGGAGATGAGGGAAATGGAAAACAGAGGAAAATGATGGAAAAATATGAAGGTTAGTCTCTGAGTGCAGGAAAGGGAAAAAAGGGGATTTTGCACCAGTCTTTCTCATGGAATTCAGCAGAATTTTCTGAGCTTGAAATGGGAACATCAATGAAGATTGAAACAAGGATATGATGTCTTCTAGAGGCTTCAAGGGATACACTTTTATAAAATGGAACTTTTACTTGAAGGCTGAACAATGTTTTGGCCACCTTTTGATGGGACAAATTTTATAGGTGGCCAACATATTCAACCAAGGAATCATGAAACAATACAGTGCACTCTTCTCACAAGAGCCTTCTACACTCTGCCAACTATCTCACACTGATCTGGAAAAAATCGACCGACACTTAGCCAATTTCCTGCCTCTAGTCAACCTGCCTTGCTTGTGCAATTCTATTAGAATTAAATCCTTATTATTTAGGAATTTCGGCCTTCCAAAACTATACAATGCTCATGGGAAATCCTATGGGTGTATTATTGCATTTGGGTAGTTTTCTAATAATACAACTCATAGTTAACATCCCTTTAACCTCTGTCCCAACTGGGTCTTCATCAAAACTAACATGCATGCAGATATTCATAGTAAATCATCCGTTACTTGACAAATCACTACATGTGAATTAAATCTGATTTAATTCACTTGACCTCTCACTAGTGCAACAATCATATACAACTAGTTAAATTGATTTTAACTCAATTAATTGGGTTAACTTCTTTCTCATGCATTAAACTAATACACTAACTGCAACTTTGGACTCTAAGAGAAATAGAATCACTCTACATGCCTCACCAACCACCCTCAACTCAAATTTCATGAGCTAACTGAGTTTATCACACTCAATTAACTATTACAAGTGATTATGAGATAAGATTACAATTAATTGTCCAATTTAATTAAAGGAAATTTAAATTAGACACACATTTCTTGTTGACTTTTCAACACTCCCTCTCAACAAGAAAGGGATTTTCAGCTACCCCGATCCTACCTCTATGGTATTCGAATTTTCTCTTAGTGAGCGCCTCTGTCAAAATATCTGGATCCTGATCCTCTGTGGGAATGTACTGAAGTAACATAATGCATCTCTGAAAAAAATATGTGAGATGGTGGTACCAGATGTCAATATGATTAGACCTATCATGGAATACTAGATTAACCGAAAGTTTTATGCAACTCTAGTTATCACAATGTGTCCCCGTCGGATCCATATGACAACCAAATAAACCAACAAGTATTTTCCTCATCCAAATGCCCTCACATGCCACCTGGATGGCTGCCATGCACTCTGCCTCAGCTGAATTGAGTGCAACTAATCTCTGATTGTTGTTGTACCAATAAATTCTTGTCGATCCTATGTTGAGGATCAAACCTGATGTGCTATTTCTGTCTAATCGACTGCCTACCCAATCTGCATCGGTGAAGCCTTGAAGCTTCACTCCCTCTGTCCATCTGTACCATAATCCATACTCTGTAGTGCCCTTGAGATATCTCAAGACATGCTTCCCCGCCTTCCAAAAGAGCTTGGTCATCTTAACCATAGCTTGACTAAGTTAGTTAATTGCATAGCATATGTCTGGTCGTGTGTTCACCAAGTACATGAGTGAAACCACAAGTTGCCTATAAATAATAGCATCCGCTACCTCACCGAAAATAACATCCTCCTTCCTCTAGTTTCATGCAAGAGGATTCTCCATGGGTTTACATCTCTCCATGTGGAACTTCCTCATAATCTCTTTGGCATACTTGCCTTGAGAAACAAATATCTCCCCATCCCACTGCCATATCTCCAAACCAAGGAAATAGTGAAGGAGTTCCATGTCCTTCATCTCAAACTCTCTTGCAAGATCCTCTTTGCAAGAAGTTATGAGTTGTTCATCACCTGTCAGAATAAGATCATCTACATAAAGTACAATAATCAAAAGCTTACCATCAACCACAATCTGGTACAAGTTTGCATCCACTTCACTTTTCGTGAAGTCCAACCCAGTGAAATAGCTGTCAATTCTGGTGTAACAAGCATGAGGTGTTTGCTTCAGCCCATACATTTCTCTCTTGAGTCTACACACATGCAACTCATTGTCGAAGGTCTCAAAACCTTCTGACTGCTTAATGTACACTTATTCCTCAATAACTCCATTGAGAAATGCAGTCTTCACATCCATCTGATGTATCTGCCACCCCATCTGCGCTGAGACTGCAAGGATATATCTAATCGATGAGTACCTTGCAACCGGTGAAAAATTATCCTCATATTCAATCCCCACAACTTGTGATAATCCCCGGGCTACAAATATAGCCTTGTACTTCTCCACACTCCCATCTTCTGCTTACTTCACCTTATAGATCCATCTAGATCCAACCACTTACTTCCCGACTGGTCTTGGGACAACTTCCCATACACTGTTCCTAACGATGGAGTCATACTCCTCAACCGTGGCATCAACCCAAGTTGGTTGTTGCACTGATTCCTCAAAAGAGGATGGTTTTGTCACAATACACTTGCTCATAAGGGCCATGTATCCAATAAACCTATCTGGTGACTGTCTCTATCTGCGCAGTGATGTAGGTGCTCCTACATGTTCTGCCGCATCAAGTCTCAGTCTGTCGCCTTCGTGGTGCCTCCCGTTGGGGTTCCATGTTTTGGCAAGGTTGGCAATACCAAAAGATGAGACAACATCAAACCACTTTAGACCCCGTGATCTAGCCCTCCCCGGGTTCAGAGAGGGACTTCTATTATTGGCAAAGGATTTATGTCTTTGAAGCTCGTTGTTAAGATGTTAGGCTAGGTATAAGGCTCGAGGTTTGTTGTTTGATTTTTTGTTTGGTTGTTGGGAATCAGGAAGGAAGGGTTCAATATAAGACAAGGATGAGCAAAGAGGATTTTAGGAAAAGGTGAGATAATCCCAGGGAACATTTAAGACCATTGGGCAATGGAGTCAGGAAAGGGTTTACTTGCTAATCAATATGCAGGCTTTCAATTGGTCTAGTCATCTAAAGCATTGGATCTTAAAGATGATAGTGTGGTAGGATAGGCAAGAAGGAAGGTGAGGACAAGAAAACATTAAAGATTCAGAACATGAAGTTGAAAACCTGATATCAGAGAGAGACTTTGAACTCTCAATGCTTTGGCCTCCAACTCAAGGGAACTTATATAGGCTTAATTAATTGAAAAGGATCCTAGTGAGATAGAGACAAGTTCTAGACCTCCCAGTGTTCCCAATTCATTCAATTAAATCCTAACAATAACATCTAAGAACAGATTTCATTAATTCATACATCAACTAGCATCATATGGAACCACTACACTGGTTAAATCAATTGAAATCAACTCTTAGATAACACATTTAGTAGAAAACATTAAAGGCAAGGAGAGTAGAAACACAGGGTACCTAACAAGGGTATATCTTATGCCAAGTTTCTGATGCAAGCCAGTAGAAATGTAATGAAATGAAATAAACACAGAGATAGAAAAACATCACCAGCTGCTTTAAATCAGGATCCAAAGAAATGTGCTTGTCATATTAAAAAACAACACCAGTCAAGTACAACATTACCAATGGCTTGGTATTCAGTCTGAAAACATCTTCCTCAGCCTATCTTACAACTTTACACAGAGACTATGTCTCAAAAGAAACTCCTTGCAGTTCTCTGATAATAGATCAACAACAACCTTTACAATGAGTTTCCTCTTGCATTTTATAGCTGAAGAGAGCAGAGGAGGTAGGTGAAACACTAAATGAAGCATTAATCTCAGAAAAGAAAGAGGGTCGAAGCCCATTCTGTTTTAACTCCTGTGCATTTATCTCTGGTGTTCCTTGGACGAAAGAATGATCTTCTTCATGTTTCCATTACTCCGGTATGGCTCTGATGCACTCTGGTTGTAGTACTCTGTAGTAATTTTGGTGAATAAACAAAAAAGGAAAATGAATGACCATGAAGTGCGCCATGCTGCATAACAAATGCTCTGATAGCTTAGGACCGCGGTCAAGGCTGAATGTTCTTCAGGGACACCGTAAATAGAGGAAACAATATGGGCGCTTTGTCCTTTCACAAGTAGGGATGTTCTGCTGATTTAGCTACCCTGATGGCATAATTTTCTGTGCGCTGGGCCTTCTGAGAGATCCATGATGTCTTTGATCTGGTACTCTGCCTTCAAATCAATAGATTAGGCCCGAAATTTTCAATGATAGGCCTTGAACACTCAGTTTTCCCACTGATACTCTTTGCCGCTTCCACGCTTGCCTCTGACTGCGAAATCAATGCTTTAATGACTCTGGGGAGAACTTCACAGAGTTTAAACTTTTTTCCTTTAATGCGAGCCCTTTCTTTCTGCCATTGTATTAAAAATTGTGTAATCATGGTGGCTTTCACCACCTGATAACCCTGCAAAACACGAAACTCAGTTATGAAATCCATGCGGAAGGCTATGGAGGGCGGAGCGAGTGATAGCGTGGCGGTGGTGGCTTTATATCAAACAATGGTGGATAATGCAATAATATGGCGTAAACAGTGACAAATAGGGTTTTGGTGGAGAAATGAGCGCAGACCGCCAGATCATGGTCTGGTGTCGAAGATCGACGACGGAGATTAATCCGTGGAATGGTTTATGAAAATAGGTGGAATGCATTAAAATGAACGAAAATGTAACGAAAATGATCGTATGTGGTGGGACCCGACCGTGGCGGAGGGCGATTAGTTTTGGACCGTCGGATCTCAGGAGGAGATTGACGGCGGAGATTGAAAGTTGAAGTTAATAAGGGCATCCGATGGAGAAAACTGATGGGGGGCGTGATTAGATCATAGTCGTCCGATCTGAATAAATGGACGGCCAGGATCAAATCCGCAGATCGTAATCGCAAAGGGCGAAGAGTGGTAGCGATTGAAAATCGCGATTGCGATTGGAGCAGGAGTGCGATGGCCGTTGGATCGTGGATTAAATAGATGGCTGAGATTGGATCGACGAATCGCAATTGGAGCGGAACAAAGGGTGACACGATGAATGTTGTGATTGTGATCGGGGCAGGAGTGTGATGGTCGTCGGATCGTGGATTAAACGGACGGCTGAGATTGGATCGACGAATCACAATCGGAGTGGAACAAAGGGTGACACGGTGAACTTTTTGATTAAACACATAGAAAGCGCTTGCCTGATGGTTGCGATTGCGATTAGCACCCAGGGCTTTTAGCGCTTGGTTCTGGGTGCCGGTTACATGGGGAAGTGGTTCGAGGGGCTGGCGGAAAAGGGGCTAGGCCCTTAATATAAGTTTAAAAGTGGGTTTTTGGCCCCATTTAAGTGTATTTCAAGGCCAAAGAGGGGTAACGATAGAGGGAAGAAAGGGGAATCAGGCCAAACAAGGGGGAATAATAGGATTTAAAGGGGATTTTGGGGGGATTTAGAGGGTGTAAGGGGGACTTTGACCAAGGGGAAAAAAGGGTAAAATGGGACATTCTGCAGGGATACAAGGGGCAAATAAAGGCCTTTTGGAGCACCATTTTTTATCATCAGTGAGGCTTATTGACTCAAGAACAACAGAGGGAAATATTCAAGGGCAGGGAACATGAAAAGGATTCAAGGATGATGTGTTTTCAAGGGGAATGCATTCCTTGAAGGCTTATAAAACAAATTAGCCCCTTGCTTTCTTGTCAAGGAATTTATAAGGGGCTAACACCTCCTGCACCTCCTACCATGTCTGGTGGATTGCTCTGCATGAGTGGTTTTTGCCACTCCATGATCCTTCGCATGTGGTTTCTCCACATCTTGAGGTTCATCCTTTGGAACCAATAGTTCCTCATCTGCATTAAAATCAAACTTCTTCTCAAAGGACAATCGCATGGCTTTCTCCTCATCAAACTTTACATCCTGTCTGACAACAATATTCCTGTTGTTCAAAAAACACACCCAATAGTTGTGGGGAGTATCAGTGTACCCCCCAAATATCTCAATCTCTGCTATTGGTTCTATCTTCTTTTAGAATCTTTGGTCACATGGAAATAGATAGATGAGCCAAAAATTTTAAAATACAAAACATCAGGTTTCTTACCAGAAAAAGCCTCCTCTGGTGTACTCATTCCAAGTATCCAATGAGGACTAAGGTTCTGCACAAATACTGTTGTGTTGCATGCCTCGGCCCACAGATGCAATGGTGGGCCCTGATCATGTAACATCACTCATGCCGCACCCACAATTGTTCTGTTCTTTCTTTATACAACCCCATTCTGTTGTGGGTTATGAGGCGCAATCAACTCTCTATGAATTCCTTCTTTGGCACAGAAGTTCTTGAATTCATTGGATATCTACTCACCACCATTTTTTCTCCTTAGAGCCTTCACATGCTTCCTTGTATCTTTCTCAACCAGTGCTTTGAACTCACAAAATTTTGAGAATGTATGATCTTTCTTCTGTATGAAGTAGATCCAACACTTTATAGAAAAATCATCAAAAAAAATCACGTAATACCTGTGCTTTGCTGTAGAAGCTGTAGATAATGGTCCACACACATTTGAGTGAACTCTCTCAAGGATTTTCATTGCTCAATTCTCCTTCTCGTGAAAATCATCCTTTTCATACTTCCCCATGGTACATCGCTTGCATGTGTCTATAAGCGCAGGAGTACCTTTTGGAAGCCCCATAGAAATTTGCTACATGACCTTCAAAGCACCATGGTGTAGATGGCCCAATCTCCTGTGCCATAACTCTCCCTCATCTCAGCTCACCACTCTGTCTTCTTTACTCATCAATGTTGTGCAGCCATCTACATCAAGTTTGTAGAGGTTCTTCACAAGAACCCCAATCTTCTTAACTTTTCCTATGGCTTTGTGACGAAGGAATTCTTTCCCTTCATTGAAAACCACGTCATATCCTCTATCCTCAAACATGGAAACTAAAACTAAATTATTTTTCAAGCCTGGTACATGCATGAAATATTTTAATAAGAAAGGTTTACCTGACTTTCTCTGGAAAGTAACTGTACCAATCTCGGTAGCGTTATACCTCTCATTATCACCCATATCGATGTGCATTTGAAGATCCTTCTCCTCCAAGCTACTAAAGATTTATTTGTCTCCCGTCATGTGGAAATATTCACCACTATCCAAGTACCACACAGATCCCATTGCACTAGACACCATGCATGCGATGAGTGAGAAGTCAAACTTGAACTGTCAAGCCAAAGCTTCACCTGCTATAGATCCTGAAGCCTTCGTGTTGTTCTTCTTCTTATGTGGACAATTAGTGGCATAATTTCCATGCTCATGATAGTGAAAACATTTCACTCTGGACATGTCACGCTTCTTGCCTTCTTTTCCAGTCTCAGATTTGGAATAGGATTTCCTTCCCTTCCCCTTCTTTTCCTTACCATCCAATGCGCAATTTTCCTCATCATCTGCCTTTGATGAGGATCCATCCCTGGTATTTTGCCTGAATTATTCTTGTACCAAATCTGACCAAAGTCACTCCCAATCTAGTAGCTTCTCCCTCCCATTAAAAGAGTCCTGATAACTATGCCAACCCTTGGGAAGGCCTAGAAGTGCTAGGCTCACCAAGTCATCATCTGCTACTATAATCTTGACACTTCCAAGCTCATCTCGACATTAGATGAATTTGGTCAAGTATTTCGGAATAGTGTTGCCTTTATCCATTTTGATTTTCCTAAGCTTGTCCTTAAGTGCCAATTTTCTGTGGTCACTGCTATTCTGAAACAGATCTGTCAAAGTCTTCCACATTGCATATGGATTTTCTTTTCCATGGAGACTTGACACAATGTGATCTTGAACTCCCTCTAATAAGATCCTCCTCGCCTTTGCAACCTTCTTTTTCCAAGCATCAAGTAGAGCGGCGTCTACTGCTGTGGGATTTGGAATATTAGTGTCGATAAATTCTTTCAACTTGTTGTCCTCCAGAACTGCCTCCATTCTGTCTTTACATGCAATATAATTAGAACTTCCCTCGAGTGCATATTCCAATCTTAATACATTGAAATCCATCTTGACCCGCCTGTCGCACCAAAGAATATTTTTGCAAATTCGAATGTTGTTCAGCACAAACTCAAATTCTTCTCCATTATAGTGAATTCCTACGCTCTGATACCATGTTGAAATTATACAAACAATATGTATACCAATGGATTCAATATGATCATGCGATATGCTAAAGCAAGCTATTGAATCCTTCTAAAAATTAATTGCAGAAAATAAACAAGATCGCACAATCACACCAAGTAAAATAAAGAAGAAAATCAATCCCCAACACAGATATTTTTCCTAGGGAAATCTTACTGCTCAAAACCCATCTATCTTCTATTGTATATTCAACCATGGAATCATGAAACAATACAATGCACTCTTCTCACAAGAGTCAGATGCACTTTGCCAACTATCCCACACTGATCCGGACAAAATCAACCAACACTTAGCCAATTTCCTGCCTTTGCTGAGCCTGCCTTTCTTGGGAAATTATATTAGAATTAAATCCCTATTATTTAGGAATTTCAGCCTTCCAAAACTACGCAATGCTCATGGGAAATCCTATGGGTGTATTACTGCATCTGGGCAGTTTGCTAATAATACAACTAATAGTTAACATCCCTTTAACCTCTATCTCAACTGGGTCTTCATCAGAACTGACATGCATGTAGCTATTAATAGTAAATCATCTGTTACTTGACAGATCACTGCATGTGAATTAAATCTGTTTTAATTCACTTGACCTCTCACTAGTGCAACAATCAGTTACAACTAGTTAAACTGATTTTAACTCAATTAATTGAGTTAATTGATTTCTCATGCATTAAACTAATACACTAACTGCAACTTGGACTTTAAAACAAATAGATTCACTCTACATGCCTCACCAAACACCCTCAACTCAAATTTCATGAGCTAACTAAGTTTATCATACTCAGTTAAGTAGCACAAGTGATTATGAGATAAGATTACAATTTATTGTCCAATTTAATTAAGGGAAAAATAAATTAGACATACATTTCTTGATGAATTTTCATCAAATGAAGCATATCAACAATAAGTTCCACTATATCAGGAACTTGGTGCAGGATGGGATCATAAAGCTAGAGTATGTCCCGACAAATGAAGAGGTAGTTGACATACTAACAAAGTCTCTTCCTAATAAGAGTTTTGAATATCTTAAGAAAATGTTTGGTCTAATAGCTATTGTTGATCTTGTTGATAAAAATTTGGAAGATATTTGTTGAGCCTTTGTGAATGAAGCATTTCCTGGGAGGACATCAGGTAGGCACTATGTATTGGCGTCTCCACCTTGAAGTAGGGAGGGTGGCGTTGGTCTTGGATCTCTAACCTTAGATACACTCCTCGATCCTTGGGTTGATGGTTAGAAAGTAAGCTTGATGGTACCTAGAGAGGCTAAAAGCTTTAGTCCATCTTAGTCCCACCTCCCACCTGGATAGATTTTCTTGGTGAGGAATCTATTCCATGGCATTACAATGCATAAACTCTTCATAATTCATATAGTTTTAGATCTTCCTTACGAATACCTCCCTATTTAAGAGGGAGTGTTGAAAATTTTAACTAGGTTCAGTCTTCATAAATTTATTTGATTCATCATGTAATGTACTTGTCAAAAGAATAAAGAAAATATTTTTTATTACTGTTACAATGACTTATTAAAGCATGGGTTTCATGCTTGGGTCATCATTATATTAGTCAAATTCCCCGTTATGGACTCCTAGGATTGATATTGATTCATTAGAGTCATTGAAACTTTTATAAGACCCTTCTTGGGCTTTCAAATCATGTAAAAAGAATTACTTTTGAGTAAAATATGTATTATGTCACCTCCACGCCAAGTCAGCCTAAAGGATATCAAGTCGACCTCAATCTGGTCAATTCAACCTCACCTGGAGCCTATATATTGGAGAAGATCAAATTCATTTGGACACACACTCTCACTCAAGTTTGATGTCTCAAGAAGAAGCCAGAAAAAGTGTGAAGTAGGAGAAGGAGGTCAAAAGAAGTGTGAGTTTGGTCAAGGAAGAAGAAAAGAAGAAAATCATAATTTTGGGCTATCTTTCTCTCTCTCTCTCTCTCATGCCCTACTTTGGAAGATCGAATTATTTTTAATGTTGATGCTTCCAATTTTTGTCTAATGTCATATGTTGCTGCATTGTCGAAGTTGTTGGGTTGAATTGCTACTACTACAAGTTTGAAGGTATGGAAGGGCCGACTTGATGTGGAGGAAGTTATGGTCTGTGTCTAGTTTGAAGAGTCTCAATAAAATCTATTGAAGGAAGATATTTTTTACTGGGTTTTCCTGTAGAGAGGGGTTTTTCCCTGGTAGAGTGCCTACATCTTGTGTCTCGTGTTTTTGTGATCTTCTTACACACATAATTTGGTAATTGCTTGATGAAAGATAACATAGTAAATAAGTAAAAGAAACCAATATAATTCACAAGTAATTATCAAGAAAGAAGAAATCAAATCATAATCTACTAGCATTGATTTCTCAACAAATGGATATAAATGAACATTTATATGGTTAATGACGATATTAGGAATTCCTATCTATTTGGGATTAAAAATATTAGAGAGACTTCTAGATCTGAAAATATTTATGAATTTGTTCTTAATAGTTTGAAGGAAAGTGGTATGGATCATTTAATGATTGAAAAAAAGTTGGTATGTGATGGAGTAGATGGAGCATCAATGATGCAAGGACAAAAGAGTGGTCTTTGTGTTAGACTATAACTATCAGCTTCACCATATATGCTTAAAATTCATTGTATGGTTCATATGATGAATCTTGCATTTAAAATAGTAAGCATGTCTCCATCAATTTCAAAAGTTGAAGATATTGTACGTGAGAATCATGCATACTTTTCTCGTAGTTCCAAACTATTTTTAGAGTTTCAATAATTTGCAGATGATGTTACGAATAGAAAAAAAAACTATTGAAAAATGTTGATACAAGATGGATCTCATTGAATGGACCAACTCAAAAACTATTTAGTGAGTTCAAATATTTAATAAATTTGATGTATGAAAATCACTACAATGTACACAAAACTCAAGTTCTTTTTTTTCAACTAACTGATATAGAGATATTATTGACATTGCGTACAATGTATACTGCCCTCATGAATTCCACAATGAAGAAGTTAACGGTAAAACTAACTCAGTCAACTGAGTCAAATATGCAATGGAATCCAACAAATATTTCAAACTCATACAATCACAGATGTCTAATATTTTCAAGTTTTTTAACTCACCAAGCGAAGGCTGTAGAGATCACAGCTCAGAACGTCCAACAACTAGAACTCACAAATTGTTTAGGTGTCGTATTGCACTTGGAAATTCTTTTAAGATACCAAATTCCGGGATGGTTTATATTGAGTACCAGTACATTAGTCAAATGTTTTCCCCAAAAATACATCAAATTTCCTATCCATTTATTTTACAAAAAAAACTTACAAGGAGTCAGAGTTTCTATATTCTTTGACATAAAGGACAAAAATTTACTAAGATTTTTACAGAAATTTAAAACCTTTATCACTCATAAAGACACTGGAATCATAAAAACCAGTCTCAGTACATCTGCTTTGACTATGCTAGTGCCATTCTCGTTGAAATGATGGTCTATAGAGACCAAAACTGTGGACTTACAATTCGATAACCCATGCCAATAGAGAGCGCAGATGGGCCTCGTCAAGTGTGCAGATGTCTCCTAGTGTTTTTTTAACCATTTTTTAATTGGCTGAACCCGGTCAGATCAAGATATTTAAGTGCAATTAAATTCCCAAAGGACTTTGGAAGCCCCTCCAGCTTCGTCGAATTACCGAAGGAATCTAGCAGTGACTTCAATTCCACAATATTCCTTAACACCAATGTCTTCAATGATTGCATACCGCAAAATTTGTCCAGCAATTTTTTTCAGATTAATGGAACCCTGCCATTTCGTAACACCAACGATAATCCATTCGAGGTGCTTGAGGTAGCCTAAGGACTTGGGAATTTTCAAGAGCGGAGCAAAAATCTACAAAGGTGCCTGCAAAATATCCATAGTTTTCAACTGTAAGAAATATATATTGATCATGGTTCTCATAAAGAGAACTCTTCGAATTCGTTGGAAATCCTAGGGTGGATGAAATATCAATTGTGATTAAACAACCTTTTCTTTGTGTCAGACTGTTAGTACCATGATGGTTTATAAATATATTAGTGATTTTTATTGGGATTAACAGTCATGGAGGTGGAGGCAGAGGAATTGTCGATGTTAAATGTGAAACATTAAAGATAATCAGGAGAAGGTGAACCTTCAAATTCTATTTCAGTTTGAGGGTAGTGTTGAGGAAGTGAGGATGCCATTGCGAATTGGAGTATAGAACTAGAAATGGGATTTGAACAATGGGAGTATGGGAGAACAATCTAGAGATAATGAGAGTTGTGGGTTGCAAAGGCCTGCATAACATATGACCGTTAACTCCATTCACCCGATTTTATAGTCCCCTTATAAAACCAACAAACAATAAAATCCAATGCTCCCCTCACCCTCCTTCCTCAAACGTGTTTCAAAGGTAAATGATTTGCAAGAGGAAACTAAATCGAAGTGAGAGAAGATGCACACATGCATGGACCGGGTAACTTCCCGATCGGACAGGAACGCAAACAAAGAACAAGATGCTTTTGGGCCTGCATAAATAGTTGACTGGACAAAATATCAAACTTAGTTCACTTCCGAATTTTACAAGATGCCTTTTGGGCCTGCATAGATAGTGAACCGGTCAAAATTTTCAAACTTGGTTCACTTTCCAACTTTACCAACTTTGCAAGATGCTTTTGGGCCTGCATAGATAGTGAATCGGTCAAAATTTAAAACTTGGTTAACTTTCCAACTTTACAAGATGCTTTTGGGCCCACAGAGATAGTGAACAAGACATGTGCCTGTCACTTTAGTTGTCATAGAGCTTTCTTTTCACTTTAAGAATCTCTTACATTTGTTATCAAAACCATGACAAGATCTTTAAATAACATTTTGGGATTTTTTGAAATTACAAGTTTGATTTATAAAGCCTTTGTAATTTAAAGGTTTTTTTTTCTTAAGTTTTGTGAGTTTTGAGATGATTCTACATTTAAAAAATTTCATGATAAACCATGACTCGGGAGAATGTAAGCACTCAAAATCACTTGGGAATCACATTTGACCTAGGCCACACCAATCTTGTAGAAATTTTATAACCCATTCCAGTTTTCAATTTTTCCTTATTTCTCCTATAAAGTTAAATGCTCATTTCCATAACCATACATTCAACAAGCTAGAAAAATAATTATTTTCTGAAAACACAAATTCTGGAAATTTCGAATGCTAGAAATTGCAAAAATAAAAACACAGAAATATTTTCAGCCACACACAGAAATTTAACATGCTAATTTTTGGTCAATATGACCCTGGAAAAACCCCTTACAACTCTTGGGGAAAACCAATTCAAAATATCTCCTTTATTTCTGCTAAATATATTTTATAGAGAAATAGAAAAACACAGAAAATTCCAGTAACCAGTATTTTTACTTATCTCGAAAAACGTGCACAAACTCTGCCTCGATTTTCGTGCCAAACACAAACAGAAATTTACAGCAAAAATTACAGCATTACATGATGTACAGACAACACGAAAATAGTGTCGGGACAGCTGTACGACCTCCTCGAAAACGGTGCCACTTGCTGCCTCAAAAAATGTGTTGTACGGATATTGTATGGACCCCGATTTGCATGCTAAAGTACTACTGTACGGATTCTAGAAAACTAACATGTTTTGCTGTTGTACAGACCTCGATTTCCATGCCTCCTTAACTACTATACGGATCTTGAAATATGTGCTACATTAAATGTTTATCCCCTCCTCGAAATTCATGCCACTTGCCTTGAACTTCATGCTGCTGCTTGCTGTACAGATTTGCTGAAATCTATCTGCCTTGGTATGCATGCCAAGGTGATGTTCTTCCTCCTTCTTTGTTCAAAAATATCCTTTGCTCTCTTCCTCTCCTTCTCTCTCAATCTTCTCATGAAATACTGAATTATCTTTTCCCTCTTTTCCTCATTTAACTTAACCCTAAGTGACTTTTGGGGAATCCCTAAATCCAATGGCTGAGATAGCTTTAGATCTATGGCTGAGATTAAAAGTGCATTTAAATTTTACTTTCTATTTTTTAATTCACCCCACTTTAATAAAGACCCTCTTAGTCATTTATTTCCAAAGTCACTTTTCACTTTCTAATTTCACATTGAGTCACTTTAAAATGAGACTTAGTAACTTTACCACTTAAAGTCACTTTTAAATTAGATTTGAATTTATAACTTATAAAGTCACTTTAGGAGAAAAATTTAAATTCTTTTGGACACTTTTCCCTAGGCCAAAGATCAAAGCCTTAGGGAACCACTTGTCCTACGGTAACCAAATTTCAACGCTCCCTATTACCGAGGAAGGTGTTCCTCACCACACCCATCTTGTCTCTAAAGTAGACATGCTTGCCCCATGGTAAGGCTTTGGTAAATATATCTGCTACCTGCTCATCAGTGGGAATATACTCAAGCTTCATAGCTCCCTTCTGAACATAGTCTCTAATGAAATGATATTTGATCCTGATATGCTTTGAAATATCATGAAATACTGGATTCTCCGTTAGTTTAATGCAACTTTAATTATCATTGTAAATCACTGAAGGTCTCAACGGCTGACCAAATAAGCCAAACAACATCTTGCAAAGCCATATGGCCTCACAACTAGCTAAATTGGCTCCCATGTACTCTGCTTTCGCTGAACTCAATGCTACTGACTACTGCTTTCAGTTGAACCACGACACCACTACCAAACCCAGCCCAAAACAACACCCTGAAGTGTTCTTCCTATCGGAAGCACAACCTGCCCAATCAGAATCAGTGTACCCTGCCAATCTTACTCCATATCCATGTCTATAATCCATACCATAATCCATTGTCCCCTGCAAGTACCGCAAAATGTGTTTTGCAGCAACCCATTGCACCCTCCTGGGCTCACACATGAACTAGCTCATCGTGCTGACTGCAAAACATATATCTGGTCTAGTGTTGACCAAATAAATCAAGGAACCAATCAGTTGTCTATACAATGTGGGATCCACCAACTCGGAATCTGAAGCATGAAGCTTCTTCCAATTAGTGATCATAGGTGTCAACATGGGTTTAAAATCCTCCATGTGAAATATGCTAAGGATGTCCACAATATACTTCCCCTGTCCCAGGAATAAATGCCCCTCCTCCTGCCACACCTCCAAACACAAAAATTAATGCATCAAGCCAATGTTCCTCATCTCAAAATTTAACGCAAGATCTCTCTCTCAGCCCTATATGAGTCTCTTTGCACCCGTAATTACCAAGTCATCCACATATAGCACCGGAATGAGATGCTCCTCACCTATCATAATAAAGTATAGGTTTGGATATGCATCACTCTTTGTGAAACCCATCTCCTACAAGTACGTATCAATCCTGGAGTACCAAGCTCTAGGAGCTTGCTTTAGGCCATAAAGGGCCTTCTTCAATCTCCATACATGGGACTCCTTCCCATGCGCCTCAAAGCCCTATGGTTGCTCAATGTACACCTCCTCCTGTATGAAGCCATTGAGAAATGCAGTCTTCACATCCATCTAGTGGATCTTCCAACCCATCTCTGCTGCTATCAATATAATGGAAAGAATGGAAGTTTATCAAGCCATGGGAGTGAATTTCTCCTCATAATCTAATCCCTCTACCTGGGAGAACCCTCTAGCCACAAACCTTGCCTTGAATTTCTCAATGCTTCCATCTGCAGCGTACTTTACCTTGTAAAGCCATCTGAAAGTAACCACAAATTTTCCCTCAGGCCTCGGCACCACCTCCCAAACATCATTCTTCATGATAGAAGAATACTCCTCCTGCATGGCCTCTCTCCAGACCTACTAGCTCGCTGCCTCCTCATAGCTAGAAGGCTCAGATTCAACGATGTTGGCAACCATTTTCATATAGCTACATAACCTCTAGGTGGTCTACTTTCTCTGATTGGTCTCTTTGGCCCAACAACAGATGTGGCATCTCTCAAGGTATCCTAAAGCCACTTGGACTTCCTCTTCCCTTAGCACACTTCTCCCTCCGGAGAATGAAACTCCTCATCCTCATCAAAAGCTTGAACTCCTGACTGTCTGTCTGTTTCCCTCCTGCCCAAACCTGAACCTGTAGATGTTGAAGTACCGTGTGAATTTTCCATCAGCCGACTACCTAGTAAACTGCTCTACGGACTACTCTGCATGTTGCCCGAAGCACCAACCCTCTAACTCTACAAGCCACTACTCATTGATGGACCTGACACCATAATCGATGTACCTACTGATCCCTACCCACTGGATCCCTATGACTGACTCATCTGCTCCTAAGGGTCTGGCTAATCCAGATACTCTAACTCACGTGACCTCCTGAAAGCCCTGTCCTCCTCGAACTTCACATCCCACCTGACAACAACTCTCCTCTGAGCAGGAATATAAATCTAAAAGGATTTCAAGGTCTCACTGTAGCCCACAAAGATACCCTTCTCTATGGTGGGCTCTAACTTGGTCCTCTTCTCCTTGGGTACGTAGGAGTATGCAATACACCCAAAGATACGAAAATGACCAACATCAGCCTTCTTCCCAGAAAAAACCTCCTCCGGAGTCACATGCCCCACGGCACGATGTGGACTTCTTTTCTACAAATAAACAGCAGTGTTTCAGGCCTCTGCCCACAAAAACAATGGTAACCCCTGATCATGTAGCATGGCTTTGGTAGCCCCAACGATGGATCTGTTCTTCCTCTCTGCAACCCCGTTCTGCTGGGGGTTGTAAGGAACTATGAACTCCCTCCGGATACCTACCTCTACACAATAATCAACAAACTCGCCAAGGGTGTACTTCCCTCCATTGTCCGACCTATCGGACTTGATCTTCCGACCTGTCTGAGTCTCCACAAGAGCTCTGAACTCCTGAAACTACTTGAAGACCTCACTCTTGGTATTCAAGAAATAAATTCAGGTCCTCGTGGAGTGATCATCAATGAATAAAACATAGTACTCATATCCACTCAAGGAAACATGAGACATCCGACCACTCACATTGATATGAATCAAATCAAATATCCCAGTCGATCTGTTGTCACTGCTGGGAAAAGGGGATTTAGCAAACTTGCCCATATCACATCCTCTGCATGTATATAAGTGATCAGAACTGAAATTTGGCATACCTGTAGTGATCTCCTGCAATGTCCTCAAGGCTCCATGATACATGTGCCCCATCCTGCGGTGCCAAATCTCGCACAGCTCTGAACTACTAGCTCTGCTGCCAGTACCACCGCTCAATGCCAAAAGGGGCTGAAACGCAAAATTGTACACCTTTGCATGTTGTACACAAATCACTCTAGTTGAATCAGTTGGAGCGCCCCTGGGATATATAAGCACATGTCCTCTCCTGAACAATACCTCATACCCTCTGTCCTTTAATGATGAGATGGATATAAGGTTCTTCTTCATCACTAGCACATATAGAACATTTGACACCTTCAAGGGAGGTTTGGGTTCCCTATCAAATTTCAATATCTCGACACCGACTGCTCTAATAATGTTATCGTCTCTGAGTACTACCTCTATATCAGTGCCACTCTCTGAAAGCTCTGAGAAATACTCACGGACTCCTGTCATATGACGTGAAGCCCCATTGTTAACATACCAAATACCTGAAGATGCTCCGCTAGTGGAGGGAAATGAACACTCCCTCTCAACCTTCGTGGCAGGTGATCCTACACTAGTGGACTCACAAGCAATGAACCCAAAATTCTGGTCAAAGCTCTCTGAAAAGTCCTCTATTTATGCTGATGGCGTCGTTTCTGGGAATTAACACCCTAGAGGTTGGTTGGGATTCAACCTCCACAGAGCAGGGGCGTACTACTTAACAGAGACCCACACGATCATGCACATTCATAAAAACTAAATAGAGCAGAATGAGAGGTTTACCCATTGGTCCTACGTTTGAAGTAGATCCACGTGGAGTTCAAACTCCCTGCAACCGTCCTTCCTCCTTAACCTGAAATACAAGAAGAAACCAGCACAAAGGACAAGTTGTACAGCATATTTCTACTCTATATGTTAGTGAGATTCATATAAAACATTTAAATAAATCATAATGAATGCTTGTATAACAAATATTCTTCATACATTAAAGCATACACTAACACGTTTATTTCGGGAACAGCATGATACTTCTGTATTATAAATAGTACATACAAAAGTAATCAAGAGGAGAGATCACCTGATCCTTCCAAGGCCTTCGCAGACCGTCGTCCGGATCCGTCCAGCCCTTGCCTCGCTAAGACTCCTTCCAAACTAGTGCATACGAGATAACATATAAAGGGATGTATATCTCAAGGAAACAAGGGTTTCCTGAAATGAACTGGGAAAGTGCAGGAGGCACGGGGAATCAGACTTGGATAGGGAATACCAACAGAGTATAATCTCAATAATTCTCTCTCTCCCTTAGGCCATACACATGAGGGCTTTTTATACTCCCTTCAATTAGTTTCAACAGTTGGAAACAGTTGGCCACAGGCTGGGGTGGTTGAACTACCTGAGTAACCATCAACCCAGCGCGAAATTAGGGATTTTTTATATATTTTTTTAATCATTTTAATGGCATACGCGGAAAATTGTAGGTTGACCCGCATATACACGCGGAAAAGTACGGGCATAGTCGCGTATGGGGATTTTTACACTGTTTTTAAGTGAATTTGTCCAAGTCTGTAGGAATGGGTGCCCATAAAGCCATAAAGCAATCATGAATCATATGAAGGTGAGAAATGATGCTATAACAGATGCCCCCTAATATATGAGGTCAGAAGGGGTACATGATGGCCGAAATGTATTATGCACATAGAAAGAACTTCGCAAGGACAAGAGAGGACTTCACCAGATTTCAGCCTGCCAAAAACCAATGAAAGAAATCAGAGAGTCAACACATGCCGAGGCGGGCATACCCATGCTCAGTCAAAAATACATCATATATATAGAAAGTACTGAAATAGATCCAACATGTATACAAGTATAACTGAACTGAAAGTACATAGTGAATCATCTGAGCAGGGCCCGGAAATAAGTCTGAATCAATGTCCAAGTATCACATATAGAAAGCTGATCAAAAGATGGTGCAACTGGATGTCTGATCAAGTAACTGAATCTCCAAGTACCGGATCATAAGTGGTGGATCAAACGGTACAATCACGCAACTCGGGGATCAACATATAAAATGCTGTTGTGCTGAACTGCAACATATAAGGGTGGACGGCAACACTGGCAGAAACTGAAAGGACTGTCAACAGTGAACCGAGAAATGCTGATACAACCCGAGGTCTTCACCGATCACAACGGCACAATTCTACACAATGGGAATAAATGAGCTGAAGTCAACCATGTGAGAAATCGTTGGATTACCGGGCAATGATGTTTCCCGTTAACCAACGCGAGACAACCCACCGATAATGATAATGAGTGTCAAGGTGCCCCAGTACAATCCGACAAGTGTGAATGAATGAGTTGAAGTCGAACACTTGAAAGAATCTACCAATCAGGAGGCAATAATGAATCCCCACTGTCGATAGCGAAGAGTCTGCCACTGATGACTGCAAACCCTAAGGTACCGACAAAAAGACTCTAGACCTTATTCCCAGAGCAATGAGTTGGAGTCTATGGGAAAAGATCTGCTGGAAGGAAGGCATTAAGGCATCCCACATCAGTCCAGCGCGAGTGTAACCCGCAGGCCAAGATTTGGATGGAATCGGATGAAGCAGAGTGATGGAACCAAAACCGAAGTACGTTTCCGACATGCACAAGATGAAGCTAGCGCACGGAAGAAACCCTCTGAACCAACCAATAATGAAAGCTGACACAGAGGCGAGAAATCCACCGATAGGGTCAAATGGAAATCCAGGTACTGCACGAATCCCCAGTGTGATAATGTGTGCTGACGTCGAACACAAGGGAAACCACTCAGTCAAAGACCCATGATGATGATCAAATGCTGAGCACGAGGTCACCTATCAATGATGGAAATAGGCCCAAGGTGTGGCTCTAGGCTTGCTCTCAGAGCAATGTGTCGTAGTCGATAAGAGACAAACCCGCCGGCAAGAAGTCAATGGGGACCTTCTCAAACCAGCACGAGCAGAAGATCAAAACATCCGATGTGATAGAACATGATACTGACAAGACCGGGAAGGCCGACTGAATAATGAGTCAAGAGACACCGCAGAATGGCCGACTCAGGCTAGACTTCCCTTGAACAAAAGCACGACTCCGTGATGACCATGGCAGTAAAAAGTGACACTGTATAAGTCTGTCTTGCAGGAGGCAAAACAAACTCTCCATATGATTGGAAGAGATAACCAACCGGGGGAGAACCGACAAGTGAAACATGGTAAAGGCTGAACCTAGGTCAAACTAGAACCATCCCAAATGAAGGAAATATATATAAGTATATGTGCTTTGTTCAAGGGCGACAAATTGACTCTGTACTGCCATCAAAATAACGAAGATACATCCCGTTCCCGCTCTTTTTGTTATATTTGATTTTTTTTGTCTTTTTCATATAATAAGCCTGAAAAAGAATAAAAGAATGCTATGATACAATGGATAGAACGAGTATCAAGAAATCAGATGCACTAGTTCCTGGGATTGGAACAATCCTATGCACAATGCAAGGTGGCGAAAACTGGTAAGTGATACTCAGAGAAACGTTCCATCCATGGGTACAAAGGTGTCAAGTCGTGATAGCTAAGTGCATGCAATGGTTAACTTGTACAGAAAGTCAAGGTCAAAAGTTGGCTTAAACATCGAGTCCAAATGAAGCCGGCTAAAGGCCGGGATAAACAAGTAGCCAATATGCAATGCAGTAATACAACTTAACGACACCAGGGAGCCTCTAGGGTATAAGCCAGAAAAATGATAAGTGATGAAGGAGAAGAATGAAGCTTCAACACAGAAGATATGGCGGGACTAAAGAGGACTCCCGAGCCTACATAAAAAGCAGCATGGGCAACAAGTGATAGCGAGGAACTAACTAAGAAGCCCATGTAAAGGAAGGCTCTACCATCAAGTCATGATTAAAAAATCGGCGAGTGAAATGGGTGTAATACTCATGACCTGATGGGATCGACCCTAAGGCAAGTGATCAGTATGGAGGCTAGAATGCAAGATGCAACGGAAAGTGATTCCCTAACCTATATGCCAGTGAAGATCATATACCTGCCGTGAAGAGTCGGAAAACATGGATAAAAAACCGGGAAAAATCTCAAAATTGCCAAAATGTACCTGAAATATAGCAAACTGGGCACTTCTAAGCAATCGAGTTATACAGCATAAGATAGATCGAAAAAATGAGCATATGAAATTTTTGCAAAAATTTTCAATTTTTTAGCCATAAATAGACCAATTACCTCTCATTTGGTTCATTTGTATTTGCTGATTTGGAAAAAGTGCTCTGGAGCTAAAAACTTGTTTCGTCAAATCAGGAACAACCGACCGTCGGAATTCAGCGAAACTTCAGGTAGGCTCCTTAATCATCCTGTTTATTCATTTTGTCCGTTTGAAAATTAAAATTAAGTGATTTTTTGCCTGGAAACCCTTATTAAAAAATGCGTATCTGCGCATACGCGGGTTTAATGAAGGCAAGTCGCGTATACACGCGACTGTGCACAGGGAAAGTAGCGTATGCGCAAGTCCGATTTCAAAAAAGGTATTTCTAATGCAAATTTTGATGAAATTTCTCAGGATGACCATCTCATGGAGGGAACGTGAGCATAGCGCAATAGACCAAGAGGTCATGCAGGATCGCGCAACACAAAATGTCCTCCGAAACTGTGGATTGTTCAAATTCTTTAAAATGCCCAATATGAAAAGTAATGTGCGATTGCTTGAAATGCTCGTAAATTACTGGGAACCAGATCAGGATTGTTTCATCATCGATCAGATGCCACTACGCATAGAAGTGGAAGATATATACTTCATATATACTTCATCACTGGACTCTCCAGAAGGGGAGACCCAGTGGATCTGCACGGAAGGCCCCTGGGAGGGTTAACCGTGGAGGACTATATCCAAATCTATTGCATAGAAAATTCCAAGAAAGTTGGCACACAGATTGCAATCAGAGATATCAGGGACTTGCACATAAAGATCCTCCTATTCACCATCGGCAGAGTGGCAGGATCTGCCTCACTGCATCAGGCGTCCAGGACGCACATGAGCATAGCTGTAGAGTGCTTAATTCATGTGTATGATTGGTGCACTGCCCTGCTACTGAACATGAAACAACAACTGACCTCCATTTGCAAAACACATACAAAACACTTTGGCTATGGAACCATTTTGACTACATTCTTCTTCGAGAGAGTTCCAACTTTGAGACCCAAAGTCATCTCAACTATCAGCAGCCCTCGGGACCCAAGAATCGCCCGTTGGGCAGACATGATGAAGAGACTGGGGGGCAGCGAGGTACCCCGAACCACCTGGGATGATGAGTTCTTCTTATGGTGGAGAGAAAAAATCATCGCAGTGGATGACTATCCCTATGCCGGGATGGATTTCCGAGGAGATCCTGATCTAGTACTTCCACCTGGTACAGCATGGGGAGCAGTCGGTAAGTTTTTTCAAAAATTTTAACTTATATGATTTTTTTTGGATTTTTCAAATATGTATGAAAATGAAAAACAAACATGTTTTTGGTTTGGATTCATAATGACTGACAAATGAAAAAATGATCATGTTTCAGATGTTGGACCAGTGCGTCCTGAGGGCCTAGCACGTCATAAACGCCGCAGAGGTGAGGCAGAGACAGCGGATTCTGACAGGACACTCCAGGCCGTGCAGAGAAACTTGGAGGGACTGACCCGCCAAATCCCTCTGGCTGCTGTGGAGGACTTGCCAGAAGCCGTCCAGAGACGGGTTGTAGGAGTACCCCGGGACTGTGTTAGACTGTTCCGCCGTGTGGCCACTGCAGTGATGTTCTATAGGAACGCTAGGCAGGGTCCTCAGGAGTAGATAGTTTTTACATATTAGATGACTGTATATTTTTTGAGACTGAACATGATGGGGCATAAGCCCAAGTTTTGTACGGCATTGATGGATCCAAAATTTTGTAAAGTTTTTTGACATACTGATGATATATATACAACGATATTTTGATGTGATGTGATAAATGTATCAAATGTATGATGTTTTTGATGATTAGATTTTATTGTACTGAATGATTAATATGCCAATCTAAAGCTTGATTAGCCAATGAGTCAGCAAACCAATTGTCAGCTCGAGGAATATGAATGAATGTTAAAAATTGAAATGACCTTTGTAACAAACGTACCTTCGAGAACAATCGTAATAAAACTGGATCTCGTACCCGATAAGTGTTGTTCAACTGCGACACCACCAGCTGGGAGTCCAAGAAAACTACCAACGAATCAACACCCAAAGATATTGCCTCCGGGAGTAGATGAATGACTGCAGTGTATTCTGCTACGTTATTGGAAGCAGGACCAATGCAGACCCCTCTTGATACCAACAGCTGACCGGAAGGATAGTGTAGAACCCAAGCCGCGGAAGCTAAGTTCCGGGTGTGTCTACTAGCACCATCGGCGAAACCATAATGACTCATGACATCAACACAACCTGCCAAAGCAGATCAAAAACATCACCATCTCATCAAAAATCGAAAATCAAACAGATATGTACAAGACAAAAACTACTATATACAAAGCAAAATGCCGGGGCAAAGCCTAGGCATAATACTTCTTCAGATAGAGCCCATTTCGGGGCTCCAACAACTCATTTCCTTCAAAGTCAACCAAGGTATACGCTCCTTTCTTAAGGACCTTTTTGACAATATAGGGGCCATACCACATCGACTTAAACTTTCCTGCCCCCAAGGCATCTTTTTCTTGGGCATAGACCAAAACAAGGTCACCTTCAGAAAAGATCCTAGGCTTAACCGCCTTATCGTACTGAACTTTGACTCGGTTTTTATGCGCTTCGTTCAGCGTGGCGGCATCTCGACGCTGCTCATCAAGATGTTCCAGATGAAGAAGCCGCTCTGCCAGACTAGAAGTGTCAGGAAGAAGCTCAACAGCCAGTTTAAGGGAAGGAATCTCGCATTCAATGGGAAATACGGATTCTACCTCGTGGACTAACTGAAACGGAGTAAAGCCAGTTGCAGTTTTAACTGACGTCCTGTACGCCCAGAGTGCAGGATATAGCATAATGTGCCAGTTGGATCTATGTTTATCAATCGTCCGTTGAAGAATTGTCTTCAAGGACTTATTCACGGCTTCCACCTGGCCATTGGCCTGAGGATAATATGGAGACGAATGCTCCTGCCGGAAACCCAATTTAAGAGCCAACTCAGCCATCATACTGTTCTGAAAGTGACTGCCATGGTCAGTGACAATCTCTCTAGGTATACCGAAACGAGCGATGACTTGGTTGATGAAGAAAAGAGCTGCAGTCTCACCATCGTTCCCAAAAGTAGGCATAGCTTCGACCCACTTCGTAAAGTAGTCTATTGCTACGATAATGTACTTGTGACCTTTTTCCGAAGGCGGGTTACAAGTAGTATAATCCATACCCCACTTTGTAAAGGGTCCGACAGTAATGACTGGAAAAAGCGGAGCTGGATGAGCGCGCATTTTTCGAGTATACACTTGACAAGGATGACACTTCTTGACCGATTCAATACAGTCTTTGAAAATCGAGGGCTAGAAGTAGCCAGCACGCAAAATCTTTTGGGCTGTAGCAAGCCCTGATAAATGACCCCCACAAGCTCCACCGTGAGAATCATTGAGCACAGCCTCAGCTTCTTCGAAAGTTAAGCGGCGTCTTAGGATTGAATCAACCCCTCGACGGTACAAAGCATCACCAATAATCAGATAACTTTTAGCTAAGTGACGCAGCTTACGACGCTCATCTTTCGAAAAAGAAGAGGGAAACTTCGCAGTCTGGAGATATACAATGATGTCCCCATACCAAGGATCTTGTGGAGAGATCAGAAACAAGTGTTCGTTCGGAAAGGACTCATCATAGATCATCGCCTCTCCACAAGGCAACTCGGAGATCAATTCCGCAAAAACTAATGACTTCTTGGATTTGGCAGACATGAACTCTAGATCAAATTCTGGTAAAATCACAATCCATCTATTATATTTGCCCCCAATCACTCGCCTGCTGAGGACAAACTGAAATGGATTGGCAGCTGCCAAGACATAAGTTTTGTGAAGAATAATATAATGCCGGAGTCGCTGCACAGCATGAACTGCTGCTAAGGCTAATTTTTCTATCGGGGTGTATCGCAGTTCAGGTCCTACCAGTCCTCGACTAAGGTAGTAAATAACATGCTCAGCCCGAGCATCATCCTCCTGAACCAGAACCATACCAATGGTAGATTCTGCTGTAGCCAGATACAAAAGAAAATCTCTGCTATAATCGGGTGGACTCAGTAAAGGAGGAGAGGTCAATGCCTTTTTCAAGGCATCGAATGAGCGTTGAGCATAGTCGTCCCAAAGAAAAGGGACTCCTTTCTTCAACAGTCTCATATATCCCTTTGTAATCTCGGCATAGTTAACGATAAACCTCCGAAGAAAGTTAGACTTCCCTTGGAGACTTTGAAGTTGACGGATTGAAGACGGGGGAGGCAACCGAAGTATTGCCTCAACCTTGAAGGGATCTCCCCTTATCCCTTCACTAGACACGATAAATCCCAACAGCCGACCGGATGTTACCGCGAAAACGCACTTGTTCGGATTCAAACGAATTTTATAAAAACGACATCTCTCAAATATTTGCCGGAGGTGTCCTGGATGATCCATCCTCTTTCGAGAATGAACAGCTAGATCATCTAAGTATGCCTCTATAATTTTCTTGATGTCGTGGAAGGCGTAAGACATGGCCCGCTGAAAAGTAGCTCCAGCATTTTTAAGACCAAAAGGCATTTTCTTATATGCAAACGTACCCCAGGGACAAATAAATGCGGTCTTATGTTGATCTTCTGGATGGATAGTATAACACTGCCCCAAGCTGAACTTTCGTGATCTCTGTCTGAATGCAATCATCCCAAAACCTTTCCCATGTGGGAAGGGTCTCACGTGCACAAACCCCATCAGCAAAGTTCATCCATGAACTGGGGAGGCCATTCACTACAATCTGCACCAACTCAGTGGGTGGAATGACCTCTCCAATCGCTGCCAACTCATCTCTCAAATTAGTAATCTTTGTGAGATATCCAGCCGCACTATCATTCTTACCCATCTTAATGGTCTTTAGCTTCTCCTTCAGGACCATTTTCCGGTTCTCATTGGTACTCTGGTAGAGGTTGGTCAATGTTGTCCACATATCATGAGAATTTCTCTTTCCTCTCACATGAGGAATGCAATGGTCTTTGATTCCGTCTAGAATCAGTCTCTTACCCTTGTTGTTCTTTTTATTATATGCTGCCAACTGAGTAGCATCAGTAGGCACATTTACAGGGTTCTGTGCGATATGTACCATTATGTCCCAGACTTCCGCCTCCTCAAAGATTCTCTGCATTCTCTCCTTCCAAACACTATAATTGGTATGCTCATCCAACCTATACTTCACCCTCAATCCCAATGACATCCTGCTTTCCTAAAAACTGAAAAATAGCACTGCTGTAGTAAAGGTAAAAATTCTGTTTGTGAAAAATTAGCTTGCTGGAATTTTCTTGAGTGAAAAATCAGCTGGCTATATTTTTCTCCTTGCTGTCCCAAACTGCACTTTCAGCACTCAAGCTCCGATACCATGTAGAAATTTTCTATTTCCCACCCCAGTTTACATTTTCACCTTATTTCTCCAAAATAGTTAAATGCCCTTTCCCATATCCATACATTCAACAACTGGAAAATAAATTTTGCTGAAAACACAAATTCTGGAAATATTACAGAATGTTGGAAAATGCAAAAATAAATATCAGCACATACAAACAACCATTCAACACATTTAAAGACAGTGATTTTTGGTCAAGGTGACCCTGGAAAAACCCCCTACAACTCTTGGGGAAAACCAGTTTGAAAGCTCCTTCTTATTTCTGGAAAATGCTTTTTACAGTGAGAGAAATATTCAACAAAAATCAGCAAATAAACTTTACAACTTATCTCGTTTTCCGTATTTAACCACCGCCTCGGAAAATGTGCATATAGAAAAAACAGAACAACATTAAATGCTGTATGGCCTCCTCGATTTTCGTGCCCAGGAAATATGCAATAAATGCAGATGTACGACCTCCTCGATTTCTGTGCAAAACAGCAATAAATGCTACTATACAAATCTTGATTTTCGTGCCAAAAGAACAGCAGAACCCTGCTGTACGGAATCTGTCTCAAAATTCGTGCAAGAGGACAGCCACTTGTTGTACGACCTGCCTCGAAATTCATGCTGACTAAATCAGCCTTCTACTGTCGTGAAATATGTGCCAAACTGCTGTACGGCCTCTTGGAAAATGTGCCAAAAGAATGTTGTACGGTCTTCTAGAAAATCGTGCCAAAATCTACCTTGGGATGTGTGCCAAAATCAAATGTACGGACTTGCTAAAATCCTGCCTTGGAATGTGTGCCAAGTTGCTGCCTCCTCCTCCTCACTGCCCAGAAATCTCCCTTGCTCTCTTGCTCTCCTTCTCTCAACTGCTCATGAAAGAATGAATGACCTTTTCCTCCTTTCCCTCCTTTAACCTAACCCTAAGTGACTTTTGGGGAATCCCTAAATCCAATGGCTGAAATAGATTGAGATCTAGGGCTGAAATTAAATGCTCATTTAAATCTCACTTTCTATTTTTTAATTCACCCCACTTTAATAAAGACCCACTTAGTCATTTATTTCCAAAGTCACTTTTCCTTTCTAATTTGACATTGACTTTATTAAAGTCACTTTAAAATTAGACTTTAGTAACTTTATCACACAAAGTCACTTTTAAATTAGATTTGACTTTATAAAAATTATAAAGTCACTTTAGGAGAAAATTAAATTCTTTTGGACGCTTTTCCCTAGGGCAAAGATCAAAGCCTTAGGGAACCACCTGTCCTCCGGTACCAAATTTCAACATTTGTAATTATTAATAATTTAGAATAAATATATATATAAATCATAAAATAAAAAAATTATATAATTAAACCCTATCGACTCATAATTTTCCACCCAAACCCTTTCCTATTTATTCAACATTACTGAGATTAGTTTTTCACATTTTTCTATATCTTGATAATGAATCTCGATAGATGGTTTGAAAATTTGATAAAATAATTCTCTTAATGTGATGAGATATAGAAAATACATCACATGTATGGGTTCATTCCTTAGAAGAACCACAAACTACTTCAGTGTATACTCACCCAATTAAAATTGTGAGAACACAGTGTTGACGAAGGAAGAAAAGTAGCAAAGGAGGTTGGATGTTCCACTTGGATGCAATTATAAAAAACCTGTCACTAACATTATATACACTATTTTTTTTTCATTGAGAAATGTCTAAGGTGGCATTATAGCCAAAGGTGGCGCATTTACAGTGTTGTGGGTGGTTGCTTTCCCATTTTTATGGTTTATTGAATATCCTATGGCTCAGTTGACTGCATCAGAGATGGCCCAGGGAATAAAAATTAAAGAGGAACCAACCATTGGTGGTCATCGAAGGAATCAGAGGAAGGGGTCTCGGATAAATCATAGCGAATCCACCTCGCAACCACCTAAAAAGGCTGGCTGTAAATCATATGCCTTGTGCATCAGTGATGCAGTGTAATCATATATCACAAGTACTCCTAAACAAGTGAGAAATATGATAATAGGGTGGGAGGCTGATCACAACTATCAAGAAAAGAAGGAGACTCAAGAGGAGGACTAGGAAATGCTGGTCCTGGACCCAAGCCATTCTCATTACAGGGTTTCTAAATATAAAAAATCCACTCATATGTATTGAATGATGAATAATATCATGGCTACACTAGTAGAAAGTGATGAAATTAGTGACTAGGTGACTAAATAAATTAGTTGCCGAAATTATTTCAAGTGAATTACTGCTAAATTTGAGAAATTGTAAGTGACCGAACTAAAAATGACTAACTTAAACGACTAATTTAGATTAGAGATAAAATATATGACTATATAATAAGTGACCAAACTAAAAGTGACTAACTAAAATAACTAATTTAGTCCAACACTAAAATATATGACTAGATAATAAGTGGAAAATTTAATAATGGTACACATAAATGAATACTATAGTCCAAGAATAAAAATATGACCAAATAATAAGTACATCAAGTATATTAATTACTCATTTATGTTTGTCTTTTTTATTGTGTCACTCTCGAAATGAAAAATTGCAATTTTGATACTAAAGTGTGAGTTGGCCAAATTTTATTGGTTGTAGTGCATTTTGGTGGCCCAATGGGAAGCTACCATGTGGCCCAACCGGAGGCCACCACATGGTGCCTCCACATTGATTAAATTTTGTTAAGGGTCAGAAGGCCTTGGCGAGAATAATGCCACCAACCTGCCACCACAAACTACAAATCCTTGTAATCTCGCCTATGGGTGGTTCTCAACCATCATGTCTGCCACTTATATTTGAATGGCATGTATGGGTATGTTTGGAGGAGGGGTCGAGCAGTGAGACCTTACCATTGGTCATATTACACCCACAGGACCTGTCGCAAGGGAAAACAAAGCAAAGGAGCTTGAACCAGCCCCTGCTCATGCTAGTCATGTTCAAATCCCACAAGACTAAGCACATACTGGATAGGTGTTTGGTGGAGTGGGGCAGGTTTATAGGCCTTAGCCCAGTCCCATGGCGCTACATGTAACCACAAAAGGAAATATAAAGGGATAATTCGATGGGAGCAAAATTTGAGGACTAGCCTGAGGTCATGGTGTCGACGCGTAACCATTGACTAAAGATCTGGGAGGTAGCATAACGGGGGAAGGAAGATAACCTTGGCAGTTGAGCACATCACCCCATGGGACCACGAGCCGACAAAAAAGGCACCAAGGTCATCGGGGGTGGACTCTCGGCCCCAACCCTTGGCCTTATTGTGTGCCACATGACCCTATTTTTGCACCTACAGGGTTCTTGCGCAGACAACTAGGAGATAAAATGCACCAGTTTCAGGTTAGATTCTTTCCTCCTTAATGATTTAAAGGGTGGATTTTTTGCTTTGTTTGTAGGTTCAAGAAATTTGGATGATGAATAGGAAAAACAACTTGGGAGAGCAATAAATTGATGATTTTTTGGTCTTCTTAAGCCCAAGAAGAGCCTAAATAAGGGTTTTTCGACATTATTAATCTAATGGAAGCCTATGTTTTCTGATTGGAGCACTTCTTGAAGGAAATTTTGTAGGTTTGAATCTATGAGTTCCAGGGAAAATTAGTGGTTTGAAGCAGTTTTGAAGGCCTTTTGAGCATGGAGAGGGCCTTCCAGGGGTGTTCCAACCTTCATATGCTATTTGCAACAGTTGTGAATTCTATGGTGTAAATCTTGTTTGACTTTTCACATTATGTCTTTTTGAGGAAGTTACTTCTATCCCATGCGGGAAGTAGCTTTCGTCGATGAATGGATAAACAACAGGGGCCCTATAAGCCAATAATTCATTTTTTTATGTATTTTCCACATGCCATGAACATTCGATGGTCTATCATCGCCATACACTCTATGATGGGTTTCATAGATACCCAACCTATGAAAACAACTTGCATTCTATTATCGAAGCTGGTATGTAGTGGAATAATTATATTGAAGCCTACTGAGACATGTTGCACTCACATTCTTATATGAGTGTTGATAAGCATACTTTATTCACACTTTGTTTGATCCTCTCCTTAAATTATCAACTCAAACCAAGCCTTCAACTCTGTTTGTGAGTTGTGAGATTGATATCTTTCTACCAAAGACAAAAGCCTATTTTTTTATATCCTAGTTACATTTATATTTTCCCTAATTTTTCTCATTTCCTTTTGTTATATGTATGTGTGGATATGTAAATACCGTTGTTCTCCTTTATAGGAGGATCATGACATTGTAGGCGAGTAAGGATTTCTAACCCCTTTTCATTTGTTTGCATATTATTTTACCTCTCTTCACATACTATAATAAGAATGTTTATCATAGATATCACATAATTATGGCCTCTTGTGCTCCTAGGAGGTCAATCATTTTTCATTCAACTACCTTAACTTGAACACTCGACACAATTGGCAATACCCTTCAAACACTTGACCATTAAACAAAATTGGAAAAAAAAATTAAAAATACTTTTAAGTTGAAAACATAATCTCGAATGATTTTAAATGATTGAATATTTTAATTTTTTAATATAGAAATGTCGATTAACTATTGAAAATCCAAAGATATCTAAAAAGGTAAAATGGACTTCCTTATAAATTACCACTAATATTTTTTTCTTAACTAAGTTGTGTCTGTCTTCATATGCCTGCACACTTAACCTTTGGCTTGATTAATAGAGGTAGAGGGGAATTTTAGCTATTGAAATAACTAGGTTGGATAATACCCGAGACGAGCCACACTAGCCCTTAACATGACTATATTTTTTCATACAGAGTTTCGAATTGGTGACCTTAACATCACTAAGTTCCTTGAAAATACACCCTATCATTGTCTATTATATTTCCCATGAACATAAATTACCCCTAATTAATTTAGATAACTATCCCGAAAGAAATTTTATTGTGGGGTTCTTGTTGGTGACACTGTTGAGATTCGTCATCCTCAATAGGTGTCACACAATCTCAAAATTGTCCGCAGCTTATTTTATCACCCTTCGCAGTAGTGTCCCATGTTCTTTTTCTTGAGCTTTGCTTGAAAGTAATATTGTTGGATGTTTTCCCTCCACTTATTTTCTTCTTCGTCCTATTGAGGGGATGAATATCTGCATGAAGTGTTGTGTTGTGGCACGTATAATCATTGTGCACATCCAAAAAACAAATTAGGATACATTGAATCCTGCTGGCCTCTTCCTCATGAAAAATATCTACCAAAAATTAGTGCAAACCCACAAGAAGCCACTTCACATGAAACAATAGTCAACCATTTTTGGCAACGACAACCTTCTTGATACACAACTCACCACAACCACCCAATCTCAATGCCTCTCATGAGTATTATGCATCTCTGTTCCAACACGGTTCTAACTCGGGCTACCAAACACGTAGAGGTGCTTGATGAGATGTTCACTCTGGGAGACGACATTGACTCCAGGCCGTCCACGCTCCTCAAGGTCTCCATACCCCTCGGATAGGTAATAAAAACTAGCACAACCACATTAGTAAAAACTAATGTGGTTGATATACGTCGATAGGTGTATATAAAATAGATTTACAACCACATTTACCAATGTGGTTGATATACCCCGATAGGCCTATATCCACTACCCATCACATTAAAATATATATCAATAAGTAAATATTATATATAATAATTTTATTATATTAACTTGAAATATATATATTATATATTAATAAAAATATTAATATGTTAAATATATTAATTATGATGCTAAATCACAAAAATATTTTATATATATTAATAATATTATAATAAGTATTAATAATATATATTAAAAATATTTATTAATATATTAAAAATATTAACTATATACATACTATAAATTAACTTGAAATATATATAATATATATTAGTATAAAAATAATATTAATAATATATAATAATTTAATATTTATTTATATATTAATATCATAGATGGTTATATTATTAATAAACCAAAAGAACTAATAATATATTAATAATATATATTATATTATAGTTGGTTATATTATTAATAATATATATTAATAATATTATAATATTACTAATAATCATTACTAATAAATATCTTAATATTTATTTATAATGATTATTAGTAATATTATAATATTATTAATATTACTAAATAAATATTAAAATATTTTATTATTATTTATATATATTGTTAATAATATATATTAATAATATTAACTATATACATACTATAAATTAACTTGAAATATATATAAAATATATTAATAATATTTATTAATATAAAAATAATATAAATAATATATAATATTTTAATATTTATTTATATATTAATATGATAGATGGTTATATTATTAATAAACTTAAAGAACTAATAATATATTTATAATATATATTATATCATAGTTGGTTATATTATTAATAATATATATTAATAATAATATTATAATATTACTAAGAATCATTATTAATAAATATTTGAATATTTATTTATAATATATATTAATATATTAATAATATTAAACTCAAGAGAGTAATAAACCATATGAAACAATATTTAAAAACAAAAAACCTAAGACATTAATAAACCCTAACAATTAATATTTTAAAGTGAAGATATTAATAAACCCAAGGGATAATTAATAATACAAACCCAATATCATCATAAACCAAAGGTTTAAATATTATAAACCATAGGAATTGGTGAGCCCAAGGGATAAATATTATAAACATAAGGGATCAATATTAAAAACACAAGAGATTAATAAACCGTAATAATAAATATTTTAAACTAAAAAACCTAATAAATTAATAATCCATAAGAATCAGTATTTTAAACATAAGATATTAATAAACCAACAAGATTATTAACATTATAAACCAAAAGAACTAATAGACCCAAGGGTTTAATGTTATAAAGCAAATGAATCAGCGAACCCAAGGGATAAATATCATAAACCTAGCGGATGAATATTATAAACAATAAAGATTAATAAACCCTAAGAATTAATATTTTAAACTGAAAACTCTAAGAAATTAACAAACCCTGAGAATTAGCATTTTAAACTGAAGAGAGTAATAAACCGAATGTGTGATTAACATTATAAACGAAAAGAACTAATAAACCCAAGGGTTTAATATTATAAACCAAAGGAGTCAGTGAACCCAAGGGATAAATATTAAAAACCTAAGGGATCAATAACGCTAAGGGCAATATTAAAAACAATAGAGATTAATAAAACCCAAGAGTTTAATACTATAAACCAAATCAATTGGTGAACCCAAGGGAAAACCATTACCCAAAAAATTATAAACCAAAGGAATTGGTGAACCCAAGGGAATTGATTTAAACATTGAGACAATTGTTGTCACAATGTGAAGTTGGACCAACTATGAGCAGGGTTGGCCATGGGTGATTTTCATATTGAGACAATATTTGTCAGAATGCGACATTTGATCATGGATGAAATTGATCGATTATTCATATTATAAACCAAAATAACTAATAAAACCAAGGGTTTAATATTATAAATCAAAGGAATTGGTGAACCCAAAGGACAACCATTACCCAACATATTATAAAGCAAAAGGAATTGGTGAACCCAAGGGAATTGATTTAAACATTCAGACAATTGTTGTTACAATGCGACATTTGATCATGGATGACATTGATCAATTATTCATATTATAAACCAAAAGAACTAATAACCCCAAGGGTTTAATATTATAAACCAAAAGAATTGGTGAACCCAAGGGAATTTATTTAAATATTGAGACAATTGTTGTCATAATGTGACGTTCGACCAACTATGACCATGGTTGGCCATGGGTGATATTCATATTGAGACAATGTTTTTCAGAATGTGACATTTGATCATGGATGACATTGATCGATTATTCATATTATAAACCAAAAAAACTAATAAACCCAAGGGTTTAATATTATAAACAAAAGCAATTGGTGAACCCAAGGGACAACCATTGCCAAAATGTTAAAAACCTAAGGGATCGATAAGGCTAAAGGCAAGGGAAATATTTAAAACAGTAGATATTAATAAAACCTAAGGGTTTAATATTATAAACCAAAGGAATTGGTGAACCCAAGGGAAAACCATTACCCAACAAATTATAAACGAAAGGAATTGGTGAACCCAAGGGAATTGATTTAAACATTGAGACAATTGTTGTCACAATGCAACGTTCGACCAACTATGATCATGGTTGGCCATGGGTCATTTTCATATTGAGACAATGTTTGTAAGAATGTGACATTCGATCATGGATGAAATTGATCGATTATTTATATTATAAACCAAAAGAACTAATAAACCCAAGGGTTTAATATTATAAACCAAAGGAATTGGTGAACCCAAGGGAAAACCATTACCCAACAAATTATAAACCAAAGGAATTGGTGAACCCAAGGGAATTCATTTAAACATTGAGACAATTGTTGTCACAATGCGACGTTGGACCAAGTATGACCATGGTTGGCCATGGCTAATTTCATATTCAGACAATTTGATGATGGATGACATTGATCGATTATTCATATTATAAACCAAAAGAACTAATAAACCCAAGGGTTTAATATTATAAACCAAAGGAATTGGTGAACCCAAGGGAATTGATTTAAACATTGAGACAATTGTTTTCACAATGCGACGTTCGGCCAACTATGACCATGGTTGGCCATGAGTGATTTTCATATTGAGACAATATTTTTCAGAATGTGACATTTGATCATGGATGACATTTATCGATTATTCATATTATAAACCAAAAGAACTAATAAACCCAAGGGTTTAATATTATAAACCAAAGGAATTGGTGAACCCAAGGGAAAACCATTACCCAACAAGTTATAAACCAAAGTAATTGGTGAACCCAAGGGAATTCATTTAAACATTGAGACAATTGTTGTCACAATGCGATGTTGGAGCAACTATGACCATGGTTGGCCATGGGTAATTTCAATATTGAGACAATATTTGTCAGAATGTGACATTTGATCATGGATGACATTGATTGATTATTCATATTATAAACCAAAATAACTAATAAACTCAAGGTTTTAATATTATAAACCAAAGGAATTAGGTAGACAGGACAGCCATTGCAGGTATAAACCAAAAAGGAATTGATGAACTGAGGAATTGATTTAAACAGTGAGACAATTGTTAATGCAATGCGACATTTGATCATGGATGACATTGATCGATTATTCATATTATAAACCAAAAGAACTAATAAACCCAACGGTTTAATATTATAAACCAAAGGAATTGGTGAACCCAAGGGAATTGATTTAAATATTGAGACAATTGTTGTCACAATGCGACATTCGACCAACTATGACCATGGTTAGCCATGGGTGATATTCATATTGAGACAATGTTTTTCAGAATGTGACATTTAATTGTGAATGACATTGATCGATTATTCCTATTATAAACCAAAATAACTAATAAACCCAAGGGTTTAATATTATAAACCAAAATAATTGGTGAACCCAAGGGAAAACCATTACCTAACAAATATTAAAAACCTAAGGGATCAATAAGGCTAAGGGAAATATTAAAAATAGTAGAGATTAATAAAACCTAAGGGTTTAGTATTATAAAACAAAGGAATTGGTGAACCCAAGGGAAAAACATTACCCTACAAATTATAAACGAAAGGAATTGGTGAACCGAAGGGAATTGATCTAAACATTGAGACAATTGTTGTCACAATGCAACGTTCGACCAACTATGACCATGGTTGGCCATGGACCATTTTCATATTGAGACAATGTTTTTCAGAATGTGACATTTGATTATGGATGACATTGATCGATTATTTATATTATAAACCAAAGGAATTGGTGAACCCAAGGGAAAACCATTACCCAACAAATATTAAAAAGCTAAGGGATCAATAAGGGTAAGGGAAATATTAAAAATAATAGAGATTAATAAAACCTAAGGGTTTAATATTATAAAACAAAGGAATTGGTGAACCCAAGGGAAAAACATTACCCAACAAATTATAAACGAAAGGAATTGGTGAACCCAAGGGAATTGATTTAAACATTGAGACAATTGTTGTCACAATGCAACGTTCGACCAACTATGACCATGGTTGGCCATGGGCCATTTTCATATTGAGACAATGTTTGTCAGAATGTGACATTTGATTATGGATGACATTGATCGATTATTTATATTATAAACCAAAAGAACTAATAAACCCAAGGTTTTAATATTATAAACCAAAGGAATTGGTGAACCCAAGGGAAAACCATTACCCAACAAATTATAAACCAAAGGAATTGGTGAATCCAAGGGAATTCATTTAAACATTGAGACAATTGTTGTCACAATGCGACGTTGGACCAAGTATGACTATGGTTGGCCATGGCTGATTTCATATTCAAACAATTTGATGATGGATGACATTGATCGATTATTCATATTATAAACCAAAAAAACTAATAAACCCAAGGGTTTAATATTATAAACCAAAGGAATTGGTGAACCCAAGGGAATTGATTTAAACATTGAGACAATTATTGTCACAATGTGACGTTGGACCAACTATGACCATGGTTGGCCATGGGTGATTTTCATATTGAGACAATATTTGTCAGAATGCGACATTTGATCATGGATGAAATTGATCGATTATTCATATTATAAACCAAAAGAACTAATAAAACCAAGGGTTTAATATTATAAACCAAAGGAATTGGTGAACACAAAGGACAACCATTACCCAACATATTATAAACCAAAAGGAATTGGTGAACCCAAGGGAATTGATTTAAACATTCAGACAATTGTTGTTACAATGCGACATTTGATCATGGATGACATTGATCGATTATTCATATTATAAACCAAAAGAAATAATAACCCCAAGGGTTTAATATTATAAACCAAAAGAATTGGTGAACCCAAGGGAATTGATTTAAATATTGAGACAATTGTTGTCACAATGTGACATTTGACCAACTATGACCATGGTTGGCCATGGGTGATATTCATATTGAGACAATGTTTTTCAGAATGTGACATTTGATCGTGGATGACATTGATCGATTATTCATATTATAAACCAAAAGAACTAATAAACCCAAGGGTTTAATATTATAAACCAAATGAATTGGTGAACCCAAGGGAAAACCATTACCCAAAAAATATTAAAAACTACAAGGAAAATCCCGATAAGGCTAAGGAAATATTAAAAACGAGTGAATTAATAAAACCTAAGGGTTTAATATTATAAACCAAAGGAATTGGTGAACCTGTTGGGTATGTGTTATATTCTTTCGGGATTAGCCCCACACGCGCTGTACATTGCGTCGGGCGTAGGGCGGGGGGTCACGAGGCGGGGCGTTGCAGATTTGGGGGTCCCGAGGCAGGCGCCCGGCCAAAATTTGTTTTCAGTATGGGGCCACTCATAGGCGGATCCGCCCATGGTTTTGTGCGAGGGGTTGCACATGGTTTTGGGTCCAGTGGATTTTGGCCACTGACATTTTTGTAGATCCGGTCAGGGGAACTACGGTTATGTTCTAATCCAGGGTTAATGGATTGGGGTTTATGTATGCTTCGGCATGTATATATATGTGTTGTAACACTAAAAGGAATATAATGAAAAATCAAGCTGGTCGTCCCTATTTGGGATCCAGGGGAAAATCTCTGTGTTTATCTGTTTTATGTTTTATGCTCTTGCTATTGTTTATTTTCTGTTATAAGAATCGTGTGTAGATATTTTTGTTCAGGGTTAAAACCTACATTTGGTATCGGAGCTGTTTCGGCTTCAAGGGGATGCCTTTGTTGTTGAGGGTTTTTTGCTCGGGCCTGTGGTAGACCCTGTTCAGTGGGAGATCTGCGGGATCGATTCTTGCGGTGAAAGAAGATGGCGAGCGGCGGAAAGATAGAGATCGAGAAATTTAATGGTCATAGTTTTGAGTTGTGGAAGCTCAAGATGGAGGATCTACTAGTGGATAAAGATCAGTGGATCGCGGTAGATCCAGGTACTAAACCAACGGCAATGTCAAATGAAGACTGGAAGAAACTGGATCGGAAGGCTAAGAGCACAATATGGTTGTGTGTCTCAGATTCAGTATTGTTGAATGTATCTGGGGAAGCTACGGCGAAGAACTTGTGGGAAAAGCTAGGGACTTTGTACCAATCTAAGTCTCTAGTGAATAAATTGTTCCTACGGAAAAATATGTATAACCTGAGGATGAAGGATGGAGACTCGGTGGCAGAGCATCTGAACGCCTTCAATACTGTGGTAAGTGAGCTGTCATCTGTTGATATTAAAATCTCAGATGAAGATAAGTGCATCAGCTTGTTGTGTTCTCTACCAGATTCATGGGACAGTCTGGTTATTGCAATAGGTAGCAATACAACTACCTTGAATTTTGATGACATTGTCTCAGCCTTGCTGTCGGAGGAAATGAGACGGAGAAATATGGAGGGTCAGAATGGAGATGCCTTATATGTACGAGGAAGGTCCCAAAACAGAAACAAGAATAAGGTTTCAAGTGGGAGATCTAAATCTAGAGGGAGATCTAAATCTCCTGGAAAGTTTGTAAAGGTGTGCTGGAAATGCGGAAAGGAAGGGCACTACAAAAAGGAATGCGGATCTAAAGCTCCTGAGAAAGGAAAGGGATCTGATGAAGGTCCTTCTGCAGAGGCAAAAACCACCTCGGATGAAGGTGGGGATGTGTATTTGGCTTCTTCTTCAAATACATATGTAGATCATGAGTCATGGTTGATTGACTCAGGTGCATCCTTTCACTTCACTCCCCATAGGGAGTGGTTCTGCGAGTATGAGAAATATGATGGTGGTGATGTCTTCCTAGGGGATGATAGGAAGGCCAGAATCGTCGGACGTGGAAAGGTCAAGCTGAAGCTACAAGGTGGGAGGATTAGAACACTTCCTGGTGTTCTGCATATTCCTACATTGGCCAGAAATCTAATTTCTGTAAGCAAGATGGATGATGCAGGTGTAAAAACAGTGTTCGAGAAAGATGCCTGCAAGATGGTTCGGGGAGCACTGGTATTAATGCGGGGAGTTCTGACTGGAACTCTGTACAAGCTACAAGGTAGCACTGTTATTGATGGGTGTAACTGTTTTGTGGTTCCTGAAAGTGGGACGGAAAGTCTAGCTGTCTCTGGAGAAAAGACCATGCTATGGCATCAAAGGCTTGGACATATTGGAGAGAAGGGCCTTCGGATACTACATAGAGATGGTATGGTAGAAGGTATGTCTAATTGTTCTCTGGATTTTGATTTCTGTGAACATTGTGTATATGGGAAGCAGAATCGGGTGAGTTTTCCTTCTGGTGCTAAGAGGGCAAACAAGATATTAGAACTTGTGCACAGTGATGTGTTTGGGCCCATGTCAGTTCCATCACTGGGAAAGTCTGTGTACTATGTTTCATTCATAGATGACTTCTCAAAGAATACATGGATATATTTCTTGAGGAAGAAATCTGAAGTCTTTGACAAATTTAAAGAATTTAAGGCTCTGGTGGAAAACCAGACAGAGAAGAAGATAAAGGCGCTAAGGACAGATAATGGTGGGGAGTTCTGCAAGAAGGAATTTGAAGAGTTCTGTAAGAAGTGTGGTATAGCACGGCAGAAGACTACTCCATACACACCTCGGCAAAATGGAGTTGCAGAAAGAATGAATAGAACACTGATGGAAAAGGCAAGAAGCATGCTCAGTGGTACCGGGTTAGGACAAGAATTCTGGGCAGAGGTAGTGGAGACTGCATGTTACTTAGTTAACAGATCACCTTCATCGGCGTTAGAGGATAAGACTCCACATGAGGTATGGACTGGTAAGAAACCCTCTCTTTCACATCTAAGGGTATTTGGATGTGATGCATATGTACACGTTCCAAAGGAGAAAAGGACCAAGTTGGATAATAAATCTGAAAGGTGCATCTTTATTGGGTATAAGGATGGTTTAAAGGGTTACAAGCTTTGGAACCCAGAAACAAGGAAGGTTGTGTATAGTCGAGATGTGGTGTTTAGAGAAGTGAAAGATGTTGTTAAACATGAAGTCCTACCAAAGGAACCTGAGAAGATAGAGTTTGAGCTAAAGGAGGATGAATCAGACTCTACAATAGAAGAAGACTCAGAAGATGAAGAGCCACAAACTCCAGCTTTGAGAAGATCGGTTCGGGAAAGAAGGCAACCAGAAAGGTATAGTCCATCTGCTTTCTGTTCAAGTTTTTCCTTAACTATAACTGATGATGAACCCAGAACTGTCAGGGAGGCGGTAGATTCAGAGGATGGAAAACTCTGGAAGGAGGCCATGGTTGATGAAATGGCATCCTTGCGCAAAATGAGGCATAGGTTGGTGGAGTTTCATTTGGAAGGGAAATACACATACATCTGGAGCAAATTCTTCAAAATGGGTACAAAAAGAAGAGAGATGTGAAGGCAAGCAAGCAAAAGCTACAAAGCTTGGTTGGTGAAAAGGTTATTCCCAGGTTAGGGAATTGATTTTAGTGATATTTTTTCTCCTGTTGCCAAGGTTACTTCTATTAGATTACTTTTATCTGTTGCTGCTGCATTTGATTTTGAGATAGAACAGATGGATGTGAAGACAACATTTCTTCACGGGGATCTAGAAGAGGAGATCTACATGAAGCAACCAGAAGGCTTTATGGTGAAGGGTAAGAAAGAACTAGTATGCAGGTTGAAGAAGTCTCTGTATGGGTTAAAACAGTCACCAAGGATGTGGTATCAGAAATTTGATACCTATATGCGGGGACTTGGCTTCACCAGAAGCAAGGAGGATCACTGTGTTTATTTTAAATTAATTGGTGACCGTGTTATTTATTTGGTCTTGTATGTGGATGATATGTTGTTGATTGGAAATGACAAAGAATTATCCAAGATTTGAAGACCCAACTGTTCTCCAAATTCGACATGAAGGATCTGGGTGCTGCAAACTATATTTTGGGCATGGAAATTAAGAGAGATCGGGCAAAGAGGAAGCTCTGGTTAAACCAGAGGAAGTATGTCGAGACTATATTGCAGAGGTTCAATATGCGGGATAGTAAATCGGTGAATGTTCCTATTCCTGTAGGTGTAAAGCTATCTGCCGAACAGTGTCCCAAGACACAAGAAGAAGAGGAGGATATGTCCCGTGTTCCATATGCAAGTGTAGTGGGTAGCCTGATGTATGCAATGGTCTGTACTAGACCAGACATTGCACATGCAGTGGGAGTATTGAGCAAGTTTATGTCAAACCCAGGGAAGGAGCATTGGACAATAGTGAAGCGGGTTTTCAGATATTTACGTGGCACTAGTGATTATGGCTTGTGCTACCAGGGAAGACCAGGATTGGAAAGAATGTTGGACATTCGTGGTTTTGTTGATGCGGACTGGGCTGGAGATCTGGACCAAAGAAGATCTACAAGTGGGTATGTGTTTAGCCTATTTGGAGGCGCAGTCAGTTGGATGAGTAAAAGACAGTCTGTAGTGGCTCTTTCAACTACAGAGGTAGAATACATAGTAGCCACTCATGCAAGCAAGGAAGCAGTTTGGTTGCAAAGATTGTGTTCAAGTATGGGGTTGGTACGGCAAGCTATAAGGATAGATTGTGATAGCCAAAGTGCAATTTTCTTGGCTAAGAACCCTGCTTATCATTCAAAGACAAAGCACATTGATGTTCAATATCACTTTGTTAGAGATATGGTTGAGGCTAAAAGGGTGTTGCTGTTAAAGGTGGACACTTTGAAGAATGTTGCAGATGCATTGACGAAGTCTGTGAGCACTCAGAAGTTCTCTTGGTGTAGAGAAACAATGGGTGTTGAAGAATTGGCCAAATGAGTAAGCTCTCCTGTGGCCCCCCGTGGAAAGAAAACAAAAAGTGGGAGAATGTTGGGTATGTGTTATATTCTTTCCACGATTAGCCCCACGCGCTGTATGTTGCGTCGGGCGTAGCTGGGGGGTCACGAGGGGCGAAGAAGTCCCCACCGTTGGGGTTCGGGGCAGCGCCCCAGCCAAATTTGTTTTTTGTGCGGACCCGCTCATAGGCGGATCCGCCCATGGTTTTGTGCATGGTTTTGCACATGGTTTTGGGGTTCGATGGTTTTCGGCCCCTGGTATTTTTGTAGATCCGTTCAAGGGAACTACGGTTATGTTCTAATCCGGGGTTAATGGATTGGGGTTTATGTATGCTCCGGCATGTATATATATGTGTTGTAACACTAAAAGGAATATAATGAAAAATCAAGCTGGTCGTCCCGATTTGGGATCCAGGGGAAAATCTCTGTGTTTATCTGTTTTATGTTTTATGCTCTTGCTATTGTTTATTTTCTTTTATAAGAATTGTGTGTAGATATTTCTGTTCAGGGTTAAAACCTACAAACCCAAGGGAAAACCATTACCCAACAAATTATAAACGAAAGGAATTGGTGAACCCAAGGGAGTTGATTTAAACATTGAGACAATTGTTGTCACAATGCAACGTTCAGACAACTATGACCATGGTTGGCCATGGGTCATTTTCATATTGAGACAATGTTTGTAAGAATGTGACATTTGATCATGGATGACATTGATCGATTATTTATATTATAAACCAAAAGAACTAATAAACCCAAGGGTTTAATATTATAAACCAAAGGAATTGGTGAACCCAAGGGAAAACCATTACCAACAAATTATAAACCAAATGAATTGGTGAACCCAAGGGAATTCATTTAAACATTGAGACAATTGTTGTCACAATGCGACGTTGGACCAAGTATGACCATGGTTGGCCATGGCTGATTTCATATTCAGACAATTTGATGATGGATGACATTGATCGATTATTCATATTATAAACCAAAATAACTAATAAAGCCAAGGGTTTAATATTATAAACCAAAGGAATTGGTGAACCCAAGGGAATTGATTTAAACATTGAGACAATTGTTGTCACAATGCGACGTTCGGCCAACTATGACCATGGTTGGCCATGAGTGCTTTTCATATTGAGACAATATTTGTCAGAATGTGACATTTGATCATGGATGACATTTATCGATTATTCATATTATAAACCGAAAGAACTAATAAACCCAAGGGTTTAATATTATAAACCAAAGGAATTGGTGAACCCAAGGGAAAACCATTACCCAACAAGTTATAAACCAAAGTAATTGGTGAACCCAAGGGAATTGATTTAAGCATTGAGACAATTGTTGTCACAATGCGACGTTGGACCAACTATGACCATGGTTGGCCATGGGTGATTTCAATATTGAGACAATATTTGTCAGAATGTGACATTTGATCATGGATGACATTGATTGATTATTCATATTATAAACCAAAATAACTAATAAACTCAAGGTTTTAATATTATAAACCAAAGGAATTGGTGAACCCAAGGGACAACCATTACTCAACAAATTATAAACCAAAAGGAATTGATGAACCCAAGGGAATTGATTTAAACATTGAGACAATTGTTGTCACAATGCGACATTTGATCATGGATGACATTGATCGATTATTCATATTATAACCCAAAAGAACTAATAACCCCAAGGGTTTAATATTATAAACCAAAGGAATTGGTGAACCCAAGGGAATTGATTTAAATATTGAGACAATTGTTGTCACAATGCGACGTTCGACCAACTATGACCATGGTTGGCCATGGGTGATATTCGTATTGAGACAATGTTTTTCAGAATGTGACATTTGATCGTGGATGACATTGATCGATTATTCATATTATAAACCAAAATAACTAATAAACCCAAGGGTTTAATATTATAAACCAAAAGAATTGGTGAACCCAAGGGAAAACCATTACCTAACAAATATTAAAAACCTAAGGGATCAATAAGGCTAAGGGAAATATTAAAAATAGTAGAGATTAATAAAACCTAATGGTTTAATATTATAAAACAAAGGAATTAGTGAACCCAAGGGAAAAACATTACCCAACAAATTATAAACGAAAGTAATTGGTGAACCCAAGGGATTTGATTTAAACATTGAGACAATTGTTGTCACAATGCAACGTTCGACCAACTATGACCATGGTTGGCCTTGGGCCATTTTCATATTGAGACAATGTTTGTCAGAATGTGACATTTGATTATGGATGACATTGATCGATTATTTATATTATAAACCAAAAGAACTAATAAACCCAAGGGTTTAATATTATAAACCAAAGGAATTGGTGAACCCAAGGGAAAACCATTACCCAACAAATTATAAACCAAAGGAATTGGTGAACCCAAGGGAATTCATTTAAAAATTGAGACAATTGTTGTCACAATGCGACGTTGGACCAAGTATGACCATGGTTGGCCATGGCTGATTTCATATTCAGACAATTTGATGATGGATGACATTGATTGATTATTCATATTATAAACCAAAAGAACTAATAAACCCAAGGGTTTAATATTATAAACCAAAGGAATTGGTGAACCCAAGGGAATTGATTTAAACATTAAGCATATTGTTGTCACAATGTGACGTTCGGCCAACTATGACCATGGTTGGCCATGAGTGATTTTCATATTGAGACAATATTTGTCAGAATGTGATATTTTATCATGGATGACATTGATCGATTATTCATATTATAAACCAAAAGAACTAATAAACCCAAGGGTTTAATATTATAAACCAAAGGAATTGGTGAACCCAAGGGAAAACCATTACCCAAAAAGTTATAAACCTAGGGAATTGGTGCACCCAAGGGAATTGATTTAAACATTGAGACAATTTTTGTCACAATGCGACGTTGGACCAACTATGACCATGGTTGGCCATGGGTGATTTTAATATTGAGACAATATTTGTTAGAATGTGACATTTGATATTGGATGGCATAGATGGATTATTCATATTATAAACCAAAAGAACTAATAAACCCAAGGGTTTAATATTATAAACCAAAGGAATTGGTGAACCCAAGGGAATTGATTTAAACATTGAGAAAATTGTTGTCACAATGCGACGTTGGACCAACTATGACCATGGTTGGCAATGGGTGATTTTCATATTGAGACAATATTTGTCACAATGTGACATTTGATCACATATAAGAACATAAGAGATCAACAAGGCCAAGAGATACCTATAAAAAGCAAAAAAATTTAGTAAAGGCTAGGAATAAATATTTTAAATACAAATGATGAAAAACTCACATGATTAATAAAGAGATTAATAAATCTTAGGAATCAATATTTTAAAAATATTTTTTATCACTAATGATGTTAATATTATTTATATTAATAGTGTTAATTTTGATATCAATAGTAATATCATTCGTAATATTAATCATCATATTTTTATAGGGAATATAATTAAAAAAATAATATTAATAAAAAACATATTTATTATTATAAAGAAAACATTATTAATATTATTTATCAATACTAATGTTAATAGGATTTATATTAACAATATTAATGTAATTAATCATATTAATATTATTAATAAAATGTTATTAATATTATTGTTATTATTTAAATGTTATTAGTAATTTTAATAAACCTTAATCATGTTTGAAACTTATTGTTATTAATACAATTATGAAAATTAATGTAATTAATAATATTAATATCAATATTAATATTATTTATCAATATTAATGTTAATAGGATTTATATTAACAATATTAATGTAATTAATCACATCAATATTATTAATAAAATGTTATTAATTTTATTGTTATAATTTAAATGTTATTAATAATTTTAATAAACCTTAATCATGTTTGAAACTTATAGTTATTAATACAATTATGAACATTAATGTAATTAATCATATTAATATTATTAATAAAATGTTATTAATATTATTGTTATAATTTAAATGTTATTAATAATTTTAATAAACCTTAATCATGTTTGAAACTTATTGTTATTAATAAAATTATGAACATTAATTTTAAATAAACATCGTGCATATTGTAGTAATGATATTTTTAATAATATTGTTATTATTATTAATAATGTTACTAATAATATTGTTTTTAATAATAATTAAAATTTTATTTTCATTGAGTAAATTGCATTACATAATGATATTGAATAATATGAAATAAATTACAAATGAAATCAATTTTATTAGAATATATATATATATATATATATATATATATATATATATATATATATATATATATATATATATATATATATATATATATATATATATATATGAAAAGTAACAAATTTGGGTTGTTAAATGCAAAGACATCATCAAAAGGAAATTAGAAAATATGAAAGATGGTTGAAAATTAAAAATATTATCTTAAATTAAATTGTTTACTATATATTCACCTTAAATTTTAAAATATTTATGATTCTCACTTTTTTTTTACTTAAGAAAATTATGATGATTTTGGAAAGCTTATTTTATTGTCTTCTAGTATCTAAATAAAATTATAAAATATAAAAAATATCTTAATATCTTACATTAATTATTATCATTATCATCATAATAAAATTCATTTATAATTTTCTAAATAATACATATGACCCACATAAATCTACTCAAATTCTTTCTTAACCTCAGTGAATTTGGTCCTCCTCAATATACAATAATGAATTTTTAGTAGTTTTCCATAAGACAATCTTAAAATTTCCGTTATTTCCGTTATATAAAAAAATTTGTCCTCTTTATGGGAATGGTTGAATTTTTTTTTAATTTGTTTTGTATATATTTATATAATTTGTTAATCTATTAAATATAAATAAATGTAAGGCCATAAAAAATCTTATTGGTGGTTGGATTTGTGCCCATACAATTTGCAAGGATGACCTTTTCATAATAAAGTGCCTTAACAAAACACTCTTCATCTACTATTTAAGTTCCATTGAGATTGTAACTCTTTTATTTATTATTAGAATTAAAACAATAAAATTAATTTCTTGATATTGGATAAAAGGAAATCTAATTTTACCTATATATAATAATATAATATAGAAATAGTAAAAATGCCCCAAGTACAAATATATATATATATATATATATATATATATATATATATATATATGAATCAATGAAGGTTCTAAATATGCAAATAGGCTTTGTTGCATATTGTAGACAAATACCACATACTCAAAAAATAATAAGTCACTTCATATGACACTTGTTTATATGATATTTTTTTAATTAATCAATTTAATTAGAAATGTAAAAAAACTTACTAATTAAAATTAAATCTCAATTTTCAATTTGTATATATTACTATGAATATTCTAGAGTATTTTATACAAAATGAAATCATTCTTATCTATTTAATAAAAAAATAAAATAAAATAAAAATAAATAAATAAAAATAAAAATACCTACAAATATCATTACAACATTTTCAATTCAGAAAAATGTTACAGAATTTTACCGTGAAAATATTATTTTTTTGTTATTAATATTTACCTCTGAAGTGAAATTTATTTTTCCACATCAACATTGTTTTCCCTATAAATATATAATACCTCTTGCTCCTTTAAAAAAATCATGAAATTGACAAGCCTACCAAAATAATTATACAATATCAATTATTTTGTTATATTTAAAAATTAAAATATATGATTCTTACATTTAAAACTATATTTTGACAGGAAAATATTTATACCGCGGCTCTTTTGTATATCCAAAAATAAAAAACAGTATATCTTTTAATACTAAAGGAAAAGTGAAACTTTACTCCGCTTTAAAAACACTTAAAGCGAGAAAGTTGAGGTCGTCTAATTAATGCAGTCCCATCAAAACCTTTAAAAAAAAATTCAGAAACTATGCTGAGAATTTTGATCCCGTATATCCAAAAACAAAAAAATATAATATCTTTTAATACAATCTATTCTTAAAAAAAATGGAAAAAGTGAAACTTTCCTCAGCTTTAAAAACAAACTTGTGAGAAAGGTTGAGGTTGTTTGATTAATGCAATCCCGTTAAAAACTTTGAAAAAAATTCTGAAACCGTGCTGAGAAGTTTGATCCTGTATATCCAAAAATAAAAAAATAATATATCTTTTAATACAATTTAATTTGAAAAAAAAAATCTTTAAAGTGAAACTTTACTCAGCTTTAAAAAATAAAGTTGTGAGAAAGGTTGAGGTTGTTTGATATATATATATTTTGTGGTAGTCTATCTATGATAAGTTTTGGAGTTTATTTGTGTATATATATATATTTTTTTTTTGTGTGTAATTTGCTTACAATTCCACATGTTGAAATTATAAGTTTGAATGCCAACCCTTCACAAATAAAATGCCCTATTTTTTTTTAAATGCTATGCCTGCTCACAGAACCAAAAAACTCAATAAGTTGACCACATGAAGCTAAAGTTAACATATTGCATTTAAATAATACGAATGTTCGCCTAGTTAAACCTGAATAGCCCTTGCCGCAGAAGCCCTTGTTTCAAACTCTAGAAAGGCACAGGCAGTCGAACCCTGATATGGTTCCAAATATTAATAAACATCAATTTATCACATAAAACTGTTTGCAATATAACATTCTACGTTTCAAAAATTTGAGAAGTAGCTATGAGCTTTCACTATATAAGATTTTAAAAAATTAAAAAAGGACACACCTCTACCCTAATGCGAATTTTCTCGGGTTTTATTTCTCCGAAACCTTCAAACCCCTGTTGAATCTGAGCTGCCGAAATGTTCCACGGCAGGTTATCCACATAAATTGAAGGACTCCCATTGTCATCTGCATTCACAAAAAGTTTAAATTCAGATTTTTATTCTTTAAGATTAAAGTGCAGGATTATTTATTAAATTACATTATGCAGAAAAGCCAATAACATATACAGTTTTCTGATATTGTCTAATAATATATAGAATATACGAGAACGACTCCCAAAAAATAAATTTTCAATTTATACACTAATCTAGTACCTGGAAGGTGATCTAGGCTAGAATGCCGAGATTCATCAGGATTGTAGCGGCGGGATGGTACCGATTTGCAGCAGCCCATGGATTGATTTTCTTGCGGTGCTTTGCTATGTAAGTGGGGCAACAACTTTAGAATTTGAATCAGCTAACTTATAACATGAACGAATGGACGAATGAAGCAATGGTTGGGCTGTCCCTTGCCCAACCATTCAAATTTATATCCAATGACTATCCCTTGACCATCCGTTACGTTAAAAAGTTAGTGGCTGAGTCTGCATTCCCACCTGCAATAACGAGCTCAAACCTCAAATTCTGATTACTGTATGCGAGCTCCAACATTTAATGCTAATGAATTACATAATGTGGTTGATATAACGCGCAGGAGGAGAAGGCCAACTGCATGGCGAAGTGGGCAACTCAATAGTCATGACAGTGGATCAGGTCTATTTTTACACTCTCTTTAACGCTCCGCATGGTTAACACGTTTAATGGTGGCGCATGGTTAACACTGGTTTCCATCCCGGGTGCATGGTTAACACGTTTAATGATGGCGGGCGAACGTTTAATTGAGTACATGAACAATCAAATAGGTGGCGCGCATGTTTAACACTGGTTTCCATCTCGGGCGCATGGTTAACACGTTTAATGATGGTGGGAGAACGTTTAATTGAGTACATGAACAATCAAATAGGTGGCGGAAAACAAATGGCACAGTAAATTTTTAAAGAAGATTTGTAAAAAATTAATTTAAGTACAGTTTAAACACAGGATTTAGATATGCAAGGAAGTTAGTGGGGTAGATTTCATCCATGGATTGAGTGGCGACGACCAAAATATGCCAGCATCTTTCAATCTAGACCATCAGATCGAAAAAATTAATTAGCCTAATCACAAAACATGCTCCTTCCGACAGGGGGTTACGCCTATCGGCGTAATAAATATATCGCTTAGTCTCTTTCTTATAGAGATTTGCACTCCAGATTCAGGGGCCTCAGCCTCATCTCCTTCGAAATTCCTCTAAATTTATGCAACTTGGGAACATCTCGCATGAGCTTTTCATTGAAACTACTCATCACCGCGACTAGAAACCTGGAAAGGTACTCTTTCTCAGAATTATCCCAAGAAAAACTTTCATTGGCATGATATATTTCTGTCTCTTGATAGAAGCTCTCGGAGTGGAAGAACTGCAACTAAATTTTAAATGTTCTAGCATATTTTTCAATTAGGAAACATAATGGTCCCTCGTAAGAAATGCAGGTTATTCATCTCGAAGAGGCATGAGAGAAAATTTGGTGAGTTTCTCGTGCCTTAGCTTCTTACAGAAAGGGACTCTTTGAAAGAATCCAGTGACCAATTTTTTCAAGAAACCTGGCTAGGTGGAAAAAGAGGAAGAAATCATGTTCCATTTACTTTCTCAAAACGAATCACAAGTTCGAAATAAATTAAATTTTGTTCAACATAATTCCCCTTCATATTTTCCACAAATTTTTGCAAGAAAAATATTCCACACAATGAGTCATCATCCATTGAGTTTATTGTCAATTGGTCTAGATTTAATGCATTCCACCATGTTGTTCAACTCTAGAAATCCATAAGGACAACAAGAGAATTCATCAAAATGTGTTCTTTTAAAAATTTCTCTTTCACGCATGAAGCATTATTATTGGAAAGGAACCATAAAATTAGAACACAATTTTACTTTTATTGATGAAAATTCTAATCCAAGACGTGTAACCATATTAAAACATGCTCATATAGTCACATTTATATGCAAAACGTAACCATGAAAATTCCGGTCCTAAATATTTTACAAGGATAGTTAGAACATTTATAGAGAGAAATCCAAACCATCATTATTTTAGTATCAATTACCGATGTCATCATGGGTATGTTTGAAGAGATTTTCCTCATGAAAAGATCCACAAATTTCTAGATTGTAAAGTTTGTCCAATATTCTATGAACTTATGCATGAAACTTCCTTTAGATATAACCTGTTTGGATGCTTCTTATAGCCAATATTCGATTTGTTCCATTTATTATGAGGGTTAAAGATTTTTTCAAGGTATAAATTATTTCTCATATTAGGACCATATTTATTCAAGCATCAGATGGGATTATTTAGTTAGTGTTAGCGCTAAAGCCAATTACAATTTTACCAATTATGTGTGCAGGTTGTGGATAACCTTCAATTAATCAACCTATTGTACCATGATTAAGTAGATTAAAAATACATAATACATGGATGGATTTAGTGATCTTCACTATAGGAAGACTAAAGGTGACAAATCATTTCAATATCATCAACTCTATCAAAGAGGTTTGTTGTATCAAGGTATTAGAAGTTGCTCTGAAACAAAAATAGATATAATTTATTTTCTTAAAATATAATGTAGTATCTTGATCATGCTTTAAAGTTTGGAAAATTTGACACTCTGATGGATATTTTAAATGATGATATAAAGGCTTTTGCCTTCTTAGTTTGGGAACTTTATTGAAAAAGAAATAGGGTTGGAGCCTGTAAAGAGTATGTACCAACTGAAATCCAAAGTCAATTGGACAAGTGAGGTAGAAGGAATTCCTTCCACATTCATCTCTAACAACTATTTTGTAGGACATTTCATTCCAATATTGGGACAAATTTGTCATAAAACTTCTGTAAGGCGCAAAGTTGTTATTATTAGAAATGGAAATGCCAAAGGTTTGATGGACCATTAATTTATCTCCACAATTTATTATATCCCTGAATGTGAGCATGAATCGTTTGAATATATTGTGAATATGCCATTGTGTTTTTGGTTGGGGAAGACATTGCAACGTACACAATCGAGACAATGGATGATCCTAGAACTTTCAAAAACAGATATTGAAATATTTCCAACCTGTGATGATAGTATGCATTGTCTTGCACATATTTGTAGAACAAGATGCTGATTTTTTTCAGAACCCAACATACCAGGGGTCTTTATTTCCCCTCAAATTATTTTTGATTCATGGTTCGATTGATTTTCATCCTCACTTTTGGTGAATAATCTACCCTCGGTGTGGCGTAATTCCCCTCTGTAAATTTACCAATACTAGAAATATACTCGGTCGAGGGCTGGAGTTTTGAAGATAGATATTAAGCAACTTTACCTTGCAAAAATTGTTTTTCTAACATTTCAATTATCATCTGATATTTTCTCTTTCTGACATCATAGAAATATGTCCCTATTGCTCTAATGATTCAGTTTGAATATGTTTCATCCACATCTATGTCTAGTGTTTTAAGTGAATCTAATATAAAATCATCATAAGATGTTATTGGCTATATTTCATGGCACGGAAAGGTGTAATAACAGACGTACGATGGAGAACCCATTTGTGTGTTTAGACTTGAGAGAACAAGGGGAATGTTTTGGATATTGAACCCCATTTGATAATTGATGAATTGACTTTGTTTTCATAAACATAAATTGAGCTACTATTCAAGAAATGACTTGTAATGATTCAGTGAACACTATGATCTCCATATCCTCCATGAAAACCTTACAAAATTATCAATTTTCATAGCATTAGTTGAACTCTATAGTAGCTCAACTTTGAATTTCTAATTCTATTGATGATGAGTGTTTAGTTTAACCATTTATGTTTGTAGTTCGTGGAGAACATTCAATTTATGACCTCCTTGTACCATGACTAGGCAGATTAACAGTACATAGTACATGTGTATGCACACTTTTTCTCATGTTTGTAGTACAAGAAGAGACCGGATTTTAAGTTTTAACCTTTGGTGATACTATGCACACTCTCCCTCATATTTACAGTACATGAAGAGACTAGATTTTAAGTTTTAACATTTTTCTACATCCTTCATGTGGGGACTATCTTGATTTATTGAAATGTATTTTCTTTAGGAGGGTCAAGAAGGGAAATATAATGCCGTCAAGCATGCATATCTTAGTATTATGATGGTAACTAGGATTACCAATGAAATAATTCATGTGAAGGACTTATTTAAGAGTTTTTAGGATGGAGAAGCAAGAGTAAGAGGCATATATTTGTGAGATATGAATATTAATGTAGATAATCTCAACATGAACACACCACCATTAATAATTATATTCATCTCTATAGTCGCAACTGCTTGTTTGGTGATGATGCAAACTACATATTGGAAAAGGTGAACAAGATATTGAAATTTCTATAATCGTATTCATCAACATTGAATATGCCTTGTCTGGCATATCTTACAGGGAACATTGAGTATCTCTCATCATACCTCAAGATATGATCTTAACTCGGCTTATTATTGTGATATTTCCAAACAGTTTGGTAAGAAAATATGTTGTGTGTTGAAAAACCTTGTGGAGATGGTGTATGTGCATATAGTATTTTAAATAGCGCTTGTAAAATGTATTTATTTTCCCAATGTTTTGGGATTTTAATCGTCTTTCTGTAAAAAAAATGGATTTAAAAGGTTCAAATGTTCTTGGATGGTTTCCCAATAATTTTTGGAAGTTTGCTCCAATTCCCACACAATGGATGAAATGCCCAAGACAACCTTTTGGGAAGATGGTTAAAAAAGCTAATTATTTCCATTGATTAGAAAAAAGAAATTGGGGAATTATCGATTATAAGAAGGTGGTTAAACATAATTTTTAATTTCCATTTATTATCACAAATAATTTCCCAATTATGGTAAAGGAGTAATTGATTTGGTGGTTACATTGATCAAAAACTCACTTTAGTATTTTAGTTTTTTCTTAAGCTAAAAGAAAGTTTTAATTAAAATTTATGACGATCTAATTTCCAATAGAATGAATTGGGAAAAATCTAATGAATTATTTATCTTGCAATATTTAATGTATTTTTTCCATTTGATAATTATGTTTTTAAAGTGGCTAAAGCCCTATTCTTCACTCTTTGGATTGGAACTTTTATAAGAATTTTGAGTACTTAAAGTTCAACATAGTTATTTATACCAATCTCCAAGACAAATTTAAATCTAAAAATTATGAAAAACAATATTCAAACTATACCCACAACATTACATTTTCTATCTCGACAGTGCCATCTTCGAGACTTTTGAATTGAAGGGTGAACTAGAATCTTGTTACCAACAATATTATCACCAACATGGTTACAAAATATCCAGACTACACCCACAACATTTTCTATTCATCCTCTGGACATTTGAATTGGAGGATGAACTAGAATCTTGTCACCAACATGGCTATGTAGCACACGCGAAGCTTTGGAATATTATTTTAGCTTGTGAGTTTCGTTGACTTGGGCTTCTAAAAGAGCTTGGAATTCCTTTCAAGCCATATTCCCCAAAAGGTCACTATAACCATAGAGTTGATAGCTTTTAGTTCCTTGAGACTCCAATTTTTAAGACAAATCTTCAAAGTATACCCTTGCCAAATAGCTTTCACCCTTGACATTGTTTTCAATTTTAACAAAATATCTCTTCTAAATGAGTAGCGGACTAGGGGATGATCTATACTTGTTAAAAATTGCTTACCTAAAATGAAATGATCGGGACAATTTTAGTTTCTTGTCTTTTAAAATCAATCTTCTAAAAATTTTGGTTTTGAGTGGTTTATAAAAACTTTGGTTGATTTGAACGAGTACCTTAACAATGCACCTAATTATTTTCTATATTGAATATTTTTTATTTAGATATTGAATTTTCTATTTCTTGCAATCATTAAATTTAATTTTCACATTCACACAACTCACGTATACCAACATTTTGAATAGTCTATGCAACTTTAAATGATTTGTTGCCCATGTAAGTCATTTGTATTTATTACTATTTAAAGTGATCACTCTAAGCAATGGTTTAATCCAAACTCTAACATCACTACTACTTCTACTGCCTCACCATTTTTTCATATACTAGAGGACATCTTGTAATGAATTATTGCATAGTGAGGCCCCCTTGGCACACTAACCCTTGAAGAGATACCCACCAGCAGATCCCTCACCTCCACTTAGACATTAAAGACCCTTCTATTTCAGATATTATTGTATATATATTCTAACGGTGAAAAAAACCCCAAAACACCATAGACATGTCTTTGCACTTCTTTATTCAATTGATAATTACTTCTATGTACACGAATTATACAAAATTATTGGTCTAATACCATATTCTCCCTTCACTACTTTAATTAATGGTATATGAAAAGGCTAAGTTTAAATTAAAAGCAATAGCTCTAATTAATGGTGTATGGAAAAGCTAAGTTTAAATAAAAAACAATAGTCCACTTTTACCACTTTCCCTCACCCACCCTCCAACCCATTTTACTTGGAGAAAAAAATAAGACCCAAACAATTTTTAAGCAATAGGATGAACCAGAAAAAACCAAAACCAACCCAAAACAATGGAAATGAAAATATAGTGGTTGGGACAAAAAGTTAATGAAATTTAAGCAAGAACCTAACAAAGATTTAAGGGTTTATAAAATCCTATTCCTGTAAGTTCAACCCTGATAATGCACCTCATGGGCACCGACAATGAGCAGAGAGGCTAGGCAGAGGTGTTTTTCAACATCTTCGAGGAGAAGCCCTTGGATGCTCTGGCCTTGAACCTCATTCATATCCAGTAGTACCGCGTGCATGTCATCATGGCTATGGCTGTGATTCTCATGATGAATCAAATCACATGGGACGAGACATACATATGGTCCCTATTGACATTGCTGACATAGACTGCCATCAAAATAGAGAAAAAGGCAGTGGGGTATATAGGTATTATGCATTATTTGTAAGGGATAGTGATGCAAATATGGGCTTTTATGTCCCTCCTATCATAGTGGGATGTACCGAATGGCAAAGAAATTCTAATAGTTGTGAATGTCGGATCACAAATCTATAGGAGAATGAACGAAATTATTACATAGAACGTTGGTGTATAAAATGTAGAGGCAAAGGTAGCATAAAAATGAAGCGTGGTGGGGTGTAGAATGGTTGAAAACCCTACTGGATATTTTATTGCCAGAGATACCCTTCAATATGGATCTTTTTATGAATGTTAAAATATTCATCTACTAAACAATCTGTGTTGGTGAAGTAGATCTACCATCGCCAAGGTCCACCTCATTTGGACAATTTTTAATTACAAGAAACTGTGAAGAGGCACAATTTCTCATAAAATAACACCTAGAATGAGGTCTAACATCAACATAAACAGGTGCACCTACAATGAAACCAAATTTTTTCCTGACCAAGACAATCGTGAACTATCTTTCGGAGAATATCCCTCTTGGATTTCATATAGTCTACATGATTTTCTGTAATAATTTGATATATTTTCATGAATTTCATGCCAGAAATTACATTTGTTCCCTTTCTCCTAACTTGAAAAACCTCTCTGAATGCACCCTGTCCAACCACCCTTAGGAGTTCCAAATCTCATCATCCAAACTTCTCGTCGCCATAAGTATTCTCTTCATCGGGACCAGAATTAACCCCATTGGAGTCTTCACATAAAGAAGCTCGGAATTCATCATGTGTTACAGAAAGAGGCCATAAGCTTGGAGTATATTCAGTCTTTGAGAATATCTCACCCTAGTTGCAATTTTCCTCTTCGCTGAACTTGCTGAGTTGTCTATCAATACCAAGGTGAGGGACCAACAGGTGGATGAGATCGATTATAAATCAGCTCAGGATCCTTACATCCAAGAAACCCCAAGGCCGACCATTTCATTGAAGCCTTTGCTTGGGCAAGCGTGTTGAAAAATTGGATAGATGGCATGCTCTGATACCATGTTGGAAAATTGATAAATGGCATGCTTCAGTACCATGCTGGAAATTTCTAAATATTCTAAACAAAATAGAGGGATCAAATTTCCTCAACTGAACACAAAGTAATGATAGAGATGTGGACAAAGAGATGGAGAAAAGCTCTATTTCATTAACCATAAAAAATTACTATTATAAAATACAAAATTTCATCAGAACTACAACTCTGGAATAAACAGAAAACTCCTTACTCTGTTTTTCAATTTCTTCTTTTACACAGATTTGTGTTTCAGCAACACATAGTCAGTTGCTGAAACTCCAAACAGTCTGTTGCTGAAACACACAGACAGTTGCTAAAACACTCTGGAAAATGCATTGCTACTACAAAACATAGTGATTCTGATTTCCTTTGTTTTTTGCTCTCTGTCTTCTTCTCTGCCTCTGTCTCTAAAACTCTATATTTCTCTAATTCTCTAACATTAAAACTTTTGCTGTTTATTACATATATATGTTGAAAAACATATTTTACTTAAAACATTAAAATAATATAAATATCTTTTGATCTTATCAGCCTTTTAAATGCAGTAAGCGGTGGGAGATAACGTGGTGCCTTTTGAAAAACAAAGTCAGATGTTGCAGGGACATTAACTCTGAAAATTTAATGCACAGTGCAGTGCAAAAATAAAACATGACTTTGAGGCATCCGTTCTTATGAGATATCCACAGAAATCAGATTTTTGTCCACCTGTTTCAGATTGCAGTTGGAATTAATTTCCAACACTCCCCCTTAATTACAACTATTGCTATCTTGCATACCCAGACATTCTCTGAGATAATCAAAAATTTTATTTCCCAATGGTTTTGTCAAGATGTTAGCAAATTTCTCCTCTATTCTGTAGTGTTGCAATACAATCTCACCATTATTAACCAATTCACATATGAAGTGAAACTTGGTGTCTATGTGCTTTGTCCTTTTATGAAAAACAGAATTTTTAGACAATGCTATCGCCGAGCTATTGTCACAGTAAATGGTTGTGCCCTGTTCTTCTTCATGACACAAATATCTGAGAACTCTTCTCAGCCATACTGCTTGGCATATTGCTTTTGTTGCTGCCACATACTCTTCCTCTGCTGTTGACAAAGCCACAATTGGTTTCTTCTTGGAAGCCCATGAGATGGCTCCCGATCCCGTATGAAACGCATATCCCGATGTGCTCTTCCTATCATCAACATTTCTATCCCAATCACTGTCAGTGTAACCTATCAACATGAAATTTTCAGAAGAGGCATATAAAATACCAAACCCCTTCGTTCCATTCACATACCTTAGAATCCTCTTGGCTGCCTGCCAATGAACTTCTTTCGGTCTTTCCATAAATCTAGAGATTAAACTCATAGAATGTATTATATCTGGCCTAGTTGTAGTCATGTACATGAGGCTGCCAACTATGCTCTTGTACAACTTTGGATCAAAATCCTTGCTGCTGTCTTATTTACTCAATTTCAACCCCATTACAGTTGGAGTCACAACTGCTTTGTTGTTCTACATGTTAAATCTCTTCAATACTGCTTCTATATATTTAAATTGGGAGATGAAAAAACCATTTTCACTTTGGTATACTTCAATTCCAAGAAAATATCTTAACAAGCCCAAGACAATCATTTCAAATTAACTTTTCATGACTGCTTTAAAATCAGCAATTAGAGGAGCATCATTGCCAGAAAAAATTAAATAATCTACATATAAAACAACAATAAGTATCTTACTGTCATTCTCCTTTATGTAGAGTGTGGGTTCACCATCACACTTCTCAAACCCATTCTTAATCAGGTAAGCATCTATTCTATTGTACCATGCTCTTGGATCTTGCTTCAGCCCATAAAGAGCATTCTTCAATCTGCATACTTTATGCTCTTTTGTTTCAACTTCATAGCCTGGAGGTTGTTCAACATATACCTCTTCTTTTAACACTCCATTCAAGAATGCATATTTAACATCCATATGATAAATCTTCCATTTGTGTTGTGCCGCAATAGACAACATTGTTCTGACTGTTTCCATCCTTGCTACTCATGCAAAGGTTTCATCATAGTCTCTGCCTTGTCATTGCTTGTAGCCTTTCACAAGAAGTCTTGCTTTTTGCCTATCGATCTTGCCTTCAACATGGCTTTTGGTCTTGTAGACCCACTTAACTCCAATGGCATCTTTGCCTTCAGGGAGGTCCACTAACTCCCATGTTTTACTCTTTTCAATTGTACCAATTTCTTCATTCATTACTTCAATCCATTTATCTTCATTTACAGCATCTTCAAAATGAATTGGGTCATCAACATGACAATACAAAGCGAATAATGAATTCAGACCGGTATTGTTACTTACCTCTCCTTGTTCATAAATCTCATTCAGATTTCTGAATCTTGCTCTTGTTGGTGTGCTTGGAGTTCCATTCGAACTTGAGGGCATTTCTGATCCCTGCAGTGCACTTAGAGAAGCACTTCCTTGAATTCTCAAGGCTATTCGAATTCTAGCTTGTGGTGTGGTTTGTTTTATTTGCTGTGGTGGAGGAGGAGCCACCAAGGAAGGATTATTTGCTACTGTCCCTTCCTCTTCTTCTTCGCGAGCCACAATTTTCTTGATGTTCACTATCTTCTCTAAGCTTCCATCCCGAGCTTCATCTTCAATGAACTGCACATCTATGCTTACTATCAATTTCTTGGTGGATGGATTATAGAGTTTGTATGCTTTTGACTCATCACAGTAGCCAATAAAGACACACTTATCCCCCTTACCGTCAAGCTTATTCCTAATATGATTCGGTACATATGCATATGATACATAGCCGAATACTCTCATGTGAGTGAAAGTTTTCTTTTGTCCACTCCATGCTTCTTCTGGTATTTTGTTCATGACAGCTTTAGTTGGGCATCTGTTCAAGATGTAAACTGTGCAAGTGACAACTTTAGCCCAATACTCATGCAGAAAGTGTTTTTCCTTCAGCATACTTCTGACCATGTCCAAAATGGTCCTATTCTTCCTTTCCGCAACATCGTTTTGATGAGGTGTATACCTCGTAGTGAACTGCTTTTGTATGTCGTTCTCTCTGCAAAAATGCAGAAAGTCTTTGGAGATCAACTCTCCACCTCTATCTGTTTTGAGCACTTTGATATAATGCCCACACTACTTCTCAACAAGATTTTTGAAGTGGCGGAATTTCTCAAACACTTCACTCTTCTATTTCAACACATACACCCATGTCTTTTTGGTGTAATCATCAATGAAATTTAGAACATATTTATTTCCAGCAAATGATGGTATTTGCGTCGGTCCACACACATCAGAGTGAAAAATTTCCAAGGGTGCTTTTGCCCTTATACTATTTCCTTCTGGAAAGCTTTCTCTATGTTATTTTCCCAAGATGCAGCCTTCACAAAGGCTGTCCAGATTCTCAATCAATGGAAATTCCCTTTACCATTCCCTTTCTGTGCAACAAATTCAAGCCTCTGAAATTGAGATGTCCAAATCTCAAGTGCCACAACAAATTTTCATCTTTCACTTCTTCTTGAAATACTTCTTGTGTTACAGCTGCAATATTTCTTCCTTCATTCAAATCCACCTTGATTTTGAGAGGAAACATTCTATTGTTGGTCATCTGCACCTCTGCAATGATCTTCTTACTTGGAGGTATGTCTCTTATTGTACACACATCATTTTTGAAGAACACATTGTAACCTTTGTCAATGAGCTGTCCAATACTCAAAAGATTACATTTCAGACCAAGTACATAATATACCTCTGGCACAATCATCTGTTCTCCATTTCTTGCTAGGATACTAACTCTGCCTTTACCCTTGACAAATATCTTACTATCAGTTCCTGTTGTTACCTTATATTTCACATTTTCATCCAGATTGGAAAACATTGCAATGTTTCCAATCATGTGAATACTACAACCTGAGTCTAAGAACCAAAAATCTTCTTGTTTGTCTTGTGCAATGTTACATGTTAACAGCACAATCTTTGGATTCTTATCTTCTTCATTTGCAAAATTAGAATTTTCCCTATTATTCATTTCATTTTTATTTTTCCTACATTCATTGGCATAGTGCCCATATTTCTTACAATAATGACATTCGACTTGGGATTTGTCATACCTTTGTCCATGAGCTTTCTTTTTTCTTGAACCTTCATCTTGGTTATGATTGCAGCTCCTTCCGCTTGTACTAGCATGATTATTTCTGCCTCTATTTTGGCTTCTTCCATGACCTCTGTTATTTTCTCTGCCTCGACCTCTTCCCCGGCCGAATGACATATGAGTCTCGAATTCTTGCTCAAAAGAGGAATTTGTTCCTCTACTCAGTCTGTGTTCATGCGACATAAGAGAAGCACTCAGTTCATCTACTGCGAACTGTGAGAGATCCTTTGTCTCTTCTATTGCTACCACAATAGCTTCAAACCTTGAGGGTAAACTTCTCAAGATCTTCTCTACAATCCTTCTCTCTTCAAGAGCTTCAGTATGAGATCTTATCTGGGTTATCAACCCAATAACCTGAGTGAAAAATGAATCTATTGTATCATATTCCTTCATGCCAAGTGTTTCAAATTCTCTCCTCAACATCTGCAACTTTTCAGTCTTCACCTTCTCCATGCTTTGATAGGTAGTTTTGAGAATATCCCATGCCTCCTTAGACTTTGTTGCTGCTGAAATCAGTGGGAAAACACTCTCATGTACTGATTGAAAGAGAAAAAAGAGGGATTTGGAGTCCTTCTACCTCTCGCTCTTCAACAGGTCCCTTTCTGCTACTGTCAAAGAAGCCAACGCTACTGCATCTGCAGGTTCAGGGTAGCCATTTTCAACTAGCTCCCATAATCCCTGAGAAGCAAACAATGTTGTCATAGTTATGGACAAATAACTGTGATTCTTCCCATTAAAATATGGAAGTTGGGAATTTTTCAAACTAGTTCCAGCATCTGCCATCTTAACTGTATAAGTAAAGAAAAGATACTAACTATATAATAAAACAAGCAAGAACTTTCTCTGCAGGATAAATCTGCTCAATAAGTTTCTTACAACTCCTATAGTGGAAAAACAAACTATGTTTTGTCTCACTAAGTGCCTAGACTAGCTCTGATACCATGTTGAAAAATTTGGTAGATGGTATGCTCTGATACCATGTTGGAAAATTGATAAATGGCATGCTTCCATACCATGCTGGAAATTTCTGAATATTTCGAACAAAATAGAGGAAGAAAAGTTCCTCAACTAAACACGAAGTAATGATAGAGATGTGGACAAAGAGATGGAGAAAAGCTCTATTTCATTAACCATAAAAATTACTATTACAAAATACAAACTTTCATCAGAACTACAGTTCTGGAATAAACAAAAAAATCCTTACTTTGTTTTTAAATTTCTCCTTTTACATAGATTTTTGTTTCAGCAACACACAGTCAGTTGCTGAAATTCCACATAGTCTATTGTTGAAACACACAAACAGTTGTTGAAACACTCTGTAAAATGCGTTGCTGCTACAAAACATAGCGATTCTGATTTCCTCTATTTTCTGCTCTCTGTCTTCTTCTCTACCTCTGTCTCTAAAAGTCTATCTTTCTCTAATTACCTAACATTAAAACTACTATTTTTTATTACATATATATGTTGACAAACATATTTGACTTAAAACATTAAAATAATAGAAATATCTTTTGATCTTATCAGCATTTTAAATGCAGTAAGCGGGGGGAGATAACGTGGTGCCTTTTGGAAAAAAAATTCAGTCGTTGCAGGGACATTAAATCTGAAAATTTAATGCACAGTGGAGTGCAACAATAAAACACGACTTTGAGGCATCCATACTTCTGAGATATCAACAAAAATCATATTTTTGTGCACCTGTTTTAGATTGCCGTTGGAATTAATTTCCAACAAGGCGAAGGCTGGTCTGACAGAATCAAACTCTGATAGAACATCAAACTCTTCATTCTTGCTGTCAGATCCGTGAATCAGTTCAGTTGATCAACAATATAGAGGCAGTTTTAGGTGTCCTTAGAGTACCGACCTTGGTTTCAACAGTCACAGCAGCAAGCCAATCAAGTTGTACTTGTTCAGTTCTATAGTCGTTTTGGATGTACTATTGTCTAGGTAAAACATCTCTTTTTTTATTTTCTTATTTTTTCATCTTTCTGTTGAGAAATCCTTATTCACGTTTATTTTTTACTTCACATACAATGATGAGTTAAATTTGGTAAATTGAAAAGTAGAAACCATTTTTTAGTAAATAAATGAAAATATTCTATTGCTGAAACAATACAACAGAATACATCATGCCAACCTTGGAGAATAGGATGTTTTTAATTTTGTATCAATGCACCACTTCCCAATTTAATGGTTTGAAAGTGGCCATTGTTGGGTCAAGAAATTACCAACAAAAATATTTTAATAAGAGACATAAATTATTGCACATAGGGTTTAGGGTTTCAACAATTGTTGGAATTTATGAGAATTCCAGAACAATATGTAGAGAATAATACTCTCCTTCTTAACACAGAGAAAAATAAATTTTTTCCTGATGGAGACAAAGTTTCAGCTCTTTGAAAACTTCTATTCATTAACATAAAAACAACTGTTACTAAAATTTCTTCTTCTTCCTCCCACAAAGGGATTACAAAAAAAAACAAGACTGCTACAAAACGCAGTGCATAACACTTCACTGTTTCACTAAAAAAAACACTCTGTCTCACAAAAAAAAACACTCTGTTCTATCATTTACAAAATACACTGTTGTGTAATGTAATACTCTGTCTTTTTGTTCATATACTGTTGTGTATTAAAACTTTTACACTTCGTTGTGTGTAATAAAAACTTACAATTCCTTCAGGCCTTTTTAGTTTATATATTCCGTAACATATAAAACATATCATAAAAAAACCTTTTAAAATAAAATTAAAACTAAACTCTATGGCCCACCTTACATTGCGCATATAATATATATAACATATGTATATATTAAAACATATATATAACTTAAAGGTTAACAAACCTCTCGTTCGCGGAATAAATAAATAACAAAAAACATTATTAAACAAAACTATATCAAACTCCGTTGTGTGATATAAAACTTATATCAAAACCGTTTAACTTAATAAACCATTACCCCAGACTTCAAAAATCATTAAAAAATGAACTGGAGAAATCGAGTTCCAATTTTGGGTGACGTCACAAAGGTTTTTGCGCGTGAAATGAGAAATCAAATCTGCCCTATAAACCATATCAGGTCCAGTTTGGGCTTACTGACGTGAGCAGATTTTGTGATGCGAAAATGTTAACAAATTTTCCCTCTAAGATTTTGGGTCTGAATTCTCCACTTTGTGAATGACCAAACAAAACACGTGATCCCATTGACTTCTGCCACGTGCTCTGGGGACCACTGCTCTTCAAAATAAACTCTCCTGCGCTCAAACAAATATACACTGTCTATAAAACGAAATCCTTTGTTCTTTCAAAATACATAGATTAACATCGAATACCAAAAGCTCTGTTTTTCTTTGTAAAAAGGACTGCAGGGTTTTTTAGATATTGACTGTTCAATGGATTTTAGAAAGTAGTCAATGACATAACCCTTCTAAACAAAATTAGAAGGTGGCTAGAGTACAGAGCAGTTGAAATTAATATTTCAACACTCCCCCTTAATTTCAATTGTTGGGTTATCAGTCATACCCAGACATTTTCTTAAAAACTAAAAACTCTTCTGCCCCAATGGCTTGGTCAGAATGTCTGCAAACTGCTCCTCAGTTCTGCAGTGTCTTAAAACAATTTCACCATTGTTTACCAATTCCTTGATGTAGTGAAATTTGGTTTCAATGTTTTTCGTTCTCTTATGAAACACAGAATTCTTCGATTAACGCAATAGCTGAGCTATTTTCATAATATATCATTGTACCTTTTACCTGCTCTTGGCATAAACTCCTTAGCATCCTTCTCATGCACACTTCTTGACACGCTACTGCTGTAGCTGCCACATATTCTGCCTCTGTTGTAGATAATGCTAATAGGTTGTCTTTTAGAAGCCCATGAAATGGCTCCTGAACCCATGTGAGAAACATAACCGGAAGTGATTTTCCGATCATCTACACTTCCAGCCCAATCACTGTCAGTGTATCCAATTAACTCTAAATTTTCTGAAGCAGTATATAAAATACCAAACCTTTTAGTACCTTTAACATACCTCAGAATCATCTTTTCTACCTACCAATGCACTTCTTTTGGCCTCTCCATGAATCTAAAAATCAAACTAACAACATGCATTATATCAGGCCTAGTTGCAGTCAAATACATGAGGCTGCCAACTATGCTCTTCTACAAACAAGGATAAAAATCCTTGTTGTTGTCCTCTCTGTTGAGTTTTAATCCCATCATTGTGGGAGTGATTGCTGCCTTGCTCTCCTCCATATTAAGTACTTCCAACACTTCATTAACATATTTTTCTTGTGGGATAAAAATCCCATTTTCATTTTTCTCTACTTCTATTCCTAAGAAGTACTTCAACAAACCCATATCAGTCATTTCAAATTCTTCTCTCTTGACCATCTTAAAATTTTCAATAAGGTAATCATCATTACCTGTGAAAATTACATCATCAAGATATAACACAACAATTAGCATTTTACCATCTTTTTCTTTAGTGTATAGGGTGGGTTCTCCCTCACATTTTTTGAATCCATTTTCCAGTAGATAGGAATCTATCCTAATATACCATTCTCTTGGCGCTTGCTTCAGTCCATAAAGAGCTTTCTTCAATCTGCACACTTTGTGCTCTTGGCCTTTCTTTTCATAGCCTAGAGGTTGTTCAATGTATACCTCTTCCATTAACACTTTGTTTATGAATGCTAACTTTACATCCATTTGGTAAAATTTCCACTTGTTTTGTGCTGCTATGGATAGCACTGATCTCATTGTTTCCATTCTAGCAACCAGTGTGAACGTTTCCTCATAGTATCTCCCATGTTGCTACTTATACCATTTGACAACAAGTCTGACCTTGTGTCTCTCAATCTTGCCTTCTTCATTACTTTTGGTCTTGTAGACCCATTTAACTCTAATAACTTCTTTTACTTTTGGGAGTTCAACCAAATCCCATGTCTTGTTTCTTTCTATGGCATTAATTTCTTCATCCATAGATTCTATCCATTTCCTATATTTAATAGCCTCTTAAAAATGAATATGGTCATCAACATGACAATATAAAGCAAACAAAGATTTCATACCTTCATTTTCTACCTCTTGTTCATAAATGTCATTTAAATTTCCGAACTTTTTTCCTCTTTCATTTGGTGTACAAGTTCTTGAAGAAGCGCTTGAATTTCCTCCTTGTGGTGTGCTTGGAGAAGCACTTTCATTTCTCCTCAAGGGTGTGCTTTTCTATCCTTGTGTTGGTGCTAATATTGGGGGATGTATTTCAGCCAAATCATCATCATTTTCATCATGAGATAAATAGTGTTTAACATTCACTGTTTTCTCTATGCTTCCATCACAAGCTTCCTCTTCAATGAGCTAAACATATCTGCTCCCAATAAACTTCTTGGTGGATGGGTTGCACAACCTATAAGCTCTGGATTCCTCACTGTATCCAATAAAAATACATTTTCCCCCCTTGTTGTCGAACTTTTTCCTTAGCTAATCTGGAATGTGTGCACAAGCCACACATCCAAAAACTTTCATATGGGTGACACCTTGCTTGGTGCCACTCCATTCTTCTTCCAGAGCTTTGTTCAGGACTGCTTTTGTTGGGCATATATTTAAAAAATATGTTGCACAATGTATAGCCTCAACCCAATAATCATTCGGAGAATTCTTTGCCTTTAACATACTCCTTACCATATCCATGATTGTCCTATTCTTCCTTTCGGAAACTGCATTTTGCTGCGGAGTGTACCTTGCTATAAACTTCTTATGAATTCCATTTTCTCTACCAAAACATAGAAATTATTTAGAAATATATTCACCTCCTCTATCAGTTTTTAGAACTCTGATATGCACCCCACTTTGGTTGTCCACAAGTGCTTTGAAATAGCAGAATCTTTCAAACACTTCACTTTTGTTTTTCAAAAAGTAAACCCAAGTTTTTCTAGTAAAATCATCAATAAATGTTAAAATATAGTGGTTGCTTGCAAGTGATGGAGTTTGCACTGGTCCAAATAAATCTGAGTGAACAATTTCCAAGGGTGCTTTTGCCCTTATGCTTTTCTCAGATGGAAAACTTTCTCTTTGTTGTTTACCCAAGATACAACCTTCACATAGGCTATCCAGTTTCTCTATCAATGGTAATACTCTTACCATTATTTTTCTATTCAACAAGTTAATACCTCCAAAGTTGAGATGTACAAATCTCAAGTGCCACAACCAATTCTCATCTTTTGGTTCGCTTTGGAGAGCCTCTTGTCTCACTGCTGCTATTTCTTCTCCATTTTTCAAATCTGCTCTCATCCTGAGAGGGAACATCCTATTCCTTGTCATCTTCACTTCAACAATACATTGTTTGTTGGGTGGTTTATCCATGATGGTGCATACATAATCCTCAAAGAAAACATTGTACCCATTTTGAACAAGCTATCGAATACTTAAGATGTTACATTTCATTCCAGAAACATAATAAACATCTGCTATGGATTTATTTTCTCCTTTTCTTGTTAAAACGTTTACATCTCCTTTTCCCATAACAAAAACTTTACTATCTGTCCCTCATGTGACTTGTGATTTCACATTCTCATCTAACATAGAAAGCATGGCTATGTTTCCTATCATATGGTAACTGCAACCATAGTCTAGAACCAATAAATCTTCACTCTTTTCCTCAGCCATATTACAAGCTAAATTTTTTTTATCTTGGCTGATATTTTCTCTAGTGAAATTTGCATTTGTTCTATTACCCATATCATGTTTCTTCTTCCTACATTCATTTGCATAATGCCCATATTTTTTACAATAATGACATTGGACATTGGATTTGTCATACCTTTGTCCTTGAGCATGTTGCTGACCACTTTGTTAGCCATTTCCTTGGCCTTGGTTCTGATTTGGATTGCTGCCCCTTCCTTGAGCATTTTTTGTACTGTTTCTTCCACCTCTGTTTTGGCTTCTTCCTCTTCCTCTCTTGTTTCCTCTGTCTTGACCTCTTCCTCTTCCAAAGGACATCTGGGTCTTAAAGGCATGCTCCAGAGATGAGTTTTCATTTCTACCCAATCTCTGCTCATTTTTCATCAGTGATGCATGTAGCTCATCAACTAAAAAGTTTGTGAGATCCTTTGTCTCTTCTATGGTGGTGACAATCACATCAAACCTTGAGGGTAGACTCCTCAAAAGTTTCTCCACAATCCTCATTTCTTCAAGAGTCTCTCCATCAGACCTTATCTATGTGACCATTCCAATCACATGTGTGAAGAATGAGTCAATGTTATCTAACTCCTTCATGCAGAGAGTCTCAAAATCTCTCCTCAGTAATTGTATTTTTGTTGTCTTCACTTTCTCCATGCCTTGATAGGTTGTCTTGAGATTTTTCCATGCTTCTTTGGATCTCTTAGCTGTTGCTATCCTGGGAAACACACTCGCATGCACTGCCTTATACAAAAATGAAAGGGCTCTAAAGTTCTCCTTGTTATTGCTCTTCAACAATTCCTTCTCTGCCTGAGTTAAATCATTAAACTCATTTTCATCCACTGGTTCTTCAAAACCATCCTCAACAAGTTCCCATAAGTCTTGGGAAGCAAACAGGGCTCTCATGGTTATTGCCTAGTAGTCATAGTTTTTCCCATTAAATTGTGGGAGCTGAGTATTACCTATACTCATGCTAGTGCTGGCTCTAACCATTCTTGCACTCTGACTATGCTTCAAACACTTGACTGTGTTTTTTTTTAAAACTAAACTGACTGTCTTCAAAAGTAACACAAAATTTTGACTTGATAAATACCTTGGATTCTTTTGACTGAGTCTTCACTCTGTTGGAGAAGCTGCTGCAACAGGAAATCTTTCATTCAGCTTCTTTGATACCTTCAAAGAGCCTGAACTAGCTCTGATACCATGTTGGAATTTATGAGAATTCCAGAAAAATATGGAGAGAATAATACTCTCCTTCTTAACACAGAAAAATAAAACTTTTTTTGCTGGAGACAGAGTTTCAGCACTTTGAAAAACTTCTATTCATTAACATAAAAACAACTATTACAAAAACTTCTTCTTCTTCCTCTCACAAAGGGATTACAAAAAAAAACAAGACTGTTACAAAATGCAATGCATAACACTTCACTGTTTCACTAAGAAAAAACACTTTGTCTCACAAAACAAAACACTCTGTTCTATCTTTTAAAAAATACACTGTTGTGTATTAAAAATTTTACATTCTGCTGTGTGTAATAAAAACTTACAATGCCTTCGGGCCTTTTTAGTTTATATATGTCGTAACATATAAAACATATCGTAACAAACCTTTTAAAAGAAAATTAAAACTAAAATATATGGCCCACCTTACATTGGGCATATAATATATATAACATATGTTTAAAACATATGTATATATTAAAACATATATATAACTCAAAGGTTAACAAACCTCTCATTCGCGCAATAAACAAATAACAAAAAACATTATAAAAAAAAAACTATATCAAACTCTGTCACACGATATAAAACTTATATCGAAACCTTTTAACTTAGTAAACCATTACCTCGGACTTCAAAAATCATTAACCAAAATGAACTAGAGAAATCGCGTTCCAATTCTTGGTGACATCACAAAGGTTTTTGTGCACGCGATGAGAAAGCAAATCCGCCCTATAAACCATATCGGGTCTGGTTTGGGCCTACTGACGTGAGCAACTTTTGTGATGTGAAAATGTTAGCAAATCTACCTTATAAGATTTCGGGTCCAGATTCTCTACTTTGTGAATGGCCAAACAAAACGCGAGATCCTATTGACTTCTGCCACGTGGTCTGGGGATCACTGCTCTTCAAAATAAACTCTCCCACACTCAAACAATTATACTCTATGTATAAAAATAAATCCTCTATTCTTTCAAAATACATAGACTGACGTTGAATACCAAAAGCTTTGTTTTTCTTTGTAAAAAGGACTACAGGGTTTTTCAGATATTGACTATTCAATGGATTTTTAGAAAGTGGCCAGTGACAGAACCCTTCCAAAAAAAATTAGAAGGTGGCCAAAGTATAGAGCAGTTGAAAGTAATATTTCATCAACAATTGCTTGTACCGTCAGAGTGGTTAACACCTCTCTTTTTCTATTTTCTGATTTTTTTTATCTTTCTATTGAGAAATCCTTCGTCAATTTTTTTTTCACATACAATGATGAGTGAGTTAACCTTAGTAAATTGTAAAATAGAAGCCAATTTCAGTTTTTTTAGTAAATAAATGAAAAAATTATGTTGTTGAAACAATACAGCACAATATACCATGCCCACCTTGGAAAATGAGCTCTTTTAATTTTTTTGTCAAGGCAGTAGTTCCGAATTTAATGGTGTGAAAGTGGCCATTGTTGGCTTGAGAATTTTACAACAAAAATAGTCTAATAACTAGTGAAATTATTGCACTTAGGGTTCAAGGTTTCAGCAATTGCTTGTATTTTCAGAGTTGTTATAGTCTATCCCATACAATTATAATAGACAATAATTTTTTTTCAATAAACAACCAATCAAATAGTGCAAGGATGTTTCTTAGCCACTCAAAAATTCAATAATATTCAACAAATAAGTACAATTCCCATAGAAAAGTAATTCAAGAGTTCCTCCAGAGTCCAGTACCTCTAGGGGCAGCTAGGCAATTTCTCTTACTTTGATAATTGTTTGTCATGTATTTTTGCTTAATTTAATTATCTTATTTTTTCACTTGATTATATTTTTTATTATTTTCATTAAAAAAACTATCAAACCATAAAGAACAATAAGACAAAGGGATACAAATTATAGTCGACGAATCAAGGCTAAAACCTCTCCATTTGAGAGAAAAACCCACAATAATCCTTCTCTTCTTATATAACTTCAATTAATGAATTCCAAGACCTATCAAGCTTGACCAAAACCCTTCGAAAACCAAGTCAAAATTTTCCTCTTGATGAGATTTCCTTCTAATGTGTGAGCTCCAATTCATTTTGTCTCAAAGAGAGTGTGTTGCTCATGTTCTTGAACCAAGAGTTAACTAGTTGTAGTGCATTGATCTTGGTGACATTCCTTAGAGTGTTCTCGTGGTATCCTCTCCTAACTGCCTTGATGAAATATTGCCCCGGATGTCATAGGGTGGTATCTTAAGACAAATCTCTTTCATGACTTGTATAATGAATAAAACACGTTCGAAGAAAGTATTTACTAAACCCCTTGCTCCGTGTTATGTATGATTCAAGCCGTTGTTCTATTTTTTTATGTTGTTGCACCAATCGAGTGTTGAGATGAGATGATTTATGTCCGTAATTTTGATGATGGAATGAGAGGGGAATAGTTTCTTCCACGTCAAAGGATTTTTTCATGTCTTTTGGGATGGAGGAGGGGAGCGGAGATGGTGGAGCCTCCACCTCCCGCACACACACTTTTCTCCGCACTACGGTGTCTTCCACTAGTGTCTCTCCCCACCCGCATCATTGGACGTTCAAATTGTTGCCCTCACAACGATGAACAAGTTCATCCAGATGATCAATATGCCACAAGACCGTGAGAAATTCTAGGACCTTATACCCCCCATGATGCTGAGGCACTCAATAGGAATGATGAGGCCACGACCCCAAGGGGTCTCCAGATGTTTAGTAAGTTGCTGGGCATTGAGCCACAATTCCTCCACTGACATATCGTTGGTGTGGGTAGAATCATGCTACAAATTTATGAGGTGGAAAATCTAGAAGAGGGCACTCGAAATCTCACCATAGAGTTCACTATTACCACCGTGGAAGCCTCAGAGTGCACCCCCTAAATTATGGTCAAATTCCCTTAGTCCATTGGTAGGCCTTTTTTTATTTTTATGAAAATGCTTCAGAATATCAATGATGATATTTTCCAGCATGCTACCAATACTAAGGATAAGGAATATGGTCAATCAAGTAGTTGGGAAATATTTGTTTGATTTATTTGGATATTTCTCTAGAGGAAACACCATCGTTCCCACTGGCTCCAAGTTGTTTCTTGTGTATTTGGATGATCCTTATTCACAAAAAAATCACGATGATATCATTCATCTCATCGAGATCACAGAAGGCTATGCCAAGGTATGTGCACACTGAATCCTTGTTTTTCATATTTTCTTAGGTATAAATTTCACTCTAGAAACACACATCAATATTAATGGATATGTAGCTGAAATGTTAGGCCATGAAAGAGATACAATATACACAAAATTGAAAATAACAAGTTTTAGCTCATAGGTAAGTACTACACCTGGAGACTACACTCAAACGGAGAGATCACTCTACATTCATTAATCAGAAAATACATCTTTAAGTACATCACAAGAAATCAATAAGTTGTAAATAGACTCCTAAATTCTAGGAACAAATCCTAAACTAACGAGATACGTTACAACTATGTAACCATTTCTCCATTAATACAAAAATAATATAATTATTTCCAACTCCCCCCCTTAATGGAGAAAGGATTATCCTGAACTCCTAACATCCCTCTAAAAAATTCAAACTTTACACGTGCAAGAGGCTTAGTAAAAATATCAGCCATATTGTCACAAGTTTTACAATATTCAACAAAGATTTCTTTTGACTGTAGTTTCTCTGTAACAAAATGAAACTGAGTGTCAATATGTTTGGTGTTTTTATGAAACAATGGATTTTATGCTAGTTTAATGGTGCTTTGGTTGTTTCTTTTAATGGAAGTTGATTTTTTCTGTTCTTCTCCTACGTCATTGAGAAGCCTTCTCAACCAGATCGCTTCACATGTGGCTGAACACAAAGCTTGGTACTCAGCTTCACATGCAGATAAGGCTACATTATTTTGATTTTTGTTGCTCCATGTTATGACCCTGGATCCTATGCTAAATGCGTAACCTGTGATAGACCTTCGATCATCTAGGTTACCTGCCCAATCTGAATCTGAAAAACCTGCTAGAGTAACATCAAATGTGTCAGTGTATAAAATACCATAATTATTAGTACCACAAAGATACCTCAACACGCTTTTTGCTGCAACCCAGTGACTTTCAAGTGGTTTAGACATAAATTGGCTCAACACACTAACAGAGTATGCCAAGTCTGGTCTAGTTGTTGTGAGATATATCAAACTCCCAACTAGATATCTCTACATAGTGGCATCCACCTCCTTAGTGCCATCGTCATTGCAAAACTTCAAATTCTGCTGCAATGGTGTTGTTGCTGACCTACACTCCTCCATGCTAATTTTTTCCAGCAGACTTCTGGCATAATTTCCTTGAGTAAGAAAAGTATGTCCAGTATCTCTCCAGACTTCCAATCCCAAACAGTAATGGAGACTTCCAAGATCTTTCATTTCAAAAAATTGTGCCATCAGCCGTTTGATTTCTTTGATCAAATTATCTGAATTTCCTGTTATAATCATGTCATCCACATACAAAGAAATCAAAATAATCTGCCCCTGTTTATTGTACTTGGTATACAAATTTGGGTCATTCATACTCCTATGAAAACCATGCTGTAAAAATAAAGAATCAATATTTTCATACCAAGACCTGGGGCTTGCTTTAATCCATATAGTGCCTTTTTCAATCTGTAAACAAGATGCTCCTGGCCCTTCTTAACAAACCCTTCAGGTTGTACTAAATAAATTTCTTCTTTCAACTCACCATTTAAAAATGAAGACTTAACATCTAGCTGGTGTAGCTCCCAATTTTGTTTTGTTGCTAAAGAAATAATCATTCTGATAGTGTTTAATTTTGCTACAGGAGCAAAGGGATCATCAAAATCTATTCCCTCTTGCTATGAATACCCCTTTGCAACCAGTCTAGCTTTTAGTTTTTCTATGCTTCCATCTGCATTCATTTTAGGTTTATACAACCATTTACATCCTATGGCTATTTTACCTTTAGGAATTTCAACTAAATCCCAAGTGTTATTTCTAATAATAGATTCAATCTCTTCATTCATTGCAGCCCTCCATGCCTCAGATTGGCTTGCTTATTTATAATTTTTGGGTTCTAAAATGTTTAAAATGTTTGACATCAAAGCATAGTCTTTCAATCTGAATGGTATTTGAGTCTTCCTACCTGATCTCCTTGGTAGGGTACTTACCTCAAATTTTTTTTCTTCATATTTATTCGAGCTCGCATTATTGATTATATCACCTTCTTCCTGCTCTTCTTTCTGCTCCCGCTCACATTCATCCTCGTTGCTTTCCTCCATAAATAAAGGAATTTGCCAATCATCATCACTGTCATCCTTTCCTTCTTGAACCTGTTCATGAAATACTACATCCCTGCTTGCAAATATATTATGAGACTCAGGATTGAATAACTTATATGCTTTAAATTCAGTGCCATATCCAACAAATATGCATTTGATGGCTTTAGGATCTAATTTCTTCCTATCAAATTTGGGTATATGGGAAAATGAATTTGACCCAAATACTCTCAAATGATTTACTGTTGGTTTGAGTCCATATAATGCTTCAAAGGGGGTTGTGAAGCCAAGAAATTTGGTAGGACTTCTGTTCTTTAAATAGAAAACAGTGTTAATAGCTTCTGCCCAAAAACTATTAGATAGACCCTTACCTTGTAACATACTCCTTGCGCACTCCACTAAAGTTCTGTTCTTGCACTCTGCCATTCCATTCTGCTATGGTGTGTGAGCCATTGTAAACTGCTAAAAAATCCCATGAGATCTACAAAATTTCATGAATTCCCCTAACCTGTATTCTCCCCCTTGATTTGAGCGGAGAATTTTTATACTTTCTCCTAAATGTTTTTCCACCAAGGTTTTAAATTCTATAAAGTACTAGAAATTTTGACTCTTTTTACTCAGAAAATCAACACATGAGTATCTAGTGCAATCATCAGTAAATAAAAGAAAGTAATATGCACCACCTAGCGACCTCGTCTGCATAGGTCCGCATATGTCAGTATGCACTAGTTCTAGGATATCTCTTTCCTTTCTTATATAATGCACAGGAAACTCTTCTCTATGCATTTTTCCTAAGGCACATCCATCACAATTTAACTGAATACTGTGGAAAATAGGGAGTCCCTCGACCATACCTTTTCTCTGTAATAACATGAGATCTTGCAAATTCAGATGACTAAATCTCTGGTGCCGGATTTTTTCGGTTGTCGATCCAGCTGCAATCATGGCTTGCTGTGTCATACTTTTTACATCTAGTCTGTATAGGCTCCCTACACACACGCCTGTTGCAACAATATCTTTCCTACAATCCTTTATCACACAATGAGTCTTGAAGAATTCAACTTGCATATCTTGATCAATTATCATGAATACAGATGTCAATTTTTTCTTAATCCTAGGTACATATAAAAAATTCTTATGACGAGTAATGTCACCATTTGGTAACTTTACCGGAATATCCCCATGCCCATTAATCTCGTATGCACTATCATCTCCTAAATAAATTTTTGATCCATATGAACTTTCTTAAAGAGTTTCAAAACATTCCTTCTTACCTATCATGTGAGAGGATGCACCAGAATCGACATACTAGATGTCGTCCTCATTAGATGCTGAAAGGGCACAATCAGCTGTGAACAGTCGAAATTCATGACTGAGATCTTCATCTTCTTCAACAAAGTATCCTCTGTGCTTCACCTGCTTTTTCTTTGCATCATCTACCTGCTTCTTAAGGCATTCAATCTGTATATGACCTCCTTTCCCATAATAATAACATCTTCTTACAGACATACTTCTATACGGTCTCTTTTGCAATGTACCTCCTCCTCTCTGTTGTTGTTGTTGTTGTGACTGTGATTGTTTTTGTTGCATCTTCCCTATCAAGTATCTCTATTTTTATATTAGAGCAATATCATTGCTCTGCGGTTTCAAATTCTGCCATTGTTCTTCTTCTTGCAGCAAGATCCCTGTTAATTCTTCAAATGTGGGAGCTTTCTCCCTTGACGCCAATCCAGTGATGAACATTTGATATTCATCCCTCATCCCATTTAGCGTGATTGTGATGAGATTGGAATCAAACACCTTATCTCCAATGTTTCCCAATCCGTCTTTGAGATCTTTAACTCGTTCGATGAATGAAGCAACGGTCTCATTTTCGTCCATCTTCATTGAAAACATCTTGCCTTCGAGTGGGAAAATCTGATTTGTGTTCTGGGTTTGATATAAACTTTTGATGGTCATCCAAATCTCAGTGGACGTTTTGCATTCTCTGATATGCGGGATAATGTTGTCCTTGACGAACATCTTCAGCAAAACTTTTAATTTGTTTTCTGTCTTATCCCAATCTTTCTCCTGCGTAGTCACTCCTGTGATTAAATTTGGTCTCTTCTCATCTCTTGTAACTATCGACCATGAATTTTCACCCTCAAGCAAGGTCTGTATCTTAAACTTCCAATTGGTGAAGTTAGATCCATCTAGTTTTCCAGACTCGCGGAGATATGATTCCATAGTGTTACTCATTCTGAACTGATCTACAGATCAATGAAACTACCCAACTGATCAGACACTAAAAAAAAAAATCAATACCTACTAGATCCAGAGTATTGATCTGCCGTTCTTCTGTTAGTTCTCCTTATCCACAAACTGTATCTTCGACTCAGATCCAACGCTATCTGGAAAATATACAAATTGATCTTGCTCCTCTGAGTAAATATGTGTTCAATACGCCATCAACAGATAATCCCGATCTGCATCCACTGAGAAAATATGTTGTTTCACAATATGACCACAAAACTGGTCCGATCTGCCCCCTCTGAACAGATCCGTTACTTCTCTGATCTGCAATTTATTTCAGATCTTCCACCGAAGGCGAGGTGGCACCTTTCCGCGGGAAAAATCCACACCCAGAAGAACAACTACGCAAGGCCCAAACCTGGCACGGATATCTCATGCACTTCCATGCCAATCCTATGATTTGGCACGTTGGCACGGGTATACACCTAATAGTCATGTTGATTGTGCTTCTCGGCGCGACTGTCAGTGGAAAATGCGTGCCAACCCCCTTATTCTCAAAGATTAATGAATCATTTGAAATCGTGAGCTAGGTATTACTGTAGTCCACCTGCTCCACCGAGCACAAAGCTCCTATGAGCACAAAGCTCTTGTGTACACGTGGCCACAAAGGCACTTTAGCCACAAAGGCGATTCAGCCACAAAGGTGATTTGGTCACAAAGGCGATTCAGCCACAAAGACAATTTATAAAAATTCAGGCTCACCCAACCTGAGCTCTGATACCAAGATAAAATATACACAGAATTGGAAAGAAGGAGTTGTGGCTCACAAGTGAGTACTGCACTTGCAGAATACACTCAAATGAAGAGATCACTCTACATTCATTAATCAGAAAATACATATTTATGTACATCACAAGGAATCAGGAAGTTGTAAAAATACTCCTAAATTCTAGGAACAATCCTAAACTAAGGAGATACGTTACAACTATGTAACCATTTCTCCATTAATACACAAATAATATAATTATTTCCAACTGAAAGTTATTTATTTTGGAAAAAATTGACCCATATTTTTACCTATCCTCATCATTCTTGATATGTTAGTCGTTGTTTTTATCGCTTTCAAAATGCCATTTTTGACATCATCCCTTTTCTAGATTCCATTTTTGTGGTGAAGACAACAAACTACAAGTAGAATGGGAAAACCATATCGTAAGGCTTTATGATCCATCAATCACATAAGGTAATGAAAGTCCCAGTAGGTTTTCATTTACATTTAGTTTTGAATTAAATGAAATAATGGATGGATGATTGTCTTAAGGTTGCCTTGTAATATTATTTCCTCAAAGCCCTGCACCAAACCAACCTCCACCCTCTACTTTAGCCATATTGTTTCCAAAAGTTATCACTTGTGGAGGAACGACCAAACTCGTGTCTATTGGATTTGATGAGAATATACTATAATTTCCTTAATGAATTGAATTAAAAACCAATGGATCGATGATTGTCTTAAGGTTCACCTTGGATAGATGATTTCCTTAAGAATTTAAACCCCTGCAACAAACATCACTCTACTTTAGGTGTATTGATCTATTTGTTTTTTTGAATACATTATAAGTTTCTTAGTGCCTAGTCTATACCTGTAATAAAATTCCCAAAAGCGCAATTGTTATGGAATTGATTGCGAATTCCATTATATACAAAATTTTCGCAAATATTCTTATATGTCTAAAAGAATAGAAAATGAGATTAATATAATAGAATATATTTTCCAAAATATGGTAATGCTACTAATGAATCCAATAGAATGTGAGAAAAATGGATCTTGTTATTGGTAGTTTACATTATTGCAAACACTCTAAGTTGCTCAACAAGGTTTCAATAAATGTGCCGAATAATATTTTTTCAGAAGAAAGGATTTATAGGAATGAAGAGATCCTTCCATTGTTTGTCATAAATTTATTTTTTTGTTTTTGTCTAAATTACATATTTAAATGTTATGATTTCTAAAATCAAAATATTAATGTGAATGAAATTAATATAGTAAAATATATTTCCCAAAACATGGTAGTGCTTCGAACTAATTTGACAAAATGTGAGAAAAAGGGATCTTTGTGTAGTATACCTTTCTTGGTATTGCCCTTGGTATGCAATCTTAAGTTAGGGTTTCAATAAAACACATGGAAAATTTGAATTTCATAAGAACATTGAAATATTTATTGATCTATGGAATAATAATTCCCCTTATTTAAATGAAGAAATAGGATACTAAGATTTTCAGACAACTATGGATTCTTCAAGCAACTACTATAAATTAGGGTTATTTTGACAAGTAATTTTCCCAACGTGATTTCATTAAATGTTGTAAATAATTATGTTTTTGTTCAATGAAAACATTTGTAGGAAATACATAGAGATCCATTCATTGTTTGTCATAATTATATGAATTTATTTTTGTTTGAATATCATATTTAAATATTTTGATTTCAGGAACAAGACAGTTTCAGTTTTTAATATTTCCTTTATATACTTTGTTGTGGCATTTAAAAGTGGAACAATTTGCATTGTATTGAGGTTTTTTTTTTCTTACATTCAAGCATGTGATGCTGAAAAACATTGAACAAGTTGTCTTGATGGTTTTTAATTCATTCCAAAATCAAAATTCTCATGACTGATCAGAAACCATCAGTTCCATTGGTAAAATTTCAAGTTATTTAGGCACATATTTTCAATAATAATATCATCAAAAAAAATTCCTACACTTGTTGGAGTTATGGATGATTTTTAGAATCCTAGAGTGTAGGTAAGAGTTTTTCCCAAACCTATACACTGCCACTTTCAACTACTACGTAGCAGTCATATTTTATATATTGAGAGTTACTAGATTCTAGTATATTATAATAACCATAATATAGTATGATAGCCCCAACGCCATAACAATCAGTTCCTAATGGAAGATTAAATATTGAGAAATTACTCTAGATTAATATTGTGACATTCCTACCTTTTTTCAGATATCTGAGTTTTGTGGTAGGTAATTTGAGTTCCTTATTGCACTACTTTCTCAACCCCATTTCATCATTCCACCATTTTGTTGCTAAAAAAAATATTTTTCTCTCTTATAATATTACACCTTGGACATAAGACTCAATCACGAGGAATAAACAATGGCAATTTTTCTATTAAAACCAATGTTTTAAAACTTAGGGTTTGACATGGAATCGTTGGATGGTTCACTTGGACATGGAATTAGATTGATTTGATATCAATGAATTATTTAATAAAATAATATTTTTTAATGATATTTTTATATTTTGAGGATGTTATGAAACCAACTCAATAAATAGAAGAAAAGATACATCACAACGTAGAAATGATCCTCATCGAAGGGGAAATCTCCTTTCAATATATAGGAGTCTGTTGGGTCATTATATAATCCTAGCCAACCTAACAATAATAATGTAATGGAAGAATAAAAATATTGGTATTTTATGGGGCACAATAATACCAATATGGGGACTACATGGGTATAACAATAAAAATAAGGGGGATACACTAACAATAATAAGGGACTACACTAGTAATATAGGGATCTAACATTCCCCTCTCCTTCAAAAAAGTGTTGTCCTAAACACTTGAGTTCTTTTGGATGATTCTGTATACAATTCTCATCCTCCCATGTGGAATCTTCAGTGGGTAAGTTCTTCCACTTAATGAGATACTCCGAAATTGATCAATTTCATAGATATCGAGTTATTGTTTCTATGAATTCTTCAGGTTCCAATACGATTTTTCCTTCCTCATCAAGTTCTGGAAATATTGTTTGAATTGGAATTTTATTACCTATAACCCTTTTTAAGCATGAAAAATGGAAAATTGGGTGCACTCACAAAGATGCAGGAAGCTCCAATTTGTATGCCATAGTACCAATATTTTGCGACACCTTGTAAGGACCATATTACTTTGGTGATAATTTATTATCCTTCTTAGCTTGCTTGAGGGTAATTTATTTGTATGGTTGCTGACTTAAAAATACCTAGTCGCCTACATCAAAACTTCTCTCGTTGTGATGTTGATATGCTTGTTGTTTAATTCGATTCTATGCCAAATTTATATTATCCTATAAGAGTTGGAGAACCTTTTTTTGATGCTCAATGTGATATTCCACTTCTTGAACCTTAGAATTTTCTCTGAAAGATGATGGGATAGATGGTGGATGATATAAATAAAGTGTGATAAATGGGGTTATTTTTTTTGCACGGTAGAAGGAAGTGTTATACCGCCATTTAGCCAAAGGAAACCACTTGACCCATTGTGTTTTCTTATCATATACAAAGCAACGAAGATATCATTCCAAATATTTGTTCACTATATCAGTTTTCCCATTGGATTGAGGATGATAAGATGAGTTATGAGCTTGTTAAGTACCCAAACAAGAAAATAATTGCGTCCAAATATTTCGAGTCAAAATAGGATCTTTGTCACTTACAATAATCTTCGGGTTTCCATGTAGCTTTTGAATTGTTTTCATAAATGCAGTAGCAACTATACTTGCTTTAAATGGATGAGATAATGCACAAAAGTATGCATAATTGGTAACTCTATCAACTACCACCATGATGACACTCTTTCCTTCAGACTTACGTAAACCTGTGATAAAATCTATTGAAACCTCCTCCCAACATTGACATGGAATTGATAAAGGTTGTAGGGGACCTGGTGTCTTAATTGTATCAACTTTATTTTGTTGGAAAAATAAACATTCAACTACAAAATTTTGAATATAAGACTTAAGGCCATCCAAAAAAAATCTTTCTTCACCCTGTCGTAGGTTTTTAAAATTCTTGAGTGTCCTCCTAAGGGAGAGGTGTGTAATTCCAAAAGAATATTTTGTTTTAGTTGAGAATTCTTATAAATATATAACCGATATTTATACCATAAGGATTAATTTTTCTAGCTAAATGTATCAGATTTATTGGGATCTTGTTGAAACTTTTGAATGACTGTCCACACTTTGTCATTCTTCCATTCCTCACTTGCTTCGGTTATCCAATCTGGTTCGATAATAGAAATAGAAAAAAAAAAATCTTCCACATCCTCATCCTTTCTTGATAGTGCATTAGCAACAACATTTAGCATCCTTTTTCTGTAGATGATTTCAAAGTCATAACCCAACATCTTTGTGACCCATTTGTGTTGCTCTTCTGAACATAGTCTCTATTCCAAAATGTATTTAAGACTATCATGATCAATTTTTAGCTTAAAGTGTCTTCCCATTAGTTAAGTTCATCATTTATTTAGTGCATGTAGTATTGCCAAAATATCCTTCTCATAAATAGCTTTCTGTAAATACTTTCCTTTGATTGGATGACTTTCAAAAGAAATCGGTCTTCCTTCTTGCATTAAAACAACACCAATTCCATTTCCTTAGGCATCAAATTCCACAATAAAGTATTTTTTGAGGTTTTGTGTAGCTAAGTCCAGTGCTTCGCACATTGCCTCATTAATATGTTCAAAGACCTTATTTACTCCATGAGTCCATGAGAATGCATCTTTCTTCAATAATCTTGTTAGAGGTGCTTCTATTCTCCCATAATTCTGAAGAAAATTGCGATAATACCTTGTTAAACCTAGAAATTGTCGCAACTGATTTATGGTTGTGGGGAATTTCCATTACTTAATGAATTTAATTTTGTTAGGGTTAACCTTAACACCCTCTTGAGATAAAATATGACCCAAATATTCCACCTTTTTTACTCCAAAGAAACATTTGGAGGTTTTTACATATAATTGTATCTCCTCCAATAGTTTGAGAACCCTATCAACATGTTGAAGATGATCCTTCCAAGAACTATTGTAAATTAGTATTTCATCAAAAAATACTAAAACACATTTTCTAAGGAAGGGTTTGAAAATGGAATTCATCAACCCTTGAAATGTAGAAGGTGCATTGGTAAGGCCAAAAGGCATGACCAAAAAATCATAATGACCCTCATGAGTTCTAAATGTTGTTTCCGAAATTTTTTCAGTCTTTATTCTAATTTGATGATATCGTGAATGAATTTCTGACCTGGTGAAATAAATTTCTCCATGTAATCATCAAGTAATTCATCGATCAAAAGAACTGGAAATTTATCTCTAATACTGATCTTATTGAGCTCCCTACAATCCAGACACATGTGTCATGATCCATCATTATTCTGCACCAATAGTATTGGAACAGAGAAATAACTTTGACTAGGTTGAATTATACTAGCATCTATCATTTCTACAATCATACATTAAATTTCACTCTTTTGGACATAAGGATATTGGTAAGGCCTGATGTTTGGAGGAACACTTCCTGGAATCAAATGAATATCATGTTCATGATCACAAATAGGTGGGAGTCCTTTGGGAGTTTCAAACACCTTGTAATGATTGTAAAATACTTTGGAGATTTGAAGAAATAGATGATTTTGATGTTGGAAGTTCTAGTGAGCATAATTGTGCAATTACTCGTTGTTGTTCTTTATTCAGAAGATTTTTCATGAAATTACATCTTATTATCTTTCCTGGATTCCCTACGATACCCTGTAATTCAACTTCCTTTCCTTCAGAATTTTTTTTCAAGAAAAGTCCTTGAAAATTAAAAGCTATCATCCCCAAATATTGTAACCATTGTACTCCTAATACAACATCTGTACCACCTATTGGAATGGAGAGAATTGGGATATTCAATACATATTCCCTCATGGTTAGCCTAATATTATGGCACTTTACAGAGAAATTTATAGTTCCTCCATTTGAAACCATCACTTGACAATCTAGTGTTTGGCATAGGAAGAAATTCAATTTATGGGCTACCTTACAATGAATAAAATTATGGATATTAGCCAAATCAATCAATAATAATACATTTTTCTTCTTGATATGTCCTTCTATATTGAGAGTTTGAGGAGTGGTAATTCTTGCCAATGAATTACAAGATATGGTCAGATTCATTTTCTCTTTCTCTATGGTTGGTTCCTCGTGTATACCCTATTCTATTGAAGTTTATTTTTCAGTTTCTTCCTCCTCTTCACAATCTATGTAAACAAGTTCCTTCTTAGAACACTTATGACCTTTGGTGTACTGCTTATCACAACTGTAGAAAATCCATTTTTCTCTTTTTTATTCCAATTTTTGTGGTGTCAACCTTGTATGTTGTGGAAGTATAGGAGTGGGAACAATTCCATCTTTATAGTTTTGAGTGGTAGGCTTCCTTGTCTCCATAATTTTTCTTTAAATTTTTCTTTCCAACCTGAATGCCTTCCCTAGTGAATCAAGTTACCAAAGGAAAACCTCAGGTTGGATGCTATCCTTTAAATTCACTATGAAGACATCAATCATGCGTTCCTCTAGAATATTAGTTACCCTTATATTCAATTTTCGGAAGTCGTCAATGTGCTCCACCATTGAACCCTTTTGCTTGAGATTTATCAATTGGCTAAAGAAGGTGTTTCTCTTTGTATCTTGATAATGTGATATCATTTCCTCTGTAAAACTTACCAACTGAAAAAAAAATTATGAGACAAAAGCCATTGATACCATACAAATGTATTTTTTTCTACGTATAAAGTTGTGATACATACCTTTTGTGTGTGTTTTCACATTATGGAGATAAAAATATTGCTCCATATATGGTATCCATGTTACGAGAACCTTGCCATCAAACTTCCTCATATCGATCTTTGGAATATGGTGGGTGTTTAATCCAACGTTAGAGTTTATGAAATTGTGATTAACACTTATTTGTTTCTCATCATGAGTTGTGTCTACAACCTTTTCACCATTAGGAATCATTTCTTATAGCAAATTTTTCATAACCTTGCTTCAAATCCTCCATTTTCCCTTTTATTTTTTCTTCTATACCATCGATCTTAGCTTCCATGCCATCCATGCCATTCTATAAACCATCCATCTTAGCTTCTATGCCATTCTATAAACCATCCATCTTATCTTCCATGCCATTCATCTTAGCTTCCATGCCTTTCTTCAAGCATTCAATTTTAGCTTCCATTCCATTAATATCAGATTCCATGCATTTGTTCAAACCATCCATTTTAGCTTTAATTTCATTCTTGGTTACATTTTGCAAGAGAAAAATTTGTTGCACTTGGTATTGTAATTTGGATATATCATGTTGCAGTTCTTCCTCTTCATGAGTCATAGTAGAGCCTTCTAAGTTCTTAATTGCTGTTGATTTATTTTTATGGGGAATTTTAGAACCCAATTCTGATATCTATGCTTCAATATTCCCTTGGAATCACTTGAAACTAATTTTTCAAAAAAGAGTTATGCAACTAAAAAAAAATACACATCTTTTTCTTGCTTTTGAGGAGCTCGATATTGAAACTGATGTATGTTTGTAATTTTTGATCCCCAAGATTTTATCTTCAGTCTTTCAGTAGCCCTCTAAATCTTCTTTCCAATTCTACATGTATGATCATATTTGGATACTTCAAGGAAAATTTATGCCCAAAATCCCACAAGGAACTAATTATGGATTGGTTCAGTGGATCAAGCTTGTACGACATGCCACATGTCACTGTTTCCTTCTTCAGCTCTAAAATCAATACTTAGGAAACTATAGTCCGTGTACTTTCAACCACTTTTTACATAATTCCAGAGAGAGAGAGTTATGATGATTTTCCCAAGTTCACCTATTTGAGTTGAAATTCAAGAGTCTACAAAAACCATAAATTCCACAGATAATATCTCCGAAAATATTGTGAACCAACATCTAAAATTTTTCCACGAAGATCCTCTAGATTTTCTCACAAATGGGTTTTTCTTTTAGCTTCTGAAACTCCATTGAAAAAAATTTATAGAAAAAATTCCACGATGACTTATTTGAAGCATGGAAACACTAGAAGCCAAAGCTTTGATACCAAATGTTATGAAACCAAATCACAAAATAGAAGAAAATATAGATCATAACTTAAAAATCTACCTCTTCAAGGGGGAAACCTCATTTACATTACATAAATGAAAAATTCTTGGATGATACAAATGGATAAACCTCCTCTCTATATATAAGAGTCCATGTGGTCAAAATATAATCGTAGTTGACCTAATAATAATGTAAGGGCACAATAATAACAATAGTTTTATTTTATGGGGAAGAATAATAACAATATTGGGATTATAGGGGTACAAAAATAACAATATGGGGGCTACACTAACAATAATAAGGAATTAAACTAGTAATATAGGGATGTAACAGAGGATTCCAAGGCATGATTCCAAAAAATTATTGAAATTTTGAAACAAAGAATTATGAATAGTTCAAAAGGAACATTTAAATGACACACATAATTGACAAACAATGTTCTACCATTTCTTATTTTGGGATCATCATCATTAATATCACCCTTTTCCTTGTTTAGCGTTTTCCTTTGCCTCAATTCTCTATGGATGTTAGTTAACACTACCCTATTTTGATGAAATTTTCTAATCCAACATATTTGAATTAAAAATCTTGCAAGTGACCACCTAAATAATAACATTGAGTGTTCCCTCTATATCATCGCTAACATGTGTAAAAGAGAATGTTGTAAAGTTGTACAAACCTCCATACTTCACAAGCTATGATATTCATCCCTTAATTCATTGACAATATATTCAAGGCCCAAATTCCACTAGAAAAGTTATATCAATTACTCAATAAACAATTCCTCATGCGGTCACTCAAAGAATCACCGACATGCAGGATAAAATTCCCACCACTCATCAACCTGAAGGCTGAAAGGATGTAGTTTTTGTATGGAAAATAATACTAGGTTTCCATTGAGAGACACCATCTACAATTTCTTCCTTAAATTGTGTTATAGAAAGGGAAACTAAGGCACAAGGCTCTCTGAACCGCTTAACTCAACCTTTTAGTCCAATAAATTATCAAAATTATTTATTTGTTCAATATGGACTTGGTAGAAGCCATAAGTTTATGCCTATAAATACAACTTGTATGGCCCAAGGATTTTTGATAAGGAACTAGAAGAGTTTCAATAAATCATTGCACCTCATCTACAAGGATCTTCTAGAAGGCCTCATGTAGCTGAGTTTATAAAGCTACTTAATTCTCTCAAAAGTAGTTCGGAAAATATGAAAAGGATGTCAATCGGATCTGAGGGGTATTTCCAAATAGTTTTGATTTATTTTAACCAGCAATTGGCAGACATCCTGTGTTGTGCTAGCATAGGCATCTGCAAAAAAAACTTTCCATAGAAAAGGTTTGGTTATATTTAAGGTTTTTCTATCACTTTTTTACCAGTATTTAAATAACAAAAATGCATCCTTTAAAATTTGAAGACATCATATGAGTACCTTTATTCCTCCTAAACCCAAATTATTACTATGTTGACTATAGGATAAATATGAGATTGATAACCAAGAAGAAGGGGAAGGACCAACTCCTCAAGTAAGGAGAAGGTTAAAGCTGACAACTCAACTGATGTAGCAACTAACTCCTCCAATACTGGTTGTGATTGCACATGGAAAATAAAGTGTGGAATATGAGAATGAAACATATACTCTTGGTAAAACAACCTTCCAATATGCAAGAAAGCTAGCTTCCACCTCCAATAAAGATATGGGAAATAAGGTTGAAAGTGAAAACTTGTATGTATCTAGTTGGATTCACTTAGAATAATTAATCATGTGTATTACAATTAGAATTTTGTTATTTCTACCTGTAGTTTTATATCTATTCTATTGTTTTGTAATATCTATAATCTCTGTTAAGTTATTTTTTCTATTCGAACTATGCTTGTTTTCATTTTAACATGAACTTTTCTAGGAAATATTGTACACAATTTTTTACTTTCTTGCTTGAATTGTCTATGAAATGTTCAAACTATATTTTTCAGTACCATAATTCTTTTATGAAAATCAATGAAATTCACTACGTGAATTGGAATGCCCTTGTGGAAGCTTCATAAAGCTAAAATATTTATTGTGAATTCTGTTTTGAGGATAGTATAAATCTTGAATGATAGAGCAAAGAATTTGGAAGATGATTTCTCCAGGTAGTATTTATCTTTGAAAAATACCATTAGTTGTAGTGGATTGTCAATATTTATGGTTGTTTGTCAAGTTTCAACAATAATGTTATCCTTTTTTGATTGATTATTAATTGGTGGATTTGTTATTTCTACTTGTTCATCTTTCTTGAAGGTTTTGTGCTCACTAGTTTGAACTAATTGAGGATAAAAAAATTGTGGTATTTTTGTAATATTTTAAATCCATATTTGTATTCAATCAAATATTTGTTTTAAATGATAAATCAATGTGTTATATCTTGGAACTTACAAGTATGGTAAATATGGGAAAAATATTTTTTTTTTTCATGTAAATCTGCAAAATAGATCAAAAATACTCTTATTTTATCTTTTCATTATAGTGATCACTCATATTTTGAGTTGAGTGAATTAATTTTTAAATCAATATAGAGGTCTTGGCTCAAGGGAGTGAATTATATAGCCTCCAAAATACACTAGGATGGCCACAAATTTTCCTTCAAATTCGAAGTTTGGTGTTGGAGTTCAGTGTGGATTTTCTATTCAAGAATCATATAACAACTAGAATATGAAAGTTATGTTCCAAAATGATCTTACATGGCAGATTTCTAGTGGTGATTGGTACATATTTTTTATGTTGGAAATTTTCTCCAACTCATAGCTAATATATTGTACGAAAGATTAGGAACACAATGGGAAGGGAATTAACTTTGAAATTTATCCACTTATACGGTAGTGATCGATAAATATAAGGAAAACATTAATAATTTGACATAGACCAGTTGTCTTATTCATATGTGCTAATGGACCCAAATAATAGTTCTTATTTGAAGAAATGCTCATTAGACTTTGGCATTTTCGACATCATCGACCTCCAACCCTGCACTTATTCACCCAGCCTCCTACATAATCTAGTTATATACATGTATATGAGGCTATAATATTATTGTATACATTTTACTTCATTTAACTTTATTCTAGAATTAGGTTTGGGATTTTCTAGGAGTTGTGTTTTCACTCCCACAATTTATAAGTAATATACAACTTGAGAAATTTATCATGTAACTTAGTTAGAATGATTGTGTTTAATATTTCCCTAAATTTTGAATACTAAATTTACAAAGATGTTATTTTATATGGTGATTTTTTTTTTTTTTTGTATATAGGTCAGTTGGCCATATAATGTCCACTATTTCCCAACTGAAGAAAACTTGTTCAAGTTTCTTGCTCTTATGGGGGAAAATAACATTGATATTTTTTTATGTTAAGGTATATGTTGTATAAATTCTTTATATTCTATTTTATTTTATATTCTTGTGTTCATCGTCTTTCATGTCGTATACTCTACATTGTATCCTCTTTTTTTTTCAGAAAATGAACTCAGTATCAATGGTAAGAAAAAAAAATTGGAGGAATAGGAGAAAAATGACACTAAACTAAAAAATGCAACAAGAGAGAGAGAGAAGAGAACTGGTATACCCATAGAGCCAATATCCCACATAAGACCCACACATAGAGACTGATGGGAAAGTCTTCAGAGTTGGTGAATTCACCTGCACTGCCTTGAAAACACAATGATAACGTGTTGAAGTGATGAAACAATATTTCATGTGTAAATTGTAGTCCAACCAATATTAAGTTGTAAATTCATATTGTAATACTTGAGATTTTATATAATACAATTTAGGTGGTTGAAATTATTTATAGTTTCACTTCATATTATTTAGTATTGTAATTAACATTTGTAACTTTGTGTCTTTATATTAGATGGACATGCACATTGTATGAATTTTTTTTTAATGTAGTCACAAAATCATACTAATTATTTTATATCGATTAATAATAAACACATAAAATAAATCTAAAACTATTAAATTAGTAGTTTATATTCATTAATGGTGAACACAAATAAAATAGATATATGACTAAATTAGTTTTTATAATGATTATTAAAGAAAATAAATAAAATGAATATAAAATACTAAATTGCTCATTTATATAATGTATATGAAACTACAAAAAAAAAATGACTATTGAAAATGATTAATTTGTTATTACAAATGATGACTAAATTTTGCATATATACAACTATTAGCATATAATAGACAATATCTTCTAACATGACCAAAATTTAGTCATATTTCTTTTGTCATTAATTGGTTTCAAATAATGACTAAAAATTTAGTATATGTGACTATTAATAGCTCATTTATAATATCTCATAAGATGAACAACATTTTGGTCATGTTTCTTTGGTCATTAATTGTTTTTCTTGAGTGATCATATAGTAATATATTTTTTTGGATATTTTTTCATGAGTTCTGGAAATTAATGACTAAATCAATAACTAATTTAATGACGAAATTTATGACTAAATATATTATTAGACAATAAAATTGAGACAACCAATTAATGAATAAGCTAAAAATGACCAAAAGTAAGTCGCGTTATAAGATACCGTAAATTAGCTAACATTGGAAACCAATCGAAAAATGGTCGTTTATTTGCACATTTTAGTCATTTTTTTAGTAACTAATTAGCCATTTTGTGCTAGTGTTAGAGCTATCATGTGTTCAACTGAATTGATTGAAACTGATCCATGGTCCCACAAGATCCAGAAGGACTTCCATCTTGTCTAATTTTAGATTCAACAATAGAATATTTGTTTGGAAAAAATTGAGATGAACCTACAATATCCTTACTACTGTGAGATTCCACGTTCCAGTGCAAACGATCTTGCCCTAGTTGAGTCCTCTAAGGAACTAACAATGAATTTTTTTCTTTCTGTATTGTTAAATTTTGATGATTTCCTTGTCCATTAGCAGTATTATAGGTAGTTTAGTATGTGGGAACTTGATTTTAGACATTAATGCCTATAAGGCCTAATTTGATAGACTCAGAAAATTCTGATTTTGGATGGCTTATAACACTTTACGATGGCCAATAGACTTGGTTTTTGAGTTGGTAGGTTGAGACCATAGAATTTCTATTATGGCGTAACCTGCTTTAAATTTGAATGAATAAATGTCCTACTAAGCTTACAAAAATAATACAAATTTTAAAAAAAATCCATAAATTAGAAGATACAATCACACAAATAATTAACAAAGAGATAATGGAGATTACCCTAGAAATAGAAATGGAAAAAATAACAAGTAATGGCATTTGAATATTCTCAAGAAGTATTAGAAAACGGAGCTACACACTCTTATTCAAATATTTCATGTATTTTTCCTCATTCATGGTATTTTTTACATATTAAGTTTTCAGATAAACAAAAAAATTTCACCCTCGTCAAGTTCAAATTCACTTTGTTGTCTAACCTCTGATTATATTTCTTTATTTTGAGTCCTCGGTCATTCTCACTACCCGCTATAATTTACAAATATCTATATTTTAATTTATTATCCCTTCTATTATTGATCCATAAACTATGACATCCTTTATTATAATTTTTCTTTGAATGCCAAATTTAAAGTGGTCTATTCTACCTATTGACGGAAAATAGGAACTTTTTTCCTTTCATCTTCAAACTTATTGCTAATGGACGATTGACTAGAAATCTTGCAAAAATATATCCATTTTCACAAACATTGGAGGAGGGATTAGTCTATATCCATTTTTTATTTACCCATAAATTATATATAATGGACTTCTCAATAATGATGTGTATGTAGGACTAAGCTTAAGAATTTAAATGAAATATTTATTTTTTGAAAAAAATATTATTATAACTATTTAACATGTTTATATTATGTATTTTCATCTAAAACTTGACCTCTTTTTTTTAGGGTGCTAGTGCCCAAAAGGGCTCATTTAATATTGACACATTGTTGGTAGACTCACTGAATTATTTATCCAAAGGTAGCCCATATTATTGTTTCACCAATCAAGAGGTATTAAAGAACCAATAATTTGACGTGATATCCTACTTCATTATATTTTTCAATTTAATTAAATGTAATATCGATAGATGCTCATCTTGAAACCAATTTTCTAACATATTGTTTCTTTTTATAATTACATATGGCATATAGTAATAGATTCAACACTAATAATATATTTTTTCTAAAGAGATTTCATTGAAAATACATTAAATTATGAAGCTCAATATATTATCACAGAGTATATGAACCAAAAAAAAAATTAATAGGGGAAAGAATGCAATAAGACAAATCACATAAGGAAACAAAAAAAAATTAATAATAAAATATTTAAATACAAATATTTTAATCTTTAAAGAGATATGTGAAGTTGAAAATAACATCTTAGGTACTCGTTCATTCACAAAATGAAAATCCATTTTCCATCAAGCACCTTTAGAGAATGAACAATATATGAATGCAAAAAACCTAATAATATGAGAACCATAAAAATGTAAAAGCTATGTGAAAAATGGTCCATGAAAATTAAAACAACATGAAAATAACTAGTGTGATGATTTAGGTATATGAATATGTAGAGTAAAGGAAGTATAATATATGAATGATAGATTTCCTTTTATTCTTTTCATTTATACTTATTTTCTTTATTTATGTGTTCTATTTTAATTTCTTCTAATGTGTTGAATAAATTCCATATTTTATTTCATATCTTATAGACTAAACATTCATTATTAATTTATATATTGAAATGTGTGAAAAACTATTATTTCGGAAATATTCAGTTCTCAATGATAAACAACTTATTTACATCCTATTATTACAATATTTATTTTGTAAGCTTAGTAGGATTACATCTCCATCATGTCGAATATATCACCCTGGGCAGGGAATTGAACCAGTGACTTCACATAAAGGAGTGCCTTAAGAGTGCAAACGATCACCATATATTCTAGAACGCATGGACCTATTATTACAATAATGGTGGATATAGTAAATTACAATTTAATAATTATGAGTATTCATTAGTTGAAACTAAATTTCAAATTTGTTTCCTTTTTTCAATTTTATTTCATCCAATGTTTAGAATCTTGAATAATACATTGAAAGAATCACAAGAGAGTTTTTTTAGATTAAATCCTAATTTATAAGATTCAACACGTAACTGTGACCTGAGAATATACATTTATAATTTTTATAGCATCATTTCTCACTTCTATATACTTTATTCTCTATGTTATGGCCTTGGGTAGCCCTTTCCCTTCAGACTTGGTTCTTTACCTACAAAACATTATTTTTAATTCCATACATGACTCTCCCCTCTCAAAAGAAAATTCACACATGGGTCCAATTATACCCGACCCATGCATATAATTTAAAATATGAAAAAAATATATAATTCCCTATTTTGTGGGTGAGGTTTACGGGTTACACCAAAATCCTACCTACAGGAGCCTATGGCCTTACTGTTTCCCAGCTGAAAAAATTGTTTTTAGTTGATATAAATACACCTCATGGGAAGGCCTAAAGAGGGGAGAGAGATAGGTGTTGATATTATATCCATTTAGTCTTTGATCAAATTTGATTTATCCTTGTGCCTCCTGCACTTCCCAGATTGTGGAAAGCCTTGTTTCCTTCATAGAGATGTTCACCCCTCTTATGTGACATCTATGCATATGCTTATGGAAGGATATTGTTGAGGCTTCGGCTAGACGGATCTAGAGGACAGTTTTTCTTGGAGTCGTGGCTAGATCAGGTTGTATTCCTCCACACATATTTACATACATCAATAAAGAAGATCTTTCCTATTCCTGGTATCCTTATCTTTATGCTTTATACATGTTATGATCTTGTTATAGCTGATTTCATGTTATTTTGTTTATAAGCTTATATGATGTAACACTAACATCTAGAACATGCTTTCAATTACTACTAGCCTATATGTTTTTCATGAATGAGTTGCAGGTTTTAAAGCACATGGAGAAGAAGAGAGATTGAACCCTATAGGATCGCCTTCAAATGTAGGACCTATGGGTAAGTCCTGTTCTCCCAATTCTACTAGTTTAAGCATTAGGACTGTAACTTTAATTGCTTCTTGTTGTTGTATGCCTCTTCCTCTATTGAGGTTCTCAACCCAAACCCTAGGGTAATTCATCTCGTAATACTAATTTTATTAAATCATAATTCAACAATGGCATTCACTTATTTTATGTGCAATTGATTTCATTTAAAATTTTGAACTATAACAAAATATTCATTCGGTGATTGATATTATGGAATATACCAAAACATAGGAATTTCATGCAAATGTTTAAATTTTAACGATTCAACACTTAAATGAAATCCATTATTATAACATTTTTTGATATAGTAAGATATAATTTAATTATGGATTATTTCCTTTCGATAATATCAATTGAAATTTATGTCAGACCTAGGAACTTTTATCTTAATCTAGGAACTCTTTATTATTGTGGTAATTAATTATGCTATGAATATTCATTCCAAAGTTACCCAAGTGTTGCATTCCAAAATAAATTTAAAAATTTTCATTGAGGATGATCTTACAATGTTTTTCTTTAACCATTGTCTTAGTTTGCATAGTAATAATGGAAGGTGTTTGTGATTCTTTGGTCTCTTCAAAAAATACCTATACAATGGCCAATAGCTCCTCCTTTTCCAAATTTTGTTTATGTTATGTATCCATCTGACAAAATGGAAGAAAAGATATACCAAAGACTTAAAATTTATCCTCTTTTAGGGGGGAACCTACTTTAAATTACATAAATGAAAAATTCTTGGATGATAGAAAAGAAATACCTCCTTGGTATATATAGGGGTCAAGGGGTCACAATATAATCAGAGCCTACATATAAATAATAATGTAAGGACACAAAAATAACAATAGTGGGATTATATGTGCCACACCGATAACAACATGGGAGATACATGGGAAAAACAATAACAATAGGGGGCTAGATGAACAATAACACTAAGGGGAATATATTATAATTATTATTATATGAAACTAACAAGCCCCTCTCCTGAAAAAATGTGTTGTGTTCAATGCTTGAGTAGTTCTCAATGATTTCGTATATAATTCTCATCCTTCGATGTGGAGTCTTCAGCTGGTATACTCTGAAATTAATTGATTTCGTAGCTGTCAGGTTCTTATTTATGTGACTCGTTTAGGTTGAAATATGGTTTTTTCTTCCTCGTCAAGTTCTCGAAACATTTTTTGAAGTCAAAGATTTTCATCAATAAATATTTTTAAACATGAAACATGGAAAACTTTATGTACTCGAGAAGATGCAGGAAGCTCCAATTTGTATGCCATACTACCAATATTTTGCAACAACTTGCAAGTACCATATTTCCTGGGTGATAATTTATTATCATTCTTATCTTTCTTGAGGTAAATTTGTTTGTATGGTTGTAGCCGTAAAATAACCAATCAATTGCATCAAAAAATCTCTCACTACAATACTAATCTTCGTATTTTTTCACTCTATCCTTTACCAAAGTGAGGCGATCCTTTAAGATTTGTACGACCTGTTGAACCTCAAAACTGTTCTTACTTTGACACCCTTTTTCGTCATTTCCTCCTTCCTTTTTCACAAATTCATGACTCCAATCAATGATAATTGACATGTTCCATACCAGAGAAAGAATTCAATTATATCTACTTTATATTAGGATTTTTCTTATTATGTTACCCATTCCTTTGATACCCATGTTACACAATGTGTGAAATTCTATAGCTAATCATTGTTACTGCAACTACTATTATGGTTTGAGTAGTTTTGAGAAGAAAATAAGGGAATGGGTAACATGAGTATCTCAGGAATTATCCACACATGGATCATATCCCATCCACCTATTCAAATTTGCAAAGAAAGTGTGCCTATGCTTGTAGTCAAAGTTCGGTCAAGGAGGAAGATCTGCGAACGAGATACTCTTGATTTTCTCTGAAGTAAAAAGTCGAGAGAAAAAAAATAAGACTTTGTTTCTTTTTATACTTCTAAATTTCAATTATAATTTTTATCTGCAAGCGGAAACAACTCAGTCAGTTCAATCCAGAACTTGTTTAAATATCGGTCATTTTGAAACCGGAAACAATCCTATTTTTTGATAATACAGTGTACACCTTTGAAACTTTGTTTTTGATAATAAGAAGACCAATTTGAGATCCTTTGATGTGCATGTAGTCCATTATTTTTTCGACTCGTTTTGTTGCAGAGGACCCCTGCATGGAAAGAAGTTTTTTAGTTGTTTTTGTACTTTGAATTTTGTTATTTCATTTCTTGTTAATTGTTATTTCTATTCTTGTCAATTTCATAGTTAAATTCACATTTCTTTCATAGTTAATTTCTTGTCAATTCATAGTTTAAATTGTTTATTTCTTTGTAGATTAATTTTATGAATGCTTTCCTAGATTAATTTCCAATTAGCTGTGTAATCTTGTGCTCCCTACTTCATCGCAATAATGTGCTTATGCCATCTTGCAATTGGACTAGATTTGGGTATTTGGTCACACAACAGCCATAGTTTCACACTTTTTATTTTCTTTTAATTTCAATTTATCACTGTCATTTCAATTCTTTGTAATATGACTTATGCTTTCAATCCATGGAAGAGAATTAGATTGAGTTAAGATAGAATTAAATTAGAGTTATGATATGTTTTCATAAGACTGGAAGGATTCAATGGATAAGGTAGGAATTTATTTCATCTTGTATTTGAATGCAAATAGATTTAGAATGATGCTTTGTTTTTAACTAGTTATATGTTTTTCATAGATGTTTTTCCGGCCTACTAACATCATTCAAAGTTTTATTTATTTTTATTCTATTTAGATTAGTTAACGAAAATTTACTTTTCTTCATTCTTTTAGATTTCATATTACATTAAAAATAGTTGTAATTCAATTTATTTCCTTAGAATTAAAAAAAACAACATTTCCCTTTATTCCTTATTTAAGAATTAGTTTTCATCATTAAAATTAATTTTCAACTATTCATTAGCTTTTAGAGATTTCAATCCTTAGACCAATTTTAAGATAAGATACAAAATTCTCCAAAAGAAAATAAACATGAACAACGAAGTAAGAGAGCAAGGTTAACTAAGCACATATATTGCACCTCACTTCATCAAATTACTAACCTCAGTCTGTAATTCATGATAGAAATTTGAGACATCATATTGACCATAAATTTTTCCGCCGTTGCTGTTGAGGTGAAATTAGGAAGCCTTTTTCTTTACATTAAAAAAATAAAATAAAAAACATATATAAAAAGTAAAAAAAATGACATGCGTAGAGAAAGAGACTCTAGGGGTAGATTCATAGCTAGAGGTAAAATTTTGATTCCTACAAGACAACTCACCCCATCAAGACCACGTAGTGCCACACCATCATCTCAAACTCATATTCCATTTTTCACCTCAAGACATAGACTTCCTGAAGTCTTAAGGTACGAAATTCAACCAGGAGATTGTCCAACTTCATCCACTGAGGCAGCTTTAGAAGAAGAATATCCTATATCTCCAACAAAAGGAATAATGTTTTTCATCTCTACAAGAAAACATACCCTAGATCAAGAGTTATAAATCCCTAGTGAGTAAGAAGAAGAAGAAACTTTCTTCTATATTACATTGATAGAAGAACAATAGGAAGAAAAATTAACCCTACATGGAGAACCTTACATTAGCTCTCAGGAATCTACAATGGTAGAATAAGAAGTCCATGGAGAAATTCTGAATGAAGAAGCCTTAAGAGGAGGAGGAAGAGATAGATGTAGAGGAGATCCTAACTCTACTAGATTTCCTATAGGATGAGGATAAAAATGTTACAATGAAATATATTTCACCTTGTTTCCTTCCCAACATCCATTGATTAAGGACTGAGGAACCTGAAACATTTTTATTTGAATTTTGTCTTATGTAGATCTTATGACTACTTACAAGAATCTAAAAAATTAAAGGTATTCCTTGCAACACTTAAGGGTGTAGCTCTAAAATGGTTCATGGGTTTGATAACGCAGTTTATTAGGAAGAATGAGATGAAAAGTGCATTTCTTCAAATATATCTAGATTATTGTACACATATTAAAAAGAAGGATGAAGTATTTGAAATGATGTAGAGAGAGGATGAAAACTTAGAAGATCTGATTGAGAGATTCAGCTTTATTATCAAGAGAGAAAATATGGGACATCTAGATCAAGATACTTTAAAATATCTCTTACTGAAAGCCATTAGAGATGAATGGAAAAATATCCTTAACATGATGGGAAAAGGAGATATATCTCAATTAACATTAACTAAAATTGCTGAATTATGCATTCATCTCTCAAGAGGAAAATAAAAAATTGGGAAAAATACAAGGGATCCTAATTTCTTTAGAATAAATAAATCTACAACTAGAATAGTGAGTAGGGTAGAAATTGGAAATATGCTTGATGAATTTAAGAGAGATATCTTAGGGAGTCTCAGTGAACAAATAGAAACCTTGAAATTATATAACAAACAAAAGGATGAAACTGATGCCTTAACCATTTTCTATCCTAAATGTAGAAAGAAACATGCTTTAAGAGAGTGTCCTCTTGATTTAAAAGTTATAGAGACCTCTGCTATTTATGCAGAAAATCATGAAACAATAAAAAATCCCTCTATACGAGGTCTTCAGGATGTATTTCAAGAAGAAGAAGAAACTCCATATTCACTAGATACTCTTTGTTTTGTCTCTATAAGACCATGGAAGGGGCCACAAACTCAAGGTTTTAATAAACAAATGTATAATCAGCCCCCACCAAACAATTGGAATTCATCATGGTAACAACCTTGTTCTCAACCTCAACATTGGACACAAGGAATGGAAAATACTTATGGCAGATATTCTCAGTATCACCAGTATCCACAACCCTATCCAAATTATCCTCCTCAAAATTTTCCACAACTTAATCAGCCACCCCAAATCCAAAATCAGAATCCAAAACTATTATTAACATATCCAAAAAGGAGAAATCAACTACCTACCCAACCATTACCAAACCCAAACAAAACAAATGTTGAAAATGCCTATAACTTAGAAGGACAAAACTTTCCAACTTACATGATTACCCCACTAGATCTTAACAATGTCGAAATTAGATCTGGTAGAATATTAGAAAGGGAAAAGCCTTTTGTTGTTATTAAAGAAAAATATGATATTGATGAAGAAATTTCTCTACAACAAAATAAAAGTTCTAAAGAAGGGACATCTCTTGAGAAGAACAAAAATTCTAAAAATGAAAAACAGAAATATCCAGTAAACTCAACCCCTATAATTGAGCAACCTTCAGTATCTGTTTCTAACCATCCTTTTCTAGAAAGATTACAAATCGATAGATGGAGAGAAAAATATTTTTTTTGCCCAGTTACTATTTTCTAGATGAACTGAAAAATTTCTGTATGAAAATTCCTTTGCTACAGGCCGTTAAAGAGATTCCTATTCTAGACAAAATAGTACGAGAGTTGAGCACAAAAAAAACAGGGAGGAAAACAAAAGAAATAAAAAATATTTAGTTAGTAGAAAAAATTGCTCACATTGTGATGGGAAAAATAGCCATACAAAAATATTTGGACCCAGGTAGTCTAGTTGAAAAAACACACATTAATGTCATTGATATTCCAAATACATTAATTGAATTAGGAGCGGAGCAACCATTAACATCATGAGAAAACAGACTATGGAACAACGCAGTCTTCCAAACCTTCAGTATACATCAACATTATTCCAATTAGTAGACAGGTCAATAATCAAGCCAGATGGTGTATTAGAAGATATATATGTGTCCTTAGATTCTTGGCAGTATCCAGTTGGCTTCATAATCCTAACTCCCAAGAACAACCTAGGGGGACATAAACTAATTTTAGGAAGGCCTTGGTTAGCTACATATGATGCCTTCATCGGTAGTAGATCCGATGACATGTTTATTTATGATGGAAACTCAACAAAGAAATCAAATATATATCCTCCATAGAAAAAGTTCACAGAAATAGGAGATGAATAATGGATCTATGATGAGAATTAAAATCAACCTCTCTTTACTATTGCTCATATTAGTGAATAAAGTCAAATCTTAATTTCAATAGAAAACTTTGAAACATCCTCACAATCTGAAGATGATCATAATTTTCAAGAAAAATGAAATATTGAATACTTGTCTTCTAGACAGATGTATTTATATTCTATGGAAAAATTTGGTAACCCTATAGTTGAAATCTTTCTAGGGAAATCTTTAAACATAAACAAAAACTTGGAAAAATTCCAACAACAAGAGTTAATCAAAACATTACAAAAAAATTCTTCTTCATATGCATGGGAGTACACTAACATGAAAGGTATTATTCCTTAGACTTATATACATCATATCTACATTGAGAAAAACTCTAGGCGAATTAGACAACCTCAAAGAAGGATGAATCTAAATCTTAGGGAAATTGATAAATAAAAAATGCAGAAATTGGTGAATGTAAACTTCATCTATCCAATTTTAGATAGTTAGTGGGTTTCTCCCCTAGTAATTGTACCTAAAAGTAATGATAAATTGAGGGTATGCATTTTTTTAACAATATTTGAATAAATCTACTCTAAAAGATCATTTTCCATTGCCTTTCATAGATCAAGTATTGGATACATTAGTAGGAAAGAAGTATTTATCATTTCTGAATGGTTTTAGTGGTTACAACCAAATTCAAGTAGCACCCGAAGACCAAGAAAAAACCACATTCACCTGTCTATGGGGAAAATATGCTTACCAAGTACTTCCTTTTGGAGTGTGTAATGCACCTGAAACATTCCAGAGGGCAATATTAGGAATTTTATCTGATCTAATACATGATTGTGTGGAAGTATATATGTATGATTTTACAGTTTATGGGAATTCATTTGAATAAGTTCCTGAAAACTTGGAAAAAGGTTCTTAAAAGATGCAAAGAATCAAATATTTCATTAAGGAATTGTCTTGGGACATCACATTTCAGGATACGGAATAAAATTAGACTCATCGAAGGTGGAAGTCATCTCCAAATTATCAATTCCAAGTTGTTAAAAATATGTTAGAATTTTTCTAGGATTTACAAGGCACTATAGAAGATTTATAGAAAAATTTAGCAGAATAGCATCTTCACTCTTAAAATTACTTACCAAATGTTGTGAATTCAGTTGGAATCTTGATTTTCAATTGGCATTTGAAACCTTAGAAGAAAAATTTTCTGAAGCACCAATATTAAGAGGTCCAAATTGGAAAATACCTTTTCAAATTTCGACAGATGTTTCAAATAAATCTCTAGGAGCTCTACTAGGATAAAAATATTTGATCCCCTATGCCATCTATTACGCAAGTAAAAATTTGACTCCTGCAAAGTTAAATTACACTGTAACTGAAAAATAATTTCCAGTTGTTATCCATGCTATAAACAAATTTAGACACTACATCACCAGCTATGAAACCTTTATTCACACACACCATTATGAAATTAGATACTTAATGAATAAATCCATCACTAATAGTAGAATTAGAAGATGTTTATTACTCCTGTGAAAATTTAACATCACCATTCTATATTACCCTAGATAAACAAAACACAATTGTTGATTTCTCATCTAGAATTCAAAACAAAAAAAATGATACTCCAGTGGACGATAATTTTCTTGATGAATATCTCTTCGCAATAACTACAAAATCTCCATAGTTTGCAGATATTGCTAAATAATTGCCTACAGGAAATTACCAGCATACTTGTTTCCTAGAGATGAAAGAAGAATTATTCAAACAAGTGCATTGTACTCATGGGTTAATGATTAATTGTATACAACAGGTCCAGATCTCCTCATCAAAAGTTGTGTTCAAGAAGATGAAATGCTTCGAATTATGAAGGCATGCCACAATGAACCCTATGGTGGACACTTCACTAATAAGAAGCTCGCATATAAATTCTTCATTTAGGATATTATTGGCCATCCATATTTAAATATGCTAAAGAGTATTTCAAAAGGTGTGACAACTATCAAATAATAGGGAAACTTGTTCCTATAGATGAAATTCCCTTACACTCTCAGGTACTCATCAAACCATTTGAAAACGGGCCTTGGATTTTGTTGGACCAATCAATACACCATCAAGACAAAATAGGTTCATTCTGTTTTGCATTGATTATGTCACTAAATGGGTAGAGGCTAAATCACTTTCTAATACTACTGAACATGTTGTAGTTTCATTTCCTTTTTAGGATGTTTTCACTTGTTTTGTTGTCCCAAGGGAAATTGTGTTAGATAAGGGATCTCAGTCATCCAAAATAAAATGGTCAAGTGGATTCCACCAATAAAGTGATTAAAATAATCCTCACAAATATTGAACATCTACGTAGGAGGGATTGGGCAGATAGGCTTCCTGAAGTCTTCTGGGCCTACCAGACTACATGGAGAAATACAATAGGACATAATCCCTATGAACTTTTTTATGGGAAGCAAGTCATATTTCCTATATAATTTCACATTAAAACCTTCAAGATAGCAGTTAGATTGGGACTTACTTTATCAGAGGCCCAGAACCACAGAATGGAGCAACTTAATGAGCTTGATGAGATTAGGCAAGATGCAGTTCAAAGAGCCAGTCTAATCCACAAGAAAAGGTCAATATGGCATGATAAATACATAAAAGAAAGAAATTTTGAAGCTAGAGATTGGGCACTTTTATTCGATTCAAAGTTCAAATACTTCCAAGGAAAATTTCAGAGTCATTAGCTTGGGAATTATGAGATAGAAAAAGTCTTTAACAATGGAAAAGTCAGGATAAGGACAATTGATGAAGAAAAGCTACCTCTTCTTGTGAACGAACATCGATTAAAAGTATTTTAGAAGTAAATTACGAAGAAATAATTTATCAAAAAAAATTAAGAAAATACTGATATGATGTTGTTGAAGAAGAATCTCTCTTCTTCCCCAACTTAGTCTTGTTTTTATTTTCAAATATATATATATATATATATATATATATTCGAAATATATAAATATATTATATAAGTATGAAAACCAATATATTATTGGCATCCTTATACAGAAAATATAAGATGAAAATCAGAGTTCTGACATCTTATATTTTCTCCCATTCTAAAAATTCGAATTTCTTTGTTCCCTTTCTTTCTCTAAAGAAATAAAAGAATTAGCTACATAATTGCTAAAACTCTTCAGCTCTCGGGAGATTCTGCAGCTGTCATCACATTCTGCAGCTCTGTTAAATTCACTTATAGCCTTCTGAAGTAAACATATTGAATAGAAAGGACCCAATTGAAGATCACGATGAAATGATACCTGAAGAATCAACACAAAGAGAAGACAAACAAAGGTTAGTTCCAAATGTATGTTACAATTTTTTTTTAAATAATAAGATGAAAAACATTAGCATATATAATTTAGGTGATAATATTTTGTCTCAATATGTCATCATTATATTTTATTCCGAATCACATCACAAATTCAAAAATTAACCACCAAATTTGTATCGTATATCATAATAATTCATAACTATTTTTCTTAATAATGATTAATGGTCATGCCTTACTTCCGTAACCTAGTCATCCACATTAATTTAAAACCTCTCTGAATATATCTTTCGCCTCTACTTTTCTACAAACCCTCAACATCCTTAACCTTGATCAGAAACCTCAATTCATTCAATCAAAGAAGAACAATTATGTAGGTAGAACTGCTTAGGACAAAGATATGGATTTTATAGTGAGAATTGAATGTGTGGGAGCGAAATTCATGGAGGGTTATCCTCAGGTAAAGGAAATGCTACAAAAAGTGCAATGGCTATGGTTTATAGAAACATTTGACGGATTACATAAGGAGGTTACCAAGTCTTTTGCAAGATATTTTGACGGGACAGAGGTCAAAATTGGAGATATAAAATTCTTAGTGACAGTAGCCTTTGTGGCCAAATCTATAGAACTCCCGAGAATTGTCAAGAGATGGTTTAAAAATAGGGAAATGCACAGTGAAGGATGGAATTTTTTTTGAAGAATCCACATATGGACACCTTTTTTTACAAGAAAGGAATTCCAAGTTCATCACCAAAAAATAAATGGAGAAATATTCTCTTAATTTTGCAAAAGTTTGTTTAGATTTGGCTGCATGTTTTTTTATCATGCCAGATTGTTGATGAAATTTTTGGAGGATGGAGAAGTAAATGTCCTTTACTTGTTGTTGAATAGTCTAAAGAAAATGTCAACAAATGTCCAGAAAATATTTCAATTCATAGACAATAACATGAACCATCCTGGACTTATAAAAATACTTCTTGAATTCCACCTAAAAAGTGCAAGAGACTCCTCAGAAGGTTTCCTAACCAGAAATCACTTTGAAGATGAACTAGAGTAGTCTAAGGATTAAAAAACTAGAAAAATTAGAAGAAGTAATATTGATATATGCATTGAGAAGGAATCCTCACCTCAATCTCAGCAAGAAGAGGAAGAGCTCACCATTGCAGAGCTAATGAAGAATAAGAAACAGAGTATTGTCAAAAAGAGGCAATGAAGAGAAAAAGAGAAAATTTATAGAATACCTAAACCCTCCATAGCCAAGGAGAAGCTCTAGAATCCATAAAACCTTGAAGGAAACACCATTACAGGAGGCATAATTTTTCAATTTATATGAGGGGACCCAAGTACCCTCACCCATTATTGTCTCTCCTGCACATAGTCCTATACATAGTCCAAGTAGGACATCTCTGGAAAATGACCCAGAACAACAGGAGATATATGACCATATTGAGTGACTAGAGAAGAGAAACAAAGAAGCAAATCCAAGTGTAGAGAAGCATCCTATCAGTCCATAAGAGCCTCTAGTAAATGCCCTAAAGTAAGAAACTTATGAACTAGAGACACTCAATAGACACATTAAAAAGGAAAATGAAACTTTGAAAGAACAAAATCACTTGGAGACGGTCATCATTGATAACACCATGTTACATTTGGGGTTGTGGTATAATAATAATAATAAGTTGAAGAAAAAGAACAAATCTCTGAACAAGAACGTCATCAGCCTGAAGTAAAAACTCATGAGAAAACCTAGAATGACAGTCACTGCAAGGAAAGGAAAGAAGAGTAAGTTAGATGCATTAGTAGAGGTATCATAAAAAGTGAAATAGGAGGTGAAAGCTCATATTTTAGAGAAATTTCATGACGACATGTAATGGTTTCTTAGTGGGGGTATGTTGAACCTCAAAATTGTTCTTACTTTGACACCCTTTTTCATCATTTATTCCTTCCTTTTTCATGAATTCATGGTTCCAATGAATGATAATTGAAATATTCTAGATCAGAGAGAATTCAATGATATCTACTTTATATTATGATGTTTCTTGTTATTTAAATGAATTTATGTAACTAGCTACAGAATGTGTGCAATTCTGCAGCTAATATTTGTTTCCACATCTACTGCTATGATTTGACAATTATTACGAAGAAAATAAGGGAATGGGTCACATGGGTATATTAGGAATGATCCACACATGGATCGTATCCCATCCACCTATTGAAATTCGAAAAGAAAATGTGCCTATGCTTGCGGTCAAAGGTTGCTTAAGGAGCATGATCTCCGAACGAGATAATATCGATTGGCTCTAACGTAGAAAATCAAGAGACAACCAATAAGAATTTGTTTCTATTTATACTTCTAAATTTCTATTCTAGTTGTTATCTTCAAGTGGGAATGCCTCAGACAGTTGAATCCAAAACCTGTTTACATATCGTTCGTTTTGAAACTGGAAACAATCCTAATTTTTATAATACAATGTAGGCCTTTGAAATTGTCTTTTTGATAGTAAGAAGACTAGTTCTAGATCCTTTTATGTGCACGTAGTCCATTATTTTTTCGACTCATTCTATTGCATAGGGACCTTGCACGGAAATTAGGTTTTTAGTTTTTTTAGTAGTTTGCATTTTGTTATTTCATTTTCTGTTAATGGTTATTTCTGTTCTTGTCAATTTCATAGTTAAATTCACATTGATTCCATAGTTAATTTCTTGTCAATTCATAGTTTAATGCTTTGTAGATTAATTTTATGAACACTTTCCTAGATTAAATTTCCAATTAGTTGTGTAATATTGTGCTCTCTAAGTTGTTGCAAGAAGGTGGTTATGCCATTTTCTAGTTGGACCAGATTTGGGTATTCGGTCACACAACAGTCATAGTTTCATTCTTTGTATTTTATTTAAATTTCAATTTAGCACTGTCATTTAAATTCTTAGTAATAGGATTTATGCTTTCAATCCATGGAATAGAATTAGATTTAGTTATGATAGAATTAAATTAGAGTTATAATATGTTTTCATAAGACTATAAGCTTTCAATTGATAAGGTAGGTATTGATTTTCATTTTTTCATTTGGATGAAATTATATTTAGAATGATGCTTTGTTCTTAACTAGTTAGATGTTAACTCATGGTCGGTTTGTGAGAGAGCTCTGCAACCTAGGGTTTCCTGGCGATTTCGACAACAGTGCAGTCTGCTTTCTTTCAGCCACGATTCTCAGTTCGTCTTTCGCCTTGCGACAGTAGACGACTTGCATTGAAAGCCATATAATGGCTGACCCTCAGGGGGGGCCGCAAAGCCTTCCCCCTCTGTCGAGAAAGCGCATCTAACGCAGAATCTAACAAAACCTTCAGGTCCTGAACAAGGAATCACAGATGAAAGAGATTCACATATGCAAGAAACGACAAATGCTCCCATTGACCAGTCAGATAAGCGCAGTGAAGGACAAGAAACCGAGATTAGGAAAAACGAGACTCCCAAGGTTACATCAGCAACATGCAATCCCATTGCAGCTGAACGACCCAAGATAGAACTTCCTAGCCACAAAATCAATGGAAAAATCCAGTACATGAGAGATCATGCTCTCATTGGAAAATTTATTGGATACTGGCCAACTAAAAAAGCTCTGCAAGGATGGATCTCAGCCAAATGGAAACCCAAGGGGCATGTTACCCTGCAACTAGGTCCAAAGGGGTTTTTCATGGTGATATTCATCTGCCTTGAAGACAGGAACAGATTCATGGATGAAGGCCCTTATTTCTTCAACTCCGTCGGCCTGTACTTAAGGGAGTGGGTTGAGATATTTAACCCAGACAAGGAAGACTTCAGTTGGGCTCCAGTTTGGATCCAGATGTACTCGCTCCCACTGGAATACTGGGATGAAGAATCACTGAGAGACATTGGCAAAGGATTGGGCGAATTCATTAAAATAGCTGAAGAAATGAAGCTACACAAATACACCTCCTATGCCCGTATCTGCGTCTTCATGTGCCTAGAAAAGCCCCTTCCAAATTCGGTAAGCCTCTACCATGATGACTATGAATGGATTCAACCCCTAGATTTTGAACATGTTCCCTTCCGCTGCCGCAAGTGCCATGCCCTTGGACATCTATTTCGGGACTGCCCTCTAAATGTTAAACCCCAAACTCCAGAACCCTCTGATAAAACGACCCAAGATGTCTTCACCAAGGTAGCTAATTAGAAAAGAGCACATAAAAAACCCCTTCAGGAAGCCACCTCTGCACCTTCCACAAGCAACAGCTTTCAAATTCTTGCAAAAAACTGGGATTATCCTCCTCAGAACACTATGCCTATCCCTCCATTGACTCTATCCACCTCGCCCCCCCCCCCCCCCCCTCGATCAAGCTCTTCTCCCAAGCCCTCTCCCCCGAATGAGAAATCTAGCACTCCTTATACGACTCATAAGGATCCGGATTGGAAGCCTAATGGTATGGATATGGATTGCATTCCCAGTCAGCCACAAAAATCCTCATTCACTTCTGTAGAAGGCAGTCAGACGCAGCATATGGAAGAAGAACCAGAAATCTTTGACTTAGGAGGTCTTGACATCTTGGAACTGGAACAAGCATGTAAAAGGAAAGATTACGATAAGATACCAGAGCATCAACTCAACACCCTGGAAGTCATCATCTCTAGGGCTTATCAGCAAAAAAAACTGGGCATACAACCGAGAAGTCAATGGGATGGTAGCTTCTTCCCAAAGGACTCAAAAAAATGGGGAAGAAAGACAGATCTTCAAAGAACTATCACAATAGGAAAAATCCTGGTGGACTCAGGAAGATATGCTAAGCTGACAAAGTATTATAAGCCCACCACTAATAGTGAATCATGAAGCTCACTTCATGGAATGTAAGAGGGATAAACAACCCCGGAAAATTTAGAATGTTAAAAAACATGATAATGTAGGAGCAGCCCCAAATCTTCTTTATGTAGGAAACGAAATGCACCAGCAACACTCTTGGTCAAATCCTCTCCAGAGCATGGCTAGGCTGCCATTAGATTGATGTAGATGCTTCAGGTGCCTCTGCGGGACTAGCAATAGCCTGGAACACGCAAGCCATCACGCTCTCATATTTTCATGCCTCCCATCACATCATTCAGTCTACCTTTCATATCATAGGCACCAACATACATGGACATCTCACCAATGTTTACTTCCCTCAGGAAGCAGGGAACAAAATTTCTCTTCTTGACACAATAGAAGTGCTCAACCTCAACAGACTTCATCCTCTCTGGATTATTGGAGGAGACTTCAATATGATTACCAAGCTGGAAGAGAAGTAGGGAGGCTGGGCCAAGTTGGATCAGGAAAATAGCCACTTTAAAGACTTTATCCAAAACAATTTGTTAATAGACCTGCATTACTGCAATGGAATGCACACCTGGAGCAATCGCAGGGCAGGCCGGAAATATATCACTTCCAAATTGGATAGATTCCTCATCTCAGACAATGTAGTACATCTTGGAGGCGACATCTCGATGTCTATCCTTCCATTCTCAGGCTTAGACCACTGGCCGATCTCCCTCAAATGGCAAAGGCCAGGTAACGCCACCAGGCACCCTTTCTGCTTCGAAGCTTTTTGGCTCACCCACCCCACTTTCGACAACCTTATCAGAGCCACCTGGACTACCTTCCCCTTGATAGAGGGATCCAAAATGTATCAGTTTCAACGGAAACTCAAATTCTTGAAATCCCAAATTAAGCGCTGGAATCAAGAGACTTTTGGAAACATCTTCCAAGCTCAGCAAGATCTAAACAAAGAGATGAAGGAACTACATCAACAGATAATCACAGAGGGCTACAAGGAAGGGACTTTGGAAACGGAAAATCACATTCAAAATCAATTGGAGGAGCGAAGAAAGCAGGAAGAAATTCTGTGGAAGCAAAAATCCCGTATCAGATGGCTGAAAGAGGGCGAGAGGAACACCAAATTCTTCCACAGAACTACAATACAGAGATGAATGCACAAAACCATCTCTTTTATACAAACACAGGAAGGGGAACAAGTGGAAAGCCATGATGAGATCAAACAGGAGTTTATCAATCATTTCAAAGAGGTACATCAAGAACCCCAAATTGATAGATGGCCTGCAATTGAAAAGATCACTCAAAATGTGTCGAAGCTCATCACAGAAGAACACAACCAACTTCTTCTTCGACCTTTATTCCCTCAAGAGGTGGATCTGGCCATGCACCAGCTCAAGGAGGGTAAAGCCCCTGGCTCAGATGGCTTCAGCACTACCTTCTTCCACTCTTTTTGGGATCTGATCAAAGAGGAGGTGTGGCAAGTAGTGGAGGAATCTCGCACTCTCCACTGGCTCCTGCAATATTTGAATGCTACTTTCATAGCCCTAATCCCTAAAGAAGAAAACACCAGTACTCCAGAAAAATTTTGTCCGATCGCACTATGCAATGTTATTTATAAGGTGATCTCCAAAGTCATAGCAAATAGGTTGAAGCCGTTGTTTCCCTTGCTCATGTCACCGGAAAAATCTGGATACGTGGAAGGACGATATATTTTTGACGGTATTATCCTCACTCATGAAATCATACACTCTCTCAAGCACTCCAAACAGGCAGGTATGCTTCTCAAGATTGACCTCTCCAAAGCTTTTGATAAGTTAAGATGGATCTATATTCAAAAAATGCTAACAGCCTTTGGTTTCTCCTCAATGTGGGTTCGATGGATTCTAAGCTTAATTTCCTCTACTTTTTTCTCAATCCTCTTAAATAATGTTCCCTCTCGACCTCTCAGACTCGCAAGAGGTATTCGGCAAGGAGATCCTCTCTCCCCTTTCCTTTTTTTCCTAATGGCAGAGGGGCTGGGGCGCCACATTAAGCATGCCCTCCTCTCCCAGCATCTCAAGGGTCTGTCAGTTCACAATTCTCCAACCATGACGCATCAACAATTTGTCGATGACAATATGTTGTTTGGGTACCCCTCTTTTCAGGAAGCCTCCATCTACAAATCCATTCTAAAAGATTTCTCCGACGCCTCTGGGATGAGTATAAACTTTGCCAAATCGCAGATCTTCTTTTTTCACACCCCCCCTATGACTCAACGTGCCATTGCTCGCCTTCTAGGCTTTTCCTTAGCCTCCTTACCCTCCAATTACCTAGGTGCTCCTCTAACAGACTCCACCATTAAGCACCCTTCCTGGCGTATGCTCCTAGAAAAGCTGGAATCTTGTCTTACCCTTTGGACTCATTGAACGTTGAATATAGCCAGCAGATCGGTGCTAATCAAAGTTGTGCTTCAGGCGATGCCCCTCTATCTGTTCTCTATCTTAACAGCGCCTAAATGGGTCCTGAAAAAATAAAAGCTCTTCAACGCAATTTTCTTTGGGGTGCAATAGGCACAAATCGCAAATGGGCTCTAGCAAAATGGGTGACGGCATGCCAACCAAAGGAAAAAGAGGGCATAGGTCTGAGAGATCCTCAGCATGGCAACGCAATAATGGGTGCAAAAATCTGGTGGCAATGGCTCACTTCTCCCAAAAAACCATGGGCTGCCCTCTGGACTGCCAAGTACGCTAATCATGGACCAAAAAAAGAGTTAATTAGATTCACTCCCACTAATAAAGGATCACTTATATGGAACGCTGCCAGACAATACTATTCACTCATCCAACAACACAGCTTCTGGGAGCTAAGGAATAGAGGCACTGCAAGGTTCTGGAGTGACGCCTGGAAACAATTACCTAAGCTCAACAGCATATATAATCCGCCTCATAGCCAGGAGTGGGAGGATAAACAGCAGGAATCAATTCAATAACAATGAATTCCGGAGACAGTTCATGGATACAGACAATGGAAGCAGATCAACAGACTGATTAGCAATGCTGACAACCAGATCAAGGAGGCCATGGAGAGTGAGCTCTAGAATTGACGCATTAGATCTTCCGAAGGCAGGGACATCCTAATATGGGGATATACCCCAAAAGGATATTTGTCGACCAAAGAGGCTTACCGAATAATATGCAACAATCCTATGCCCCTGGATCCTATCTGGAGCAGAATCTGGTCACCAGGTACCTGGCCCAAAGTCTATTTTTTTCTCTGGCTACTGGGGCACCGGAAAATCCTTACTTGGGATAATCTTCGGAAACGAAACTTTGATGGGCCCTCTTTATGTCCCAATTGCAACGCTCAGGAGGAAACTTTCCAACACCTCCTGAAATCTTGCCCTCTTTCCAACCAACTGTGGGAAAAGGCCAGCTTTTGTTGTCAAAATAATTGCAGAGTGTCTGATGATATAATAAACTCCATTCGACATTGGCACCAGAAACCTTACAAAAGCGAGTTACTCAACCAATTATGGAGATTGATTCCCGGACTTATCCTCTGGACTATTTGGAAAGAAAGGAACAAGCGCATATTCAAATATCAAAGTACTCCTTTAGACATCATTTGGGACAACCTCTGCCTTAATCTCAAAGAGACCCTGGCTCTTCAAAATTGGCATCCGGAAGATTTCCACACTGTAGGAAATGAGAAAGTCATCTACGAAAACTGGAACATGCAACTTCCTCAGGGTACACACAATCATAGACCTTCAAAAGGCCATAACACCGGAAATCTCTCTTGGACTCCCCCTCCAAAGTTCTCTTTAAAACTCAATTTTGATGGAGCTTCCAAGGGTAATCCCGGCAAAGCAGGATTTGGCGACATATTTAGAGATCATGAGGGTTTTCCTCTCCTATTTTTCTATGGTAATATTGGTTGGGATACTAGCAATTCGGTAGAATTGGAAGGCCTCTGGAAAGGCCTTCTCCTAGCCCAGCGACATGGCTTCCAACCTCTGGAGGAGGAAGGGGATTCTTGCATCCTCATTAACTTGGCAAATCATCTTCTCAATCGGGCTCACACACAAAAAATTGCTAACAGTTGGAGACTGGAAGCCAGATTGGAAACTCTTGAAAAATGGCTCCATACCAATCGAGCCATCATTTTCCAACATGTTAAACGGGAGGGCAACCAGGTCGCTGATCTTCTTGCCAATGTCCGGGTGGACAATGGGCACACACTTCTCACTCAAGCTCTTGACATAATTCATAACGATGATCAACAACAGAAGTGAAAAACACTCATCCAAAGGGATGCAACTGTCCCATATGCAGGTGTACAGCTAGCGGATTAAAATGATGGGACAGGGTCCAGCGAGGTGGGTCGACACCTGCCCATCCAGGACATGATTGTTACTTGGATACCGTTCGGAAGATCCTGGCATTTACGATCTGCAGATCTCCTCGGCATTTATACGAGAGGTTCAAATTCTCACTTCACGCTTCATGCGATGTTAATTTCCTTCACATGCTTCAGCACGCTGGCGCCTTCGGCCCTAATCAATGCCTCTGCTCGGATGGGGAACTCTCGATGCGGGAGAGGGAAGGATATTTGGGAGGGAGACGTTAGGCCTCTTGTGGAGCTGCTTCAATTGTATCACGCTTACTTTTATCCAGACTTTGGTCACATTGTTGCTTTCAATCGGTTCTGTGTTGGCTTTAACATGCCCGGGGTCACATTTTTACTTTAAATCAATCTGGAAGGGGAGGTTATTTTGAAGTTACGCTTTAGCCACACAGAGTCGCTGCCTCCGTCGGACCCTGGGCATCTCGATTGGGCCTCTGGCTTCCTCTCGATTTTCTTTCTCACTGCCATTGCTGCTTTTTGGTTCCAGTTTGGTTCCCCTATGACTCTTCTACACCACAAAATGCGGAGTCACAGGGGAGGCACCAGGGGACGTACCTCGAATGCACAGTCTAGCCCTTCTTTTGTCTCTCCTTCTTACTCCAGTTGATTGATGGCCGGCCATTACCCTCTCACCCGCAGTGGGAGAGGGCGCCTCCTTGACTCTCACCTTAGCTCGGGTTCCCATGCTCGCCGCCCTCTGGCTTCCTTGCTTCCTCCCACCACAGGTTCTACGCGTTTCACATTCAACATCGCTCTACTTCTCCAAGAATCAATGCCATTTTCACAGTGGTATTCCAAGAGGAACCCCAATAGGGGGAGGCTAGTGATCATTCTGCGAGTCTCGATGTGGAAGGTGCCCAGAATTCGAACATCCCAATGAGGGCTGGTGACATGATGATGCAAGCTTCGGCTAACTAGGCTCGTAGCATTCCTGAAGTTGAGATGGCTCTTGTGGATCCTGGTCCCTCAGTTTCTGAAGACGCTCTGGCCATGCATTTGCTCGCTTCAAGTTGGTGTCGTATTATGGAGGAACCCACAGATGATTAGTCTGGTTACATTGATGTTTTTTCTTTAATTGCGGCCCATAGCAAGGGGCTTGTCTCTGTGCAATTCGATAATTGGAATTTTGGCTTTTTGTACAGTTTTGGATCCATGCAAACTTTGCATCATCAGAAAGATCACCTCTTGTTACCCTGCGTGGGTTTTGAATTTTTTCTTCAGACTGGTTTCCCTGTTAATGGGCAGTCTCTTTATGTGTGTTATCATGATTATTCTGCCTTCTTCCAAGGCAGCATTTTGGACCTCGGTCACGATGTAATTATATTTCCTTGTTAATATATCAATCTTATTTAGAAAAAAAAAAAAACTAGTTAGATGTTTTTCATAGATGTTTTGCTGACCTACTAACATCATTCAAAGGTTGATTTATTTTTATGAAATTTACATTAGTTCATGAACATTTCTTTTTCCTCCTTCTTTAAGAATTAGTTTTCATCATTAAAATTCATTTAGATTCAACTATTCATTAGCATTTAGAGATTTAAATACTTAGAAATTTTTTAACATAAGATACAAAATTCCCCAAAAACATAAACATACACAAAAAATTAAGAGAACAAGGTTACCTAAGCACATATAGTGCACCTCACTTCATCAAACTACTAACCTTGGTCAATAATTCATGATAGAAATTTGAGACATAAAATTGACTAAACATGATCTATTGTTGATGCTTGATGTGATATTCTACTGCTTGATCATTAGAAATTTATTTTAAAGATGTTGTGATGGGTGGTTGATGATATCAATAAAGATCCCTAAATCAGGTAATTTTTGTTGTAGTATGGAAGGAAATTTGATACCACCATTTAACTAAAACCACTTGAAGTATTTTTTTTTCTTATCAGATATAAAGAAATGACAATATCCATCCAAACATTTTTTCACTATATGATTTTTCCCATGAAATTGAGAACGATAAGATGAGCTAGGAGTTAATTGAGTACCATGGTAAGAAAACAATTACATCCAAAAATTTCCACTGAAAATGGGATCTCTCTCACCTACAATAATCTTTAGGTTTCCATGTACCTTTTGAATTATTTCCATAAATTAAGTATCAACTATACTAGCTTTAAAATGATTAGATATTGCACAAAAGTGTGCATACTTGGTAAGTCTATCAACTACAACCATGATGAAACTTCTTCCTTTAGGCTCGGTAAACCTATAATAAATTCCATTGACACCTCCCCCCAACGCTAACTTGGAATGGCTAAAGGTTGTAACGCTCTCAAGTTATTAATTTCCTCAACAATATTTTGTCGAAAAAACAAAAATTCTACCACAAACTTATGCATATCAAATTTAAGTCGATCCCAAAAAAAATCTTACTTAACACTTTTGTAGGTTTTTAAAAATCCCGAGTGCTATCATAAGGGGTAGTAATGAAATTACAAAATAATTATTTCCTTGAGTTTGGAATTCATACAAATATATAACTGATCTTTGTACTATAATAAATCATTTTTCTAGCTAAATGTATCAAATGTATTGGGACCTTGTTGCATGTTTTGAATGCATTTCTACACCCCTTCATCATTTTTCAATTCATACATCCTCACTATGTAATTAGATTGGATAATAGAAATGGGAAAAAAAAATCTTCCATATCCTCATCCTTTCTTGAGAGTGATTATGCAACAAAAAATTTCTTCTCTTTCTTGTAGATGATTTCAAAGTCATAACCCAACATCTTTGTGGCACATTTGTTTTTCTCTTTGGAAAATAATATTTTTCCAAATAGTATTTAAGACTATCGTGATCTATTCTTACCTTGAAGTGTCTTTCCATTAGTTAAGTTCTCCATTTACTTAGTGCATGCATTATTGCCAACATTTCCTTATCATAAATAGGTTTGTGTAAATACTTTCCATTGATTGGACAAATTTCAAAAGAAATCAGTCTTCCTTCTTGCACTAAAACAACACTAATTAAATTTTTCGAGAGGTCACATTCCATAATAAAGGTTTTTATGAAGTCTGGCATAGATAAGACTCGTTCTTCACACATTTCATTGTTAAGATGTTCAAAGGCCTTAGTTTCTTATGGAGTTCAAGAAAATGCATATTTATTCAGTAATGTTGTTAGAGGTGTTGTTATTCTCCAATAATTCTTAAAAACGTTGCGATAATACCCTATCAACCCAATAAATCCTCCAAGGTGCTTTATGGTTGTCATTATTTTCCATTCCTTAATTGATTTAATTGTTTTAGGGCCTACCTTAACACACCCATGAGATAGAATATCACAAAAATATTCCACTTCCTATACTCCAAAGAAAAATTTGGAGGTTTTTTCATATAATTTTTTCTCCTACAATAGTTTGAGCACCCTGTCCACATGTTGAGCATGATCCATCCAATACTTGCTATATATTATTATATAATTAAAAAATACTAGCACAAAATTTTTAAGGAAGGTTTTGAAAATACAATTCATCAAACCTTGAAATATGGAGGGTGAACTAGTAAGGCCAAAAGTCATGACCAAAAAATCATAATGACCCTCATGAATTTTGGATTTTTTCTCGAAATTTCCTCATTCTTTGTTATAATTTGATGATATCGTAAACGAATATCCATATTCGTGAAGTAAAGTGCTCCAAGTAATTCATCCAACAATTCATCAATGAAATGAATGTGAAATTTATCTTTAATAGTTAGCTTTTTGAGATCCTTATAATCTGTACACATACGCCATGATCCATCCTTCTTGTGTACCAATACTACAAGAGCATAGAAATAACTTTGACTAGGTTGAATTATACGAGCCTCTATCATTTCTGCAACAATACATTCAATTCCACTCTTTTTGGCATATGGATATTTGTAAGGTCCGATGTTTGTAGGAACACTTCCTCGAATAAAATGAATAACATGGTCATGATCATGAATAGGTGGGAGGCCATTGGGAGTCTCAAATATCTAGGAATTATTGTATAATACTTTTTAGAGATATGGAGAAATAGATGATTTCTATGTTTAAACCTCTAGCGAGAATAATTGTGCAATGGTGCATTATTGTTATTTCTTTAGAATCTTCGTCATTCCATTAGAGCTAATTATCTCTCTTGGTTTTCCTGTGATACCCCTTAATTCAACTTCGTTTCTTTCCCAAAACAAATTCAAGAAAATTTCTTGAAAATTAAAAGCTATCTACACAAATATTGTAACCATTTGACTTCTAGTAGAATATTAGCACCACTGATTGGGATGGAAATCATTATACTATTAAATAAATATTCCACCATGGCTAGCTTGATCTTATGGAACTTTCCAAAGAAACTTATATTTCATCCATTTTCAACCATCACCTAACACTCTGGTGCTGTATATAGGAACAAATTCAATACCTTGGTTATCTTACAATGAATAAAATTATGAGTACTACCTGAATCAATCAGAACTATTACATTTTTCTTGTTGATATATCCTGATATATTGAGAGTTTAAAGAGTGTTAATTCGTTCCAATTCAATACAAGATATGGTTGGTTCATTTCTTCTTTCTATGGGGTTTTTTGTGGTGTATATCATCCTCTTTTGATTCTTATTCTCCATTTTATTCCTCCTCTTCACAATATATATAGGTAGAATAATGTCTTCTCAACACACTTATGACATTTAGTGTATTTTCTATGACAACTATAGAAAATCCCTTTTTCTCTTTTTTCCTCCAATTTTTGTGGTGTCAACCTTGTTGGTTGTGGAATACTAGGAGCATCAACACTTCCATTTTTATAGTTGTGAGTGGTAGACTTCCTTTTTGCCATATTTTTTATTTAAACCTTTCCTTCCACCGTGAATGCCTTCTCCAATCAATCAGGTTGACAAAGTTGAACCTCATGTTGGAGGATATATTTTAAAGTCTGTATTAATACATCAATCCTATGATCATATGGAATATCGGTTAACCTAATATTCAATTATTGGAAGTCTTCAATGTGATCCATTATTGAACCTTTTTATTTTAGATTCATCAATTCGATAAAGAATATGTTTCTCTTTTTATCTTGATAATGTGCTATCATTTTCTCCATAAAAATTGATTAGGTGATAAGTGGTTTATGAGAACAAATCCATCTATACCATACAAACTTATTGGGTTCTAAATATAAATATGTAATACGTACTTGTACAAAATGGCTAATTAGTTACTAAAAATTGACTAAAATTTGCATATAAATCACTACTCTTCGGTCGGTGACCAATAGTAGCTAATTTACAGTATCTTATAATGCGACCAACTTTTAGTCATTTTTAGCTTACTAAATAATTGGTTGTATCAATTTAATTATCTATTAGTATATTTAGTCATTAATTTGGTCATTAATATATTCATTGATTTAGACATTAATTGCAACAATTAGGGACCAAATATAAAACAAAATCTATTACTAAACGATCACTCCAGAAAACCAATTAATGAACAAATAAATATGAATAAAATGTTGGTCATGTTATAAGATATTGTAAATTAGCTACTAGTAGTCATATATATGAAAAATTTAGTCCTTATTTGTAATCACAAATTTATCACTTGTAGTAGTCATTTATCTTTTCTTGGTAGTTTTATATTAATTACATAAATGAATACTTTAGTAGTTTATATTCATTTAATTTTCTTTCATTAACAATCATTATAAGAAAATAATTTAGTCATATATTATTTTTATTTTCATTCATTATTAATCAACTAAAAAACGAAATGTCATACAATGTACATGTTCATCTAATATGAAAACAAAAAGACACATTACATATATTAATTAAAATACTAAATAATATAAAGTGAAACTATAAATAATTTCAAGCACATAAATTATATTATATAAAATTTCAAATATTACAATATGAGTTTCCAACTTAATATTGGTTGGAGTACAATTTACACATGAAATATTGTTTCATCACTTCAAAAAATTATCATTTTGTGTTTAGGGCATTGCAGGTGAATTCACCAACTCTTTTCTCTATTAGTTTAATTTGCATTGTGTCACTCCAGTGTTATTTTTCTCCTCTTTCTTTAATTCCTGATTCTTACCATCAATATTGAGTTCCTTTTTTGAAAATGAAAGAAGATACACTACCAATTATAAGACATGAAAAATGAAGAAGAATGTAATAGAAAATCAGGTAAAATATAAAGAATTTATAAGATATATACCTTAAGGTCAACAATATTGTCAATGCTATTTTTCCTCATAAAATGAAGAAACTTGAAAAAGTTATCTTCACTTGGGAATAGTGGCCACTATGTGGCAATATGACTTGTTTAAACAAGAAGATAAAACATCACCATAGAAAATAACACCTTAGTATCCAACCTTCAAGGAAAGCTTGAGCACAATCATGCCAACTAAATTACATGCTAAAAATATCAAGCTATAGACTACTTATACAATGTGGGAGTTCAAACAAAACTCTTAGAAAACTCGAAAGCTAAGTCTAGAATAAAATGAAATGAATTAAAAAGGATACAATAATAGGATAGCCTCCTATACATGTACATAAACAGATAATGTAGAAGGCTAAGTGAATAATTCCAGGGCTAGAGCTTGATGATGTCAAAAATTTCCAAGTCTTATGATCATTTCTTCAGATAAGAACTACTATTTGGGCCCATTATCACATATAAATAATCCAACTAGTCTATATTAAATTATTAATGTTTTTCTTGTACTTATGGATCACTATAGTATAAGTGGATAAATTGGAAAAAAAAATCCATTGCTGTTGTGTTCCTAACCTGTAGTACAATATATTAACTCTGATTTGGAGCAAATTTCCAACATCAAAAAAATGTAGCAATCACTATTATTAATCCAACAAATAGGATTATTTTGGAATGTAACTTTCAGATTCCAGCTGCTATATGAGTCTTGAATGGAAAATCCACACTGAATTCTAGCACAAAACTTCCAATTTGTGGGAACCCCTGTGGCCATCCTCAATCAATCAGACTCAAAACATTAGTGATCATTAAAATTTAAAGATAAAATAAGAGTAGTTTTGATATGTTTTGCAGATTTATATGAAAAGCACCAATAGTTTTCACATATTTACCATACTTTCAATTTCCAACATATAAAACATCGATTGATATTTTACAACAAATACTTGATGCAATAAAAAAAAAAAAATTAACATATTACATTAATACCACCAATGTTTGATCCTCAATTAGTTCAAACTAATTAGCACAAAAAATTCCAGAAATAGAAACAAGTAGAAATGACAAATCCATCAATTAATAATCAATAAAAAGGAAAAGATTTTTTCTGAAGCTTGATAAACAACTATAAATATTGACAATGCACTTCAACTAGTGGTCGTGTTTAAAGAGCAATGCTACCTGGATAAATCATCTTCAAAATTCCTTGTTATATCAAAATATTTTATCCAAGAATAAGTAATAAGCAACAAATCCATGGTGTGTACTTGTTTATTTTGTGAAAATAAGCCTCATTGGATCACCTTCATATCTAAAATTTGGTTGCACTCCATTGAAAACATTGCAAAATTGTTTTCCATATAATAGCAAGTTCTCCCCATCAAAATAAGGTTGCTTGGAGGCTTTCCCCAGTTTTCATTCAAATCCTTAGCATAAGGTGTGAGTTTTTGGTACTTTCTCACATTCATTTGGTAAGAAACATTAAGATTTGGGTTGTTGAACTTGGCTTCTTTTTCATGAATTATGTCTTCAATCAGTGCTTTAGAAGTATCTGGTAAGTCTTCTACATTATAGCCATATTTCTTTAGTCCCTGTAATACACTAAAAAATTGAAGAGAATACAATGAGGTAAGTTGCGGTGCCAAAATTTCCTTTGGCTAGTAGGAAGTTAACTACAATTATGTATTTTTTCTTTTCCTCCTGCAAAAAGTAATAATATATTACATTAGTGAATATTTTTGTTATAATTAACTCAATTATCTCAATCAAGTTGCAACATGAAAAAAAAATTAAAATGGAATTTGGATATGATCACCTTTGTTATTCACTTTAGCTGAGCTAACTTGATATTCCTTCGACAAAGTTGTTAAACACAGTAATGAAGTGCTTTGGACTCTCCTATACATCAATATAAATAATTTAGAAATACATTTTTGTAGCCACTTCAAAAGAACCCTACAATGGCTCAAGAGAAACTTTGATCCTACATATTTGTATGGTACCCTGGCCCTATTTTGGTATTTTTACATTGATTTAATGATAATAAGATTTTTAGAACAAGGTTAAAAAATTTAGATGGATTGTATTATTCAAAAGTTATCTAATTAATGAACTTGGTGAAACAAATTCCATAAATACAATCAAACCTACCTGTTCTTTCATCATGTCCCGATATAACAATCATCTCCAAAGCTCCATCAAGTCCAGGAAGAGAAACCTACAATGCAAATTGAATTAGATGCAATCCTGAAGTGTTGATAAGTCATTCCTCTTTAATCGATAACATTTGTGGAAAGGCCATAATATATCGAACATCAACCTTCGACAAATATTGTATAGCACAAGGATGATATTGTCTATTAGGTCCACCCAAAAGTGAAAAAATAGGCAAGGAAACCACAATATCTAGAAGAGATTTATTTTCTATTCGATCATACAATAAAAATCCACATGGGTGGAAAAACCTAATCCACTTGAAAATATGGCATAAAATTTGCACATATGGCCTCTAATTCCACCATAAAACCCACATAATGACCATCATCACTAGTAATAATGTGGATTCTTTGCAAGGAAAAATAAATCGCTAGTACATTTGTGTTTTTGAGTTTTTCATTTGCATCCTTTCTGGTTTCATACCAATTCAACTCTTTAACACCATCATACATGCAAGGAGGTAGACAGTGCCATATTGTTGTGTCCAAATAGACCCCTGGATCAACAAACTCGAAATGTATTTTATTGAGAGTATACACATACAACCCAACAATCATATTAGAGAACTTTTTAGGATTCTATGGTCGTGCACCCAACCAAACTACAAACTCGGGATATAGGCTCTAGCACCTTGAGCCTTGTCACTTGGAAAATACTTGAGGAGTTTGACTAAGGTCTTAATTTGTAGGATTTCCTTAAATCCCACTCACTTCTTCTTTCTTTTAAACATTCGAAGGAAATGGATTTTGGATTGGACCAAAAGAGACATACTAAAGGAACCCAGTTTATTTAGTATCATTACCTATGGAATTGAAGGGAAAACCAAGAAAACATCTAATATTCCCTTTCTAGTCTCCATTACATCCTTTACCTTTAGTTATGTTTGCCCTTCACATTAGACAAAATATCATTTGAAAAAATTAAATTACAAACAAAATATCTTGTATTGTTAGAAATTGGGTTACCTCATTTTGGTTCAACCAGTGACGACTCCTCACATTAATTTTTCCCACTAGAATACCATTCATTCAGATCATGGCCATGATGATTTTTGGTGGTCCGTTCAGATTTATCTGTAGCCACACTACCATCAACCAGGCCCAAAGCTTGATTTTCCACATTCCTAGTTTTAACTACTGCTTGTAAAATCCTTGGAGTCCAAACAAGGTCCTTTGCATGACATTCTATTCTTTTTTATCATATTGTACATCATCCTTGATGAAAGAGAATTTTCCTTCAACATTGTTCTTCCCCAAATATTTAAATCCAACCTGCTGGTGACACTCAATAGAATCAAATGCCAGATGTTATTTCCATGAAGATTCTTTTGGAGTTCTAGTTATATAGAGGGATATGAATTTTTCAATCGTTATGAATGAAATTTTATGATTCCTATCAGCAAGAGTAACTGACTCAACCTATTCTACATCTACCATTCCCCTCATACCTGTAGAAATAATTTTAAATCCTCCACAATTCAAAATTTATCTATGTTGGAGAGGTAAATCCCCTCTGCAGACAGAGGTGATCCCTACTAGCCCAGATCGGGTCTAGCAACAACCGAGTCATGCTAAGATGTAAGTTCCTAATTGAAAAATACCAAGATGCGATAAGAGGCCTACCTTAAGTCCTACACTGCCGTCATTTGTGGAGAATATGGCGCTTCCGTCGCTTGCTTTGGCAGATCACAATTCTCCCGCTCGATGCGATCAAACACCTGCACATACAAGAAACAACGAACACACAAGCGTAAAACCTAATACATGAAATTATGTATTAGTCAGAGAAGATACAACTCATAATCACAAAGTATGAAAAATATGAGTGGAACCATAACCAAATTCGCTTATCATTAATCAAAAAAAGAAAGATACAACTTGAGCTCTGATGCTGGATCTTCCTTTGGCAGGTCGACAGAGGAGTACGTCTTGATAAAGCTCGTTGGGAAAAGGACAAGTCTCTCTCTTCAACTGTCTGACGATAATCTCCTTACAATTGATCCAGCTCCATTAAGGCTAGCTTGCAGAGGGAAAATGACAACCTTATATAGATGGTGGAAGGGGAGTTGGGATCCCTACAATTGTGGGATTGGCCCTATCCTTAAGGAAGTTTCCATGATAGGTGGAAAACCACTTCCCCTACATGGAGATCTGGAGCCAAGCCTCCCAACTCAATTTAGAGACCAGTTCAGGAGTTGGTTGGAATCAAACTTCCGTCATTTATTTTAAAAAAAAACTCCTTATTAAGCATGGCGCGGGTGATGCATTTGGAAAAAGTGCCAGTTGGCATGCCCTCTTTGGTGAATTTCCCCCATTGGCGCGAGGGTTGCACTGGCTAGTCGTGCCAAGGATAAAAAGGCTATTTTTAGGGCTTTTCACAGGAAATTGTCTTCAAGGGAATGATTGTCTTTGTCAAGGGGGATGCCAATAAAGTTGTTTCAGGTCATGTCGCTGCTCACAGGTCATGGAATAAGCCCTCCAATGTGTGGGATGGGGGATTGTAGGGATGGTGAAAAATTACTGTGTAACAGATGCCCCCTAAAGCATGAGGTCTGAAAGAGAGAGAGGGGTGAAATGCTTTACAAGAATGTGTCCAACTGAAAGCACTGCCGTGGGAAAACCCGCGTAGAAAAGTACAACTGATATCTCAAATACATGGTATATATGTGGTATGGGTGCAGCCATCTGTAACAGAGTATACAATAATCAAGATCCAAGGTATGGACGCAGCCATCTAGTAAGGATCGATAAATAGACTCATGTACGATCGCAGCCATCTAGTAAATGAGTCATGTAACCAATCAGAGTAATCCACAAAATCCCAACCTGGATTCCAATAGACAAAATCCAGGGTCTTGCTTTCCATCTTGACCCGGACAGAGTACAAGTTCTAGCATGTGAATAAGTGAGCTGAAGTTGAACATGCAAGAACATCGTCTGATTACCAGCCAATGATGAAAGTCGTTAACAGACGCGAGAGGAACCACCAATAATGATAATGGTCCTCAAGGTACTATATGTACAATCCACGGAATGTGAATAGTGTGCTGGCATCGAAAACCTAAAGAATCATCCGATCGAAGGTCAATGATGAAAAACTTGCGTCGAATGTGAATAACCATCCATTGAGGCATACAGGCTCCAAGGTACCCGAAGGGAGTCTCTAGATCAACTTCCTAGATAATGAGCTAAAGTTGACAGGAAGTGACCTTGATCGAAGGTGGGCCATATTGTTTCCCACATCATCGATGTGAGATAGAGGAATATAATTTTTGTGAATCGGGATCAGATGAGAATCATAGGAAGGCTGAAACTTGCAGAGGTCAACTTCTCTTGAACATATCGACGACACGATAGTGGATTTGGTAGTATTTGACATCAAAATATCTGAGGTCATGGTTACGAGGCAAAGAATAGATGAAAGGTCAAAAGGGATTACCCAAACCCACGGAGGAAAACAGATGATTGAGATGAGATTTCCGCAACCTGAAACGAATGTAGACAACTGCCATGTTCAAGAGCAACATACTGCCGACACGATGACGATACTAGCTCCATTTTTCCCCACCATTTCTGGCGAGTACCCCAATTATTTTTTAGAACAAGCTTGAAGGGGATAGAATATGCTTGTAGTATAAGTCCGTCCTTTGTACAACTCCATCCTAGTACATTTAACGAGCCCTAGGAAGGAGAAACTCGAATATCGTCATTATGACCAAATTCGATGTCGTCAGGCTTTAACGAGTCTGAAAAAGGAATAACTCGACGTATTTTCATGTTTAGAGAGTCAGAAAAGAGATGAAAGATGACTCCAGAAATGAATTTTTCATGTTTTTACCGAGTCTGAAAAAAGTATAAAATACAAGTCGTATCACCGTCAAAGCTGCGAAAAAACCTGTTGCAAGTGTAAAATCCATTTTCGACAAAATATAACCAAATATTGCGAAAAATGACCTTCAAAACATAATTTGACTTTGAAAGAGTTATAAAATGTTAAAAATAGTAAAACATTTTCACTTTTATTTTTTACCTCATTTGGAGAGCAACAGTGGTGCTTTTGTGTGCGAACTTGTGGCAGTGATTTCGACTGATGCAGAACACCATTCAGATTCTGGCCCGTTCCAGGTAAGAGGAGCTCCCTTAAGCTCTGTTTTGATCCATTTTTTGTAAGTTTCCATTGTGTATTTGACCTTTGGAGGAAAACCTTTTCAAATTTAGGGTTGCGCCAATTGGTGCAGGTTTCGGGCACGGAACTACGCCAGTTGGCTCTTTTCTACAAAGGGGTCAGGCCAATGGCGCAACTAAAATTTCCGCGTTAATTTACTAAAATGTGAGCCACTAAAATAAATTTTTAACTGTTGCAGAGATCTAATAAGGCATTTTTGACCATGTTGGTACAGATATCTAGGCACAATGGTGATTGAATGGAAGGAGAGGGAACATGGGGAAGAGGACGAAATGGCCATGCAAAGTGAAGCTTGCATGAATGCACTCTGGGACTGTGGTCTCAAGAAATTCTTCCTCACACCATGCTTATGAGCTCAACCTGAGCTATTACAGTAATTGGTTAGCATATGGTACAAGAATGAATAGGTGTTTAAACTATGAGACTAAGTAATAGAACTTGAGATCTCCAATGTCTATTTCATCACTGGACTGTCGCATAGAGGCCCAGTGCCAATCATGACAGGCAGTAAACCATCTGGAGAAAAAATGGAGCAGGTAATGGCTAAAGTGTGCCCAGGCGCACAGACAGGATCGGGTGGTGGGAAAGTAGACATCCACACTGTCAGAAATCAAGCACTTTGAGTAGTGCTCCACACGATTACGCAAGCTATAGGATCACAGGCACCGCACGAGGCAACTGAGGCACAGCTCCTACTTGCCTCCAAGTGGATGAACCCTACACTATTTGATTGGGCTACCGCTGTGACAACCAATATCAAAAGGCAACTAACAAAGTGCAAAAAGAGCAAGCTAAAATAGTTCGGGTATGGTTCCATTTTTGTGTTGTTCATTTTGGAACGGTTACCAAATTTTCAGGGGCAAGGGGCAATAGTTGCCAAGCCGATACCGAGAGAGCCGAGGATGGCTCGTTGGGCAGCACTTATGCCCAGGTCAGGAGGGGGCCAACAGATGTCCTGCAGGCCCAAGTTCTTTGTGTGGTTATGGCGTCAACTGATCATGGTTGAGGATTGGCCCTATGTTGTGACTGATTTCAACAGAGACCCAGATCTTCCCCTTCCAGAGGGGGAGGACTGGGACGAGGAGTTGGGTATGTATCTTTTTTATTTTTTATGTATTTATGATTTTTTTGTGATACATGCCTATTCTAACAACACTTCTATGTGTATGCAGATGTAGGCCCAGAGAGACCTGTCGGCATGTCGTCTATTGCACGGAGAACTCCTATCGCACATGACCCTCAAGCTAAGGGCGTCGAAGGGAGCGAGTTGATCCAAAACCTGGAGGGCATTTCCCGGGGAATCCAGGACTATGCATGGCTGGCAGACGTTACATTGGCTTACCAGCGACACATTGTAGGGGTGCCTAGTTGCCTTCACCGACTGCTGAGGCGATTGGTGCGCGCAGTGGCATGTTACCATGAGCACCATGCTAATTAGTCACTTAGGGCTTTTTATATGCATATTTTTTTGAGAGACATGTTGTCTCCGGCTATTATTAGACAAACATGTATATTTTTTGACTTTATGTGATGTACACAAACTACAAACTATTCAACATATATATCTATATATCTATGTGATGATGTTTTTTATATGCCATGCAAATGTCTAATATAGTGTTATATAATGTATTAGTTTCATAACAAGCAACCCAATGAAAAAGTTCACAAAATGTATCTAATCACACATTTTATTTTTATGCAAGCTTAAAAGAACATATGAAAGCACACATGCAAACTATGCTTAGAAATGAGTTTTATTCTTATGCAAGCTTAAAACACAAACTATGCTTGAAATGAGGAAAATGGGCATGCCCCCCAGCATGGTGTCTCAATTCGAGGTACATGCCCCTCAAGCTTCAGTCCATAGGAAATGGAGTGAACGTTCAGAACACAAGAGATGTGATCTAAATCTAACAAAACTCAAATTGAACGGGCTCGTGTTTCATTATTTTAATGAGGTTGACACACTTAAAAGAATTGTCCTCGTAGCAACTTGTTTCATTGTTTTAGGAGCTTGACACAAGATGAGGAACTATGCTCTGACGAGCTCAACAGAGGAGGCTCAGGAGGTGGATAACCAAATACATCATGCTCTTGACAATTAGACATTGTCCCCAGGCGAGGCATGAACGAGGAATGATGATTTCCATCGCTCCATGGGAGATCTTCAAGAGACATTGTTTCAACACTCCAAAACACTCAGGTAGTCATAAAAATGAAACCAAAATCACAAATCAAGCTCAGAAAGCTCAAGACAGAGTAAACCCAAGCACCCTATAGAATTGGAGCAACTATCAAGCTGCATCTAGCATCATAACAGGATTGGCGCGGGTAATACACTAGCAACATGCGCCAATTGGCATGACTGTCAGGCTAATAAGCGCGCCAGTCGAGTTTACTAAGTAAAAATAAAAAAGAGCAATCCAAGAAATAGACTAGTGATGGTGAAGCTAAAAAAAATCCAAACACACAAAAAGAGCCAGTCAAAAGAGCTAATCAAGCAAGCAAAGTCAAGAATCGATCGAAAATACAAGAAAATACCCCAAATCAACATCTCCCTAGTGGAGTCGCCGATTTTTTGGAGAGGTAAATCCCCTCTGCAGATAGAGGTGATCCCTACTAGCCTAGATCGGGTCTAGCAACAGCCCAGTCATGCTAAGACGCAAGTTCCTAATTTCAAAACACCAAGATGCGACAAGAGGCCTACCTTAAGTCCTACACTGCCATCGTTTGTGGAGAAGATGGCACCTCCGTCGCTTGCTTTGGCAGATCACAATTCTCCTGCTCGATGCGATCAAACACCTGCACGTATAAGAAACAAAAAACACACAAGCATAAAAACTAATACATGCAATTATGTATCAGTCAGAGAAGATACAACTCATAATCAGAAAGTATGAACAATACGAGTGGAACCATAACCAAAGTCTCTTATCATTAATCAAAACAAAGAAAGACACAACCTGAGCTCCAACGCTGGATCTTCCTTTAGCAGGTTGACAGACGAGTATGTCTCGGTAAAGCTCATTGGGAAAAGGACAACTCTCTCTCTCTTCGGTTGTCTGACGATAATCTCCTTACAATTGATTCAGCTCCATTAAAGCTAGCTTGCAAAGGGAAAATGAAAAGTTTATATAGATGGTGGAAGGGGAGTTGGGCTCCCTACAATTGTGGCATTGGCCCTATCCTCAAGAAAGTTTCCATGATAGGTGGAAAACCACTTCCCCTACATGGAGATCCAGAGCCAAACCTCCCAACTCAATTTAGAGACCAGTTCAGGAGTTGGTTGGAATCAAACTTCTGCCATTTATTTTTAAAAAAAGCTCCTTATTAAGCCTGGCACGGGTGATGCATTGGGACAGAGCGCCAGTTGGCGCGCCCTTTTTGGTGGATTTCCCCCATTGGCGTGAGGGCTACAGTGGCTAGTCGCACCAAGGATAAAAAGGCTATTTTAAGGGCTTTTCAAAAGAAATTGTCTTCAGCGGAATTATTTTCCTTGTAAAGGGGGATGCTAGGAAAGTGGTTTCAGGTCATGTCACTGCTCACAGGTCACAGTATAAGCTCTCCAATGTGCGGGATGGGGGATTGCAGGGATGGTGATAAATTACTGTGCAACAATCTATCTCTCTTAAAGATGTGTGTGCGTTGATATGTATTGATCTTGACCTGTTTATTCTCACATGATATTGATTTTATATTGTATGAGGGCCAACAAGATTTCCATCGACTTGTGGTGTTTGTGAAATTTGAATTCATTAACAACCCAAATTTTTAGTATCCCCTGCCATAAGTAGTAGACTACTTCCTAAGGTTTTTCTACTGCCCAAAAAATTCCTAACCCCTCCACGATCATCTACAGATTTTTCATTTTACAAGGAACTTGTACCAATCCTCCCTTTAGCTTCACTATCAAGGCATCATTAAACAAAATCTCAACCTTTGGGATCACCAACACATGTTAGGAACTTTGGAGAGGCAGGTCTCATATAATAACTAGTAAAGAGGATTCAAATAACTATACAAAATAATAACACATGAAATAAGTAAAAAATGAAAAATTTTATGATTGTAATGATGGATTTAAACTTTGTAAAATTCTTCTCATCCAATGGATCTATTGGTGAGAGAAAATGAATACCAATAGCAAAAGTGTCACCGAGTGTATAATCTAAGGGATTGCCACCCTGCATGGGTAAATAGAAATGATCCATTATAGAATCAATCAATTTCAAAATTCTTGATATTATTTTGGTACATGTGGATGCATTATAGAGCCAGCACTATTGAATACTTCCATTTTTTACCTTCTCTAGAAATTCCAACTCCCTTCTCCAACCTTCACGGACAAATTATTTCATCAATTACTAACTCCTCCATATTAAAAACAAGATCATCAAATTCTTATCAAAACTTTCTACGTTCTAAGAATACTGCAGGAATCAAATGATTGCTACATGAGCTCATCTTGGGAATTTTCAATGGTTTCATAGCATGGAGAAGGTTCCTTGTCAATAATCACTCCATCATTCACACCTCTTCACGTGGAAAATTTCTTTGCATTAACTGAGAAATTAAACCCTAGGTCAAGTGTAGGGTGTTTTCTCTTTAGTATAATTTATATTCCTGGGGCTTTGCAAGACATAATTGTATCAAAAAACTAGACCACTAGCCAAATACCATAATAACCATCAAATAAGTAGAAGTAAATTTCATCACCTTAATATACGGTCGAATATTGTAGCTTCAAAAAAAGGGTTACCACAAAGGGAACCTATCAATTTTAATATATGGAATATTATGTCCCTTGCATACCACCAGTCCAGCATATTGTTGAAATTTTAAGAAAAGGGGAAATATAATAGCTTTTCATATTCAAAGAGAGGTATGGACTATCCCAAAAAAATATGATATTGGTACAGGTGTGCTTACTTTCTAATTTGTGCACTATTTAATTTTCTAGCTCTATAAACTGTGAAAACATAGAAATTGATCACCTTAAAGTCCTGAAATGTAACTCTATTTATATAAGAAAATTAGAAAGAGAAATTATAATTATATACAAATCAATCAAGAAAAACAAAGGAAATACTTTTTCATGAATGCAACAATATGATATTCAAAATAGATTAAAATAAACAAACCAAAGTAAGGGCAGTATTTTGGAGAGGTTTTCTTTGAATGACGGGTTTATTTTCATCTAATTTCATGTTAAGTTTAACCAAGAGGAAAAAAAACTTAAGTGAGGATTATTTCAATGAGTATCTTCTGTTATTCTTCTCTAAGAAAGGACAACTCATGTGATAACTATTTTCATGGGCACCTTTTTCTATTCTTAGCTAAGGAGGGAACACCAATTTGAAAGCCTTTTAATTTTTATTGTGTGCTATTTTTCACTAGAATGGTGCTACATATGGAGGGTGCTATACTTAAAAAAGCATGCTACTAATTTTTGAGAGGGTGTTTTTTCTCTTTTTCAAAAGCAAGCTTCCTACATTCAAAAAAGAATTTTGGATCTTTTGAAGGAAAAATATTTCCGCTATTATTGAATAAAGATTTATATGGTAAAAGAAACAAATCATTGGTTTTTTTAGATGTTGATATTTTGGAAAAATTAGGTCGTCTATTTTATTAAGAGGAATATCATATTTTAAGAAAAACAAACTTTGGATAGAAATAAGAGCAAGGAAGGAGTTCAATATATTAATGCTCAATTTCCTACGTCTTACTAAAGCTTTCTCGTATCTTTGTTTTACATTGAATTTATGAGCTTATGCCCATTGTTAAGAATTCTCGTAGGTCGGCAACGTCTAGAGTATACAAGATAAAATAATTTTATTAATATGCAAAAAATGACCACAAAAGTAGGCCAATAAGACTGAATATTACAACTAGTAAGAGCACAATGTTTTGGAGCAATTGCATCTCCTCAGAAACACTAAAAATAATATAAAGAAAAGAAACCTATATTGATGCAACCTTAGAAGACATATATAAAACCATGTAATGGGTACAGTGATACAAAATACTAAGTGAGTTTTTCCAAAACTCGAAAAGTGGCAACTCAAGAGCCACTCCAGCTAGAGATAGTGATGGAGAGGGATTTAACAATGAAGCCAATGGAATCAAGGTCACCAAAGTATGATGGTTGATAAAAAGTAGCATGAGTGGGGAAGTGGCTTCTTGTCACAATCCTCTAGAAGAATCACGGGGTCCAGTTGTATGATCCTAGCAGGAATTTATGATCCAAGGATACAAGTGCATGGGACTCTCCTTTAGACTAATATAAAGAAGTTATAAACAATTTTTTACAACCACCTCAAAATAACCCTACAATGGCTCAAGAGAAAATTTCATCCTACATATTTTTATTGTACGATGGCCCTATTTTGGTATTCTAACATTGACCTAATGATAATAAGCATTTTAGAAAAGGGTTAAAATTTTATACAAATTAGGTTGTTAACAGATTATCTAATTGACGAACTTATTGAAACAATGTTTACAAAAATAATCAAACCTACTCATTCTTTCGTGAATGTCCGAGAAAACAATCAGCTCCAAACCACCACCAAGATTAGGAAGAGAAATCAACAATGAAACTTGAATTGGATGAAATCTAAAAGCGGTCATAAGTCATTCCTCTGTAGTGTGGAACACTAGTATAAAGGACGCAATGTAGCGAACATGAAGCTTGGAAAAATATTGTATAGCACAAGGATTATTATATCTATCATGTCCACCCAGAAGTGAAAACATATGCAAGGAGACCACAACATCTATAAGAGATTTGTTTGTTATTGGATCATACAATAAATGCTCCACATGGATGGAAAAATATAATCCACCTAAAAATATTGGCACAACCTTTTCACCTCTAGCTTCCAATTCCATCACAACAGCTACATAAGGAGCATCATCACCAGTAAAAATTTAGCTTCTTTGCAAGGCGATACCAATGAATAGTGAATTTATGTTTTTTAGTTTCTCATTTGCATCCTTTCTGGTATCATACCAATTGAAATACTATTTAACATCATCATACATGCAAGGAGGAAGAGGGTGTCATATTCCTGTGTCCAAATAGATGAATGGATCAACAAATTCCATTTGTGTTTTATTACGAGAAAACACATATGACCTAACTATATCTTAAAGAAGTTTTCAAGATTCTTTGCGGATCCACCTAACCAAAAGTATAAACTCATGATATAGGCTCTAGCATTCTGAGCCTTGCCTTTTGGAAAATACTTGAGGACATTGGGTAGGGTCCTAACAAGATTAAGAATGCTTTCCTCAAAGCCTACTGACTTCTTCCTTCTCTTAAAAATTTGAAATAAATGGCTTTTGGATTGGCCCATATGATACATACTAAAAGAACCTATTTTATTTATTCTTATTACCTCTAGAATGGAAGGGGAAAATAAGATAACATCTAGTATTTCTCTTTCAGTATCCATTATATCCTTTACCTTTAGCTATGTATTCCATTCACATCAACTGAATTAGCATTTGAAACAATTAAATTTCTTACAAAATATCTTTTATTGTTATAACTTGGATTGCTTCCTCTTGGCTCAACCAATGATGATTTCCCACTTTCATTTCTTCCACTAGAATACCCATAATTAAGGTCATGGTCATGATCCCTTTCTGTTGTCCCTTCAGATTTATATGTACCAACACTAACATCAACTAGGCCGAGAGTTTGATTTTCAAAATTTCTAGTTCCGAGTGCTACTTCTAAAATCCTTGGAGTCCTCTGCATGACATTCCTTTTTTTTTGTTTTCTCATATTTTACATCATCCTTGATGAAAGAGCAGTTTTCTTAAGTATTATTCTTCCCCAAATCTTGAAATCCAACCCGCCCATGCAACTCAAAATAATTAGATGCCAAACTTTATTTGCATGAATATGCTTTTTCCATTCCATTTCTATAAAGGGATATGACTTTTGCAATGGTTATCAATGAAACATTGTGATACCTATCAACACGAGTAACTGACTCTACCTATTTTTCATATACCAACTACCTCATTCATGTAGAAACAATTTAAGAACCATCCATACGTCCAAATTTATGTGTCTCTCTTCAATATTTTTGTACATTGATATGTGTTTATCTCCACTCGTTTCTTCTCACATAATATTGATTTTTCATTCGTACACAAACAACACTGGATTCGTTCGATATTCTACAAGGGTAAACCTAATTTCCATCGACTTGTGATGCCTGTCCCATTTGGTTGCATTAACTAACCAATGTTTTTGTATTCCCCACCACAATTAGAAGACTACCTCCCGAGTTTGATCCCCTACCGAAAAAAGACCCAACCCTTCCACAATCATCTCCATATTTTCCATTTTCCAACGCAGTTGTACCAATCCTCCCTTTAGCTTCACTATCAAGGCATCATTAAAAAAACACTCAACCTTTGGGACCATCAAGACATGTTTGCATCTTTAGAGTGAGATATATCCTATAATAAATAGCAAAGGGAATTCAAATAACTGTAACAAATAATAACACATAAAAGAAAAAATGAAAAAACTATGATTATAATCATGCCTTTAAACTTTGTAAATATTTGCTCAGCCATTGCATCCATTGGTGAGAAAAAATGAATACCAATAGCATACGTGTCACCAAGTGTATAATCTAAGGTATTTCCACCCTACACGGGTAAATAAAAAAATGCATTGTAGAATCAATAGATGTCATAATTATTGAAATGATTTTGATACATGTTGATGCATTGTCAAGGAAACACTACTAAATACTTATGTTTATTACCTTCTCTAGAAATTCCATCTCCCTTCTTCGATATTCATGGAAAACAACTTCCTGTCTTCATTAACAACCCCCTAGATTAGAAACAATATCACTAAATTCTTACTAAAATGTTCTAATTTCTAAGAAAAGTGCAAGAATCAAATGATTTATATGTGAACTCATCTTTGGTTTATAAATGGATGCATGGCTTCGAGAAGGTTCCTTTTCAATAAATACTCCATCATTCAAACCTCTTCCCATGGAACTTTGCTCTGCATTGATATAGAAATTAAACCTTAGGTCAAGTCAAAGGCTTTTCCTTTCTAGTAAAATTTAGATTCTTGGGGCTTTGGAAGACATAATTTTATAAGAAAACTAACCACCAATTAGAGACCATAATAACCATCAAATAAATACAAATAACTCATCACCTTAATAAACAATCGAATATTGTAGTTTCAGAAGAAGGGTTAACACAAAGGGAAGCTATCAAAATTAATATATGGATTATTACTTCCCTTGAATCCCACTAGTCCACCATACTGTTGACATTTTAGTAAAATGTGGACCATATAATATTTTCATATTAAAAGAGAGGTCTCGAATCTTCCAGCCAAATATGATATATGTATAGGTGCACTGACTTTCTAATCCATGCACTATTTAATTTACTCACTCTATAACCTTTGAAAAAAAAAAAAAAAATCACCTTAAAGTCATGAAATGTAACTCTATTTACACAAGAAAATCATACAGAGAAATGAGAATTATACATAAATCAATCAAGAAAAATAAAGGCAATACCATTTCCTAAATGAAACAACATGATATTCAAAATAGAGTAAACTAAACAAACCAGAATAAGGGAATTATTTTGGAGAATTTTTCTTTCAATGGCATGTTGATTTTAATCTAATTTCATGTTATGTTTAACCAGCAAGAGGAAGCACATATGTGAGAAATATTTCAATCAGTATCTTCTTCTATTCATCACCAATAAAGCGAAACTCATGTGACAACTATTTTGATTTTCATGGGCATATTTTTATATTCTTATCTAAGGAGGGAACAACAATTTGAAAGATTTTAATGTTTATTTTGTGTTATTTTGCAATTGAATGGTGCCACATATGGAGGGTGCTATATTTAGAAAAGCATGTTGATTATTTTGGGGAGGTTTTTTTTTCTCTTTTTCTAAACTAAGCTTCCTATTTTCAGAAAAGTCTTTTGGATATAATTTTGAATATAAAATATTGCCACTATTATTTAATAAATATTTATATGGTTAGAAAAGCAAAGCAGTAATTTTTGTAGACGTTGATATTTTGGTAAATGAAAGTCATCTATATTTTAAAAAAGAATATCATATTTGAAGCATAACAAATTTTGGATAGAAATAAGAGTAAGGAAGTTGTTCAATATAGTAGTTCTCAATGTCCTACATCTTCATCAATATTTTTCTTATCTTCTTTTTGCATTGAATATATAACCCTAAGGCCATTTTTGAGAATCCTCGTAGGTCAAAAAACCATTGAGTAGATAAGATAAGATAATTTAATTAATATCCAACAAATTACCACAAAAGTAGGCCAATAATACTAAATAATATATCTAGTAAGCACAATGTGGGAGAGTATGTGCGTCTCCTGGAAAATACTAAAAATAATATAAAGAACGAGGCCTATTTTGATGCAGCCAAAAAACACAATTATAAAACCATGACATGGGTACACTGGTAAAAATACTAAGTGAGTTTTTCCAAGAATGGAAAAGTGGACAGATCAAGAGCCAATACATATAGAGAGTGACAAGAGAGATTTAGCAATGAAGCCACTAGCGTCAATGCCACCCGGGTCTAATGGCTGAGGGAAAGTAGAATGAGCTAGGCAATGGCTTGTTGTCAGAGTCCCTTGGAAAAATCAGGGGGTTTAGCTCTATAATATTAGGGGAATGTATGAGTTGTGGATACTCCTAAAAACCAAGGTCCAAAGAAAGAAACTATGGATGGATCCTTAGCTCCTCCTCTAGCATTGAGAGGAAGTATGACAGGCAAGAGGTGCCCTACTGTAGATCTATCTGGAGCAGAGAAACTTCAACTAAGTCTCCTACGTTTCCTTGGGGTAAAATTGATTCAAAATTGTATTGAAAATATATACTTTGACATCTATGATTAATATAAGAAATTTTAACATGTTTATGTAAATTTTTAATTGTTAATAATTCATTTAAATAATAATTTTATCTATGCTTTAATCGTACATAGTCCAAAGTTGAGATCATTCAATTAGTGAGATTAGATTTCAAATTTCCTTCTGGATTTTTGGCTATTCAATTTTCTCCATCCCCTAGTGTATTTTTCACTAGTCACTCGCACACAATTGATAAATATTTTTGATAGTTTTAAATAGTTTATTTGATATATTTTCTTTCGTACTTGAAGAATTTGACTACAAATGCCCTGCTGGGATTAACATGCACCATCTCCAATGAGAGAAGTTTGTTATCAAAAAGAGGGAAAAAAATCTATATGTTCTCAGACTCCCTTGGGACTGATTTACTCGAGGAACCATTCTGGGTGGTAACATTTTTGCCCCCACCAATGTAGAGCGAAGCCCTGTTCCTTGGATGCAATTAGCTCTCGCTGCATGTGGTGTACGGAAAGATATGTTGTGAAAGAGAAGGCATATGTATTGATAAGGTTCTCAGTCTCTTATTTTAACTTCAATTTTATGGATCAGAACACATGGGCCAATGGAAAAATAAAATAGGCTTATGGTGAGGTATTCTCCACTGAACTTCACTAGAGTGCTAATGTTTCCTTTTCCACTACCTAGTTGAAATTTTTGGTGTGTCTCCTATCCTAGGTTTCAAGGTTTGATCATATTTCAATTAATAAAAATATTCAAGATTTTGAGTGATTTCCTAATTGTTTTGAAGTTGAAAATGATGTATTGATGAGGCTTCTCATGATGTCCCTACAATTTGATGCCCAGAAATGGAATGAGGATTATCTTCCATTTATTATTTTCTGTTTACAAAATCTCCGAGAAGAATTTTGAGACTGGGAAGATCCCAATGAGGATGATGATATTTCCAATTATTTTTCCAAATATATAAAATTTATTACTACTTGAAAATATCCTTCATCAAATGAAGGTTCATATAATGAGGATGTTTTTTGGTATGCTTCCTATAGGAAAGGTCACTCAGTCTTTGATGGGAGATAAATAATGAGGATTTGGAGAAGAAAAACTATTTTACCCAATGAATGCATCAATAAAATAAATTGTAATTTACAATTATGGAGATAGTATACATGCTCATATTCACTAGATAAGAGATAAAAACAAAATCATACTGTTGGGCCAAGAAAAAGGTATGTTTCACCCCCACTGTTACCACAACTTTTCACACACTTTTATATATTTTCCGTTCATCTTAGAAATAAAGTAAAGGAAAATTATGCAAAAGTGAGGCAAGAAGGATTGGTGATAAAGGTAGTATTTGATAACATAAAAACTGATTTGTCACTGCCTCTATTGATAGAGAATAAAAATAGCCAAAATGCTAAATGGATGATCGAAAGGCAGCAGACAAGGGAGGCAAACAAAATCATATCGGCTCGTATGAATCGACGGAATATGGAAAGGTACGGCCACGCTTGAAGTACTCAATCGACAGCCATGAAGCAGCAGGGTCCCATAATGAGACAGATCCATTACTACTCCTGAATTCACCTTTAATCTATAAAATGGCAAAGAATGAAAAAGAAAACATTTCTTGTAATTTAATCTTTCTGTAATAAACATACTCGGATAGAATCGTCAAGTTTTTTACTAATGTATTGCTCGATTGATTAATGGAGAATTTGGCATTTTTTGAATAGACAGCTTCTGATTATTCCTTAGCAGTAGGCTTCTAGTGGCTTTGGGCCCAGCCCTAGGGGTTCTTCTTCTACTTCTGTGCTTTACGTTTATTTACAAAACCTGTGTTTCAAGTTAGCCATTGTGTTTTGTAATACATCATTAAATGGTTAATTGTGAGCATGAAATGTTATATCTTCATTTATACTAGACTAGTTTACCATTCCCGTTCTTTTATCTGAATTCAATGCTTTTACAATTGTTAGGTTAGGTACAATAGGATTTTTGTTCAATTCTCCATGTAGTTGACGTTTGATCCTTTCATAATTATTGTGGTCATTTGATTGATGTTTAATTCCGAAGGGTGTTATTAGCTGATTAAAAGAGAATTCCATTGGAAAATCTCGAATAATTGATTATTGTTCAATTTTATTAGACCTGATGTTCAATTAATTAAAGTTTCTATTCAATTCATTAGAACATGTTGTTCAATTTCAGTTTATTATTTTCAGTCTTAAGTAGTCATTTCTACATAGGCTTGGGATAGAGTTAGCTCCCTTGAAGAGTCAAAAGAATTTCATAATCCACTCCCAAGTTGGTTTAATGATTGAACTTCGAGAATTAGACAATATTCCTTATGATAATTTAGCATACTCAACCTTCGATGTGACTTGCATATATTATGCCTATAGTCTTCAAATAACAAGACTTGCCCTGGGTTGATAATTAATGAAGAGCATTGAGGTTACCTTTAAATAGACACCTTTATGACCCAAAATTTTTGTGTCGTTGCTGGGGAGAGTGTTTAAGAGTGATGTCTTTTATTTATTTTTCCTTTTTATATGAAGAACTGTGTATTGAAAACGAGAAGTAATAACCTGCATATCAGCAAGAAAAATACTGCTCTCAAGCCCGCTTCTCAGAAATTGTGTAGAGGTTAGTAGGAAAAGTGTCCTTGTTTATGACTAGGAAGAAAAAGATAGATTAAAACCCCTCGCTTAAATCCACAAAACCCAAGGGAACAGTGGTGCTTGCCAGAACAAAATATATAGAGGAAATAATTAATAAGGCTAAATCCCAGGCATCGGTAGGACCCAACACCATTCCCACTTAGAGTCCTACTATATTCCCTCAGGTGGCAGCCTCACCATCTGTAGCCCATGCTAAGATTCACAATGAAATAGAAGGGTCTAAACAAAGCCTTTAGAATTTTGAGCACGTAAGTCCTGATCCTTAAAGAGAGGGAAATTCTTGCAATTTTTAGGAAAGACGGGGAGAAAATAGAAGTGAAGTACAAGGAAAAAATCATAAGCTTGAATCCCCTGAGAGAGTGGCTGAGACAGAGACACCCAATATTCCAGATCGGGGATGTGCTGTAAGGCTTCCTCCAAATCCACTCCCTAATTCCATTCAAATTATCCCTCCAAAACTAGAAATCTCTAGAGATTATTGGCATATTTTTTATCAAATGAAAAAAAACCAATACCAGAGGGAGACATCAACACTGGAATATCCCATTTTTGATCCAGCCGCAAATGCCCCTATGAAATCCATTCCATTACAAAACATCCCCACCTTCCATAGGATGACCTTGAAATATCCAGATGCATTCTTATTTGAATTTGATGTCTTATGTAGGGGATATGACTACAACACTAACCCTTAGAAACTGAAATTATTTCCCTCTACATTGAATGGGCCAACATTACATTGGTTTATGGGGCTCGATGGTGGAACCATTAATAGTTGGGATCAGATGAAAATATCTTTTCCTAATAAATATCAAGACTAATGTAGGACTCGAGAATTAAAAGAATAAATCTTCAATATGTCTGCAAGGGACAATGAGACACTAGAAGAATACATTGAAATATTTCAATATAACTTGTAGAGATATCCATATACTACACTATCTAAAGATATCTTTAAAGCAACAATGATTAAGGGAATCAAAGAAGAATGGGTCTAAACAATTAATATAATGGGAAAATGGGACATATATCAAGAATAATATGATGAAATCATTGCATTGTGCATTAGGTGTTCTCGAGGTAGTACACGAAGTAGGCCGACTAGGCAAGACTTAGCTACAAGGAATTATAAACAATCCAGTGGCAACATGACCAAAGAAGAATTTGATAATATGTTAGAATATTTAAAAAATGATATCTTGGACACCCTGACAACACAGCTAGATGTCCTACTTGCCAAGATTAAATAAGATATAGCAGAAATAACTTGGTTGTTTTTTGTCCACGCCATCAGAAGAAGCAAAACCAATGAGAATGTCCATTAGACATGGTTCATACACGCATTATTTGTCCCAAGGACCACACCACTGAAAATTTTCCTTCACCTCCGGGGTAGAAAGTGGTTTTTATAGAGGCAGAACAAGAGACATAACTAGTCTATCTAATGAATCAACGTCGACAGTGCCAAGGACAACCACGTATACCAAAATACTTGCCTAAGTTCTATAATTCTCCAAGATTTAATCAACAGAACCCAACAACAACAAGACATAACCAATCACATTTTTATACCTATCCCTCCAAATAATTTTCTATGCCTCCTTGGCCAACATAATCATCTTTGGGTAATAATTGGCTAAGTTCTCCTAGTTCTCCCACTTACGAGAAAAAAAATCCCTATTAGTTCTAATGGCCTGCCTCCACTTCACAGAACACAAATTGGTCTCAAAATTAGAAACGACCTCTAGGGATGACCAATCTAATGATGGGGACAGGGGCTTAGAATCAACCTATATTACTAGCTGCATACCCAGTCCAACACAATCCTCAACTGATCATGCATCCTCAACTGCCAACTCAACCCAATCCTAACCCCAACAATAGGCTGGTTCAGCTAATCCAGATTGTCAAAAACCCAGAACCCGATATTGAACAGAAGTAATGCAATGAACTTAGGATGAGATCAGGACTTGTTATTTTACCTGAAGAAGGTACGACCCTACCACAACTTCAATCTGAAATTCTGACAACACCTAAAACTATGACTGAAACAAAGGAAAAGTAAGGGAGGGACACAATTGACACAAGGGAAACTAAAAACCTTATTATATAATCCCCTCTATTTCCTGAGAGATTAACATTGCCTAAACCGATAGTATCTTCATATTTTGATCTCATAGGGGAATTGAGAAACCTTTTCATTAATATTCCTCTTCTGCGGGCTATCCAGGACATTCCTATCTATGACAAGACAATTAAAGAGCTGTGAGGAAAGAAACAGGTAAGGAAAGAAAAAAATGTACAAAATATTCATGTGGTGGGAGCACTGTCAGCCTTATTGTTTGGTAGAGAAACACTAGTAAAATATGAGGATCTAGGGCACCCCATTGTTACTGTAAAAATATCTAGCCACTCATTTTCGAACACATTGGTTGACTTAGTGGCATCCATCACCATCTTAACCATAGAATCTTGTGAGAAGTTAGGAATAACAATGTTAGAACCCACATCTACCTTGCTCGAGCTTGCTGACAGATCTATTATCAGACTGAAGGGGATATTATAGGACATCCTGGTTTCTGTTGACTCATGGGAATATCTGGGAGACTTTTTAGTTATTAACACAAAAGGTAGGTAGACGGGCACCCTCTAATACTGGAACGACCTTGGTTAGCAGCAACCGATGCTTACATAGGTTGCCGGGAAGGTAGCATGACCATTACTAGAGGTGATGCCATAAAAATTATTGTCATATACCCAAATCCAAAAATAATTCTTCCCATTGTAAATATTCACAAACAACCACATACATACAAGGAAAAAAATATTGGATCACCACTGACTATAGTTGAAGCACTCGAATTCAAAGATCAAACTAAATATGATGTAATCAATAACTTCATCAATCAACCATATGCTTTGGAAAATCTAAAATTCTAAATGTTAAAGGTTGTTCTTGATAATGAAGCATAGGAAGACCCCTTGGCAGACATGGATAATCAGTACATACCCATGACCGCTATTACCAACAACATACCAATTGAGATTGAACCAGGAAAAGCTTTAAATATCAATGGCAGTATAGATAATAACCAACAAAAAAATCTCATTAAGGTTTTACAGAAATATAAGGGACCATTTACTTGGGACTACCCAGACATGAAGGGTAGATCCCTAGCTATGCACATATCACATTTATACTGACAAGGATGCTCGACCTATTCAGCAACCTCAACGGAGGTTAAACCTGCATTTGAAATAGATTGTGAAGGATGAGTTGTGAAAGATCCTAGATGTAAACTTCATTTATCCTATTTGAGACAACAAATGGGTCTCTCCTTTAGTAGCTATTCCTAAGAAAAATGGGAAATGGAAAATGTGTGTGGATTAGAGAGAAATGAAGAAGGCAACATAGAAATTCCAGTTCCCCCTCCTGTTAATTGATCAAGTCCTTGATACATTGGCAGGAAAGTGGTTCTTCTCCTTCCTTGATGGGTTCAGTGGTTACAATAAAATCCAGATAGTATGCGATGACTAGGATAAAACGACCTTTACCTTCCCATGGTGTACAATTTCCTAAACGGTACTATCATCTGGGTTATGTAATGCCCCATCAACATTTCAAAGAGCCATACTCAACATTTTTTTTTATTTAATAAATGAAGGACTCGAAATTTACATGGATGACTTTACCCCATATGGAGATGATTTTGATCAAGCACTGGAAATGCTAGAAAACGTATTGGGACAATGTATTTCTACCAGATTGTGTTGGAGCAACGAAAAATGTCACATGATGATGACCGAAGGAGTAATCCTAGGGAACTACATCTCTACAACTAGAATACAGGTAGATACAACAAAGATAAAGGTAATCATTTTATTAGCCATGCCTTGTACATAGAGAGAGGTACGTAGTTTCCTTCGGTATGCAATGTATTATCGTAGGTTTATAAATAATTTATCACAAATTGTTGCACCCTTGTATGCATTAACTAGAAATGTTTAATTCCGTTGGTTTGATAAATGTGACACTGCTTTTTCAAATCTAAAGAAACTATTCTCAACTGCACGCATCTAACGTGGGCCTAATTGGGAGCTTCCCTTTCACATTTCCTTAGATGCATCCAACATAGCGATAGGGGTAGTTCTTGGTCAATAAGAAGATAAAAATCCTTACACTATTTATTATATTAGCAAGAATCTCACTCTTGCTGAATTAAACTATGCAGTGACCGGAAATGAGTTCTTGGCTGTCATTTATGCTATTAATAAATTTAGACATTATATAATTGGTTATCAAGTATTCTTGTATACGGATCACTCTTCCATTAGATATTTAGCCAATAAACCTATTACAAATGGAAGAGTGACTCGTTGGCTATTTATTTTAAAGGAGTTTAACATAACTATCAAAGAACGCCTAGGAAACAAGAACATAGTTGACGATTTCCTATTGAAGGTTCCAAAGACAGATGACTCACTAGTAGTGGAAGATCAGTTCCCAGATGAGCATTTATTTGCTATAGCAGTAAAAAATCCATGTTACATAGATGTAGTGAATTATCTGGCAGTAGGAAATCTTCCAAGGCACTTGACATCAAAGGAACGAAAGTTGATTATCCAGCGCAGTGATAGATTTTCTTGGATCAGCAAATATCTTTTTCATGCAGGAGCTGCTATGCATATACACAAATGCATCCAAGAGGATGAGATTTATGACATCCTACGGGCCTGTCATGATGAACCGTGTGGTGGCCATTTTGCAGATCACAGGACGAGGAACAAATTATTGCAAATGGGCTATTATTGGCCTACAATTTTTAAAGATGCCAAGAAATATGTCGAAGCCTATGATATTTGCGATAGAATGGATCACCCGATCCAAGCTGACGAAATTCCATTACAACCACAACTAGTATTGGAACCTTTCAAACAATGGGAACCAGACTTCGATGGACCATTCAACCCATCATCAAATTAGAATACCTACATACTGGTTGCCATAGATTATTTGACGAAGTGTGTAGAAACAATGAATTTATCAAGAGCTATGGAAGAATTCGTGATCAATTTTCTTTTTGAACTATTTTTACGATATGGCTTAACTCGAGAAGTGATAACTAATGGAGGGGCATAGTTTATGGGAAATAAAATTATGGCCGCTCTAAAGAACCACCATGTCACTCATAGAGTCACCTCTCCCTAACACCCACAGGAAAACGATCAGGTTTAAAGAACCAACAAATTCCTTGAGGTAATTCTCACTAAAACAGTCTCAACACGTCACCAGGATTGGGCTACTAGACTACCAGAGGCCTTGTGGGCTTACTACACAACATGTCAAAATACCATTGGATATTCTCTGTACCATATGATATTTGGAAGGGAACTAATTTTTCCTATCAAATTTGAAGTAAAGACTCTCAGAACAACCCATGAAGTGGGGCTAGATTTGATGGAGTCTCAGATTAGAAGACTCCAACAAATAAAGGAATTCGATGAAACATGACTACTTACTTTGAAGCGCACTGCAATTATTCAACAACAATGAGAAAAGTGGCATTAAAACCCCATAAAAAAGAAGACATTCCATAAGGGAGATTGGGCACTTCTCTATGACTCCAAGCTACAAGACTTTCCAGGAAAATTAGAAACAAGGTGGCTCGACCCATACGAAATCCAGGAAGTACACAACAATGGTACCATCACCCTGACTACCATATATGGATGTGGTTCCACCTTCAGAGCCAATGGACACTAAATGTGCCTCTATTACAAACCACTTATAAAGTATTCTTTTTGCCAGAAAGTGCATGACAATCCCACCATCCAAATTTTAGCTGTAGTGGGTGATGGCCCCGCAGATTTAATTTTATGAAAATTTGTTATTTCCTCTTGTAAATATTGTATATATGCCCCTACAATTTATATTTTTTCCTATTGTTGTACATTCCGTAACTGCATTCTTTTTCCTTATCCTCTCTTTCATGTGTTTATTTTTGTTGTTCAAACCATTGAACGACTTCTCTTCAATCCAATTGAACGACTGTTGTTCAATCAAATTGGACAACTGTTGTTAAATTCAATTGAACGACCATAATTTTACGTATTTATTTTTTTTGTTCAAAAACTTGACCGAATGTTGTTCTATCTAATTGAACAGCTGATATTCAATCAAATTGAACAGTTGTTGTTCAATCGAATTGAACAACTGATGTTCAATTAAATTAAACACCATGTTTTGTGTGTTTATTTTGTTGTTCAAACCTTTGAATTTTTGTTGTTCAATTTAATTGAATGGTCATGTTTTGTGTGTTTATTTTTCTATTCAAACATTTGAACGACTATTGTTCGATGCAATTTAACGATCATTGTTCAATCGAATTGAACTACTACTATTCAATTCAATTTAATGACCGTATTTTTGCGTGTTTATTTTTGTTGTTCAAACCTTTGAACGACTATTGTTCAATAAAATTGAAAAAATGTTATTCAATAGAATTGAAAAACCTCTATTAAATTCAATTGAAAGACCATGTTTTGTGTGTTTATTTTTCTGTTCAAACCTTTTAACACATGGTTCAATCCAATTGGACAAATTTTGTTCAATCGTATTGAATAGCTAATGTTCAATTGAATTGAACGACCATGTTTTGTGTGTTTATTTTTCTGTTCAATCCTTTGAAAGGCTACTGTTCAATAAAATTGAATGACTACTATTGAATCAGATTGAACAACTGTTGTTCAATTCAATTAAATCACCATGCTTTGTGTGTTATTTTTTTCTATTCAATTCAATTGAACAACTGTTGTTTGATCGAATGGAACAACTGATTTTTTATTCTCTCTTCAAGCATGTTTTTTTATAATCTCTTTTTGAATAATCCACTCCTCTTCACACAACCTTGCCCTAAAGGCCATTTTTGGAAGGGAATTTTCACTTGGAAAGAAGAAAAGCAGTGATACTACTAATATGGTGATCCTTTGAAACTTTGATTGAAATATCTACTCCAGAAGCTGGCACGGTTTATCTATGCAATGAAGGGATATACATCTCTTCTTAAAACATACTATCACACAATTCATTTTCATGGTCTTATGTTGGTACATATTTATACACTATCAAGTCATAACTCTCCTTGACATAAGGATACAGGGATAAAGAATATTATTTGTATTGGCATTCTTCTTACTTCTCACACCATCCCTAACTCTTAAGGATTTTATGAGCCTCCCTTCATGTATAAAGAAAAATAAAATATTATGTTTACATGCAAATTTTTAAGATAGAATAGGGGGTCTCATCACAATCCAACCTACCATGATCATAAGGGCTTAACGGATAACAAGCCCACAATGTCCAACACACTAGGGTAATGAACTTCTCGACAACTCAAATTGCTTGAAGGACAGGAGGTCTCATCAGGAGCCGTCTGGATCACTCAATCCCAGTCAGTGACACTATGACCATCTAGCCACAATACTAGCTTAGTGGTCTCTCCATAAAACAAACAAAATTCCTACTTTTCAAAAAAAAAATTGTTATGTCTATATGTAAATTTTTAAGAGAGAATAGGGGGTCTCATCACGAGCCAACCTACCATGATCATAAGGCTTTAATAGGTGACATTCCCATAATGGGAAACACACCAGGGTCTTGACCTTCTTGACAGATCGAACTTCTTGAAGGGTATGATGTCTCAACACGAGCTAGCCATATCACTCAGTTACCACCCTAGTGAGTGGCACTTTGATTATATAGCCACAATGCCTACACAATGATATCTATATAAAATAACCAAAATGCCTACTTTTACATAGAGGATTCTGGCTCATTTCTGCGTTAAAATAGCAACCCTGTCGAGGCTATGAACGTATGCTGGTAGCAGTGGCTCTGCTTGTGGTATGGAAGTATTTTTCTTGTAATAATAGCCAATTAATTTTGTATATGCCTTATTTCCTATTAATCCATTCCCAAGATAAACACACTACTTGAATAAGTGTTATCACTATCTACTCGCATAATTATTTATGAAAGAATGAATTGTCTTTTCATGTTTGAATTAAAGGATGGAAACACCAATCATAATCCGTCATGTCACAATTCTGTCATGCTACACCATAAAAATAGAACATTTGGTCTAATAATTGCTATCCCTCTTTTCTCCCCATCTTCAGTCATTTCCACCTGATGTACATTTATGATGATTACTAATTTCTGACCTTTTCCTCACATGCATTCATGGTTGTTGCAATATTTCCTCCTTTCTTGAACTCCAAGGCATGGACACCCTTCTCTCGTACAATTGTGATTATTGATCTCTGACCTTTGCCTTGAATGCATTCATGATTGCTACAATATCCCTTTTGTACATAAGGACATGGATGCCCTTCTCCCGGGGGAGGGGGTGAAAATATCCATAATGAATAAGCATGTGAATTCCCTGCACAACTACATTCATATACGCTAATGGGACTAAAATATCATTGCATTTACGATATGAGGTTGCAATTTTTTCTTGCATGCATTGTTTTGTATTAACCAACAGTGCTGGAAGAAACACAGAAAAAAGGAGTAATTAGTTCAAATAACACATTAACCATGGAAGGGAATTCTCCCCGAAATGAACCCACAACCTTCCAAATCTTAGAAGCAAATCGCACCATTCTCTAGAAAGTTGGATTGTTGCCATATCTACACAAACTACAAGGGTTTAGCACAGAGATAACAATAAAATTCCTGCAAAACCTGTGGGGGGGACATACCATACCCAGAGGAAGGATTATATCGGTCAACGAGGATACCATTGCTGAGGTTTCTGGACTATCAACAAAAAGATAAAAATGGACTGAAAAACATGTTCTCCTACAGGAAGCAATTCTAGTATACCAGGACCCAGGAAAATCATTAGAATTAAAAGGCAAGAGGATTAACCATGCGTATTTACAGCATACCTAGCAAGAATTGGCAATGTTCATACAAAAATACATCACATGTGATGGACACCATGATGTGGTAAAGTCATGCCAGATTAAACTATTAGTTGTTATCAAGCGAAAATTTTCAGTTAAGTTGACTTTTTTCTAAATTTTGTATTCGCGCAATATTGTTGCTCGAATTAGAAAATCCAAAAAAACTCTAGCAGTTGTTAGCCACCATGGCCTAATTAAATTAATCATCATTCATGAGCGAGACGAACACCTGATAACTTGGGACAACTTCGTTAATCCTCACCTACCTGCCCCTGAGGAAAACCCTGTTAGAACATAGATTTAAATCCCAAGAATAAACATACCCAGGAAAGTAAGAGGGAAAAGGAACCATGTGTCGACCACAGAACTAGGGAAACAGAGACATTCTTAAAGGCTGCAATTACAACAAGACACCTCTAAATTTCCAAATGAGGCGGGACCATCCCATACACCACCTTCAAGCCCTAAAAATACATCCCTACAAGACTATGAAGAATAAATGGCCCAATTTCTTGAGAAAATGAGAGCATCTCGTGAAATTGGAAGTCCATTTGAACAATCTAAGGGGCAAGGGAACCTGTTGAACTAGTCTGCCATTGCCAACGGCTCTGGCCACACTGAAATCTTACCTCACCAAGGTGAATTGTAGGCTTTGAGGGTTTCAGCCCCCTCTGATAATGAATGGATGAGTAGGGAAGACCAAAACGAAGGAATAACTAAATCTGGAAGCTAGCCAGGAGACACTGCTCTATTAGAACAAAATGCAAGCATTGAAACAATCCCCCTAACACCTGAAGGACATACTATTTCACCCAGCCAGGACGTTAATGTTGAAATAAAACCTTGGTCGTCTGACAAAAGCATCATTTCTAATAACCTTAGAACTGTCACAACCATTTCCAAAACTAAAGCTACTGCTCCTCCTCCTCCTACCAAAATACGCCAAAAGGAAAATCAGTTGAGATTAAGTTTAGGAAAATGAGAAGGAAGTGCAAGAGGTTGAGAAAAATGATAAGATATCTGAGGAAACAATTGAAAGAAGCAAACAAGGCTCGGAAGCGTGAGAAGAAATCAGCTACCATGGGAACCCAAACATATTTTGTTTCCCAAATGGTAGAAACTGCTAAAATTTCTGTACAGACTGACCTAATGGACAAAGCTGAAGCCTTTGTACAGACCAATTTAATAGATATCACTAAAGATATTATATAGATTGTTTTAATGAATAAGGCTGAAGCCTATGTACAAATGGAGTTGATACACATTGTTGAAGCCTATATGTCGACTAATCTAGAACTTACATAAGATAAGGGGAATCAATAGAAATGACACTTGCCTGCACTCCCCTAGTAGAAAAAGAGGTCAATCAGAAGTTACACAACGAATTAATTCAAATGTAGCATGAATTTCCCAGTGCAGAAAGGAAGTAGTTCGCTTACTGGAACATCATGCACTACTGAAGTGGTTTAAAGACCTTTTTGCAACTAAGGATGAAACATTTTCTCAACTCAAGGAGGAAAGGACAAAATTAAAGAAAGCACAGGAGCAAGTGGAACAAGTGAAAGATAAAATTGGTATGGTTTGCTCTCTTTACTCAGAGGTATTAACTTGCAGGGCACCAGCCACTAACTATGCTCTATTCTTAGTGGAACGGTATTTATTGTTGAAACTCAAGGCTGTCAGGGTAGGGAAGCCCTCCGCTTTTAAAACCATTGAGGAATTTGTCCAGTGTTGCAATGAGCAGGATAAGCAGGTCCAACATAATTTGTGTGAATTATATTTACACAAATTCTTTTTAGAGGAGGACAGGGATAGTAATCCCAGTCCCTTCATAGGGGACGTTCAGTTCCAGGCCTTCCTATATTTTGCTAAAAACAAAAATTGGTGGGCTAAGGCATACAAAAATTTTCAAAAAAGAGATCATGGCCTAGACCTATGGGTTAGAGGGGAACCTACTAAAACTATGTACATGTTTACCCAACATAAGAAATTCAAGCAGCGGAAGGGAGTGATATCCAAATTGGGTCCGATCACAGAGATATTGTGTAGAATGGGCAGACATACTTCCAAGACACTCAGGAAGAAGCATTAGCACTAGGGAAGCAGAGATGGCTAGCCTCTGCAAATAGTGTGAAGAACAGAGATCCATTTGGTTACCGAAACTTCAAAGCTACTCCCTCTAGGTTCCTTATATAGTTCATGAGGAGTTCATGACGATTACCTCATTATTAAATCAATTGAAGATGTTTTGGATGGATTTCATGAGGATTCAAAAATATGTAAACATATTTCTCTTTTCTTTCATTGCATGTATGATGAATGGAAATGTTTATGGCCTACGATACTCACTTTCTTTAATCGATGTTCTGGATTTTAAGTTGAAACACCTATAGCAAGTTATGTTCCTTTGTTTTAAGAATTAGCATCACTTTTCCCAAAGTCATGAGGAAGTGATAATGTTGTTTTACCTCGTTTCTCCAGATTTTTCACCATTCCTTGAAGCATGTAGACTGATGGTTGCTTAGTTGATTTTTTTATCTGGAGAGATGGTGCACTATTGTGAGTAGAGATTTTTTGTTTCAAGGAGAGGACACACTTGGAGTGAGAGGGAGTCTCATGTATTATGAAACATAATGAGTATATTTTTTAGTTGAATATTCAACAAAAATAGAAATATTGAAGGATACATGCATCAACATATTTAGTGGATTTTCCAAATAGACAAAAGTGAATTGATTAGGGAGAATTTGTAGAATTAGATAGGGTGTTGTTTCTAAATATATAATAAGGATGTTCACATGCATTTACACTTATTCATTTGGCACGTTATTATAGAAAATTTCCCCAAGCAAGTTGGGTGCACTATCTTAGGTAGGGTTTGGTTTGATACGGTCAAAGTAGATATTTTAATTGGGAATTATAAATGCATTGCAAGCCATGTTCTCTCCTATTCTATAAAGGAGATACATGTGTAAATCATTGATATATGTCTTAGAAAATCCACCTTTACAAGAGAAGTTGGTAGTGCAATAAATGTTATACCATTGTTTTCTAATATAGGTTTTGAGTGAGAAGATTGTATGCGATACCAAGCTATGTATTTTCACCTTCCCATAGATAAAATCAAGGAATGTGTTAGCTTCTATAGAGTTCTAGCACAATTTCTAGATTTCGAGATTGTTTTTTTTATGTAGATCTAACTGTTGGTTTTACACTAGTTTGATCTAATCAAGGGACTTTTACTATCTACACTCTGGAGTTTTCATACAGTGCTTTGGTTAATCATATCTCTTTTTTTGATATGTTTTTACTATTCTTCAGTGGTTAGTTGCAAGAACTAATTTTTTAGTGCATAGCTAATTATCATGAGTTGAAATATTCAACAAATAGTCGCTATTACTATTTCCATATAGTGGGATAACTACGTTGTCAGGAGCTTTTTTGTGATACCAAGTTGTGTACTTTATATTTCCCATAGATAAAATCAAGGAATGTGATAGCTGCAACATATTTCTAGTTATGCCTTCCTGAATTTCGAGATTGTTGTTTATGTAAATCTAACCTTTATTTTTCCACTAGCTTTATCTAATCTTGTGATATGCGGTGTCTACACTCTAGATATTTCATACAGTGCTTTTTAAGTGCACATCTCTTTCTTTTGATAGTTGTTTCTTAATATTTTGTTGTTACTAGCTAGTTGCATGAATTAATTTTCAAGTGTAGATCTAGTTGTAATGAATTGAAATATTCAACAAATAGTCATATTGTTATTTCGAGACAGTGGGAGAAATATTTTGATATCCTAATGGTTTCTAAATTTTATTTTATTTTCAACACCTATTTTTTAGTCTAATAATTTCCTAGATTTTGGGAGTTATGTTGACCTAGTAGAGAAAGGCATGGAGGATGTACGCTAAAGGTAAAAAAAAAAAATGGATTTTCTACCATCATTAAAATTAGTAAGAAGTCTTGCTATGAGTTGGACAATAAAATTTGTGCCCTGTCTGTTTGCTGAACACATGGATACATTTCATAGATTCAATCAATTACATGATTCGTTACAATGGAGCTTAGATAATTATGAGTAGTTTCATAGGAATTAAAAAATTGCATGGATTGCTACGATGGATTTTTTAGTATGTTCATAGTAATGAATCCTTTTCTACTGAGTTTTGTTTTTTTTAAGTGTGATGTTTTATCTTTGAAATTGTAAGTAGGTTTAGATGATTCCAGTTCAAGTTTCAAGTCATCTTTCAAGTCTTGAGTCAAGGATTTTTATGGTGTTTAAAATTACAAGTATCATGATAAAAAAATAATAATAATTACAGTTGTTGGGTAATGATAAGAGGAAAATCACTCTGATATATCCATGTTGTACTCATAAATAGATTTGATTTCATGACTAAAGTCACCATAAACATCAAAACCTGCATCTCCGTTGGTATTGAAGGAATCTTAGAGGCATAGTTTTTTATTCCTGTGTGGCTTCCTTCAGTATTGTGGCTTAAGGATGACTCTGATTCCTACTGTTATAATCTTAAAACTGAATTGAAGTTCATAGTCACAGTCCAAGTTCATTATTTATAAGAACTTTAATCATTGCAAAAAGTTGACATATGGAGTTCCCAACATTCTACAAGGAAACATTGTCTCCAAATTGAAGCCACCGTTAACACTCATATATGCACATCATGTCAACAGTGCATGTTAACCCTTGTATCAAAGTTTCCAACATTATAGAAGATAACATCATCTTACAGACGGGTAATTTTCATGACGACATCATTGAAGACATGCAGAGGAACATCATTCCATCTTGTTTGCTACCTTACAGTGATAAATAATATTGTTTGAGTGTCAGTGTGAGACATATAAAATATATTTTTAAAGATATAAGAATTGGAATTTATCTATGTTATTTCCTAAATCTACGTTAGGCTGAAAAAGGCAGAGTTCAGGGTAACATCAAACCACGCTCAGTTTGGTAGCTAGCCCTACCAGAACAGGAGAGTGCTCTCTGTGGGTCAATCTTAGCAAAAATAATCAATAGGGCTTGAGATGACTTGAAACAAAGGCTACTTTTAGGCTAGGTATATAAGTAAAGGATTTTTATTTTGATTTTGGGGGTTTTCGTAGGATCAAAGGGAAAAGCATATTTTGGGTCTGGGGATGAGGCCTAGTTTTTGCAGAGTTCTGAATGGGGCAAGGAAGGCAAATGTTTTGATGCTTTGGATTGAATGAATGGATAGCTCAGACTAGTGAGGAGCTGAAGAGGGAAAGAAGCTTTCAATAATCATCTTCAAACAGATGAAAACATGGAAAATTAAACAAAACTCAAGGCAGAGCAAAGCAATCTAATGAATTCCACCTTTATCACTCATTTGTTTAATTTAAGAAGCAAGGAGATGGGAAATGATACACATAAAACATCAGTGAACTTAAAATCATAGAGAGAAATATACCATAAAAACATAGAGCCACATGGATCCCAAAGAGTGTTGTAAACCCTGGTCTATTCCTTTGCCAAAAATGCAGAGATGAAATGTACAATGAAGTACCAAGCAATCCCAAGTGTCCAACCCTGAAAATGACTGAATAACTACATGATATATACAAGCCTAACTCATTCCCATGCATCTAGGGGTCTAGATAATCATTCTAGGAGCTGTTTCAACCATATCTAAACTAAGAACTGAAAAATGGGCAATGAAACAACTTGCCTCTATATGATAGGAAACTGATTCATTCACTTAAATTTCAATTTTTGGTGAATGAATCCACTAAGATGAGTAAAAATGTGAAAAAATTACATCATGGTCATGAAATTACATCAAGGTACATCAAGAGTTACATGGAAAATTCAAACTGGCCAAAACTAGGTGAAATTCTGAGCTGCTGAGTGAAAAATAGGCCAAATTCCTCTATGCGCCGCGACTGGAATCTCTATGCGTAGCAAAAGTTTGGAGCTGATTTTGAGGCCCTTCCCGAAGTCAAAATTGAGCATAGGATAGCTCATTGGAAATATCTACCTGTCTACTTTCTAACCCAAGTGGAATTTCTGAATTTGGTTTCCATTTGCCCCTCCAAAAATGAGTTTTCCCAACACTGCTTCCTGTGTGTCCAAAAAGTGGCAAAAGGGCCATTTTTGAGGTGTTTTTGACCCTTTAGGCAACCCAGAACTTGATGAAATCCTTAGGTAATCCATAGGCATACATAAATTTTGATGAAAAATCCAAAAATGCAAAGTTTTCCTCCAGAAGAGCTGCCAATTATAAGCGCGTGCCAAGTGGCGCTATGCGTCGGGCAGGAAAATCTGTTTTTAGGCCCAAAAATTCAAAATTGAAATTTTTTTTCCCAAATTTCTTGAAACTTTGGCTGAAGGTCCCTCATCAAGCACTATGCTGGGCCAAAGAAGCTTCAGCCAAAATTTGGAGCCTATCATGCCTTTTGCGACATTTTAGTGCCCTCGTTAGCCTTGCCTTCAGGATCTTGATCCTCGCTTTGGAAACATGATGTCACGCCCAATAATGGTTCTTCATGTTTCTGAGCATGTTATTTTCCTTATTTTACTTTGCCAATAGCTTCTCAATATGAATGTCGACCCTCTCAAGCCAAGTCTCTCTATCAGCCTCAATCTCCTGCTCAATGGGTGTCATCTCTGTTGGGATTCTTCGGGCAACTTGCCGATTCTCACGGATGTTTTGCAACTCCATGATCGTCTGCTGATCCTCCAACTGTTTGTTGCACTGCTCTAGATATTTTATGATCCATCGAGCTCTCTACAACTTGTCGGTCAATGTGTCGATCTCAGCCTTCTGCTCCTGAATGATCTCTCTCAATTTTTAGCTTGGAGAGCTCAAATCCTCATCAATAAGTATGAAATCAGTATCCTGGCCTCCTGAAGGACCCTCATCCTGCATAGGCCTCTTACCTCTGTCTTGTACCTGTACCTGTGCTGCTGATGACGTCAACGAGACCCCTTCCACCTCGGGTGGAGATAGTACTCGTCAGGCTGCTGCAAACAATACTCTAGTGCCTCTCTGATAAGTAACAAACACTGGCACACTGATATGCTTTGTCTCAGGACCTTCAGGCTGATGTGAAGGTTCACATACATCATGAACCATCTCTGGAGGAGGCTGAGGGGCTGTGAAGAAGTCACGGGAAATGAAATCTTCCCATGAAATACCCTGCAATCCAAGATGATGTAAAACCACAATATTGATGAGTGCATAGTGATAAATACTGTTGTACTGCTGCTCGGGAGTCTTCTTCTACACAAGAGTGGTAATTTTCTTGATGTTCCGACACATGAAATAAGGTATGTTCATCATCCTCACTCTAGTGAAATGCATCAATAACCTAATGTGGTATGATATAGAGGCGTGAGAACCGGCCCTCACAACTGAAGTATCTGATAATGAGTCTCATCAAAGGTGCATAGGATTCCTTCAGAAACCGGAATGGGAATACCCTGCTGAGCTGTCTCACATAGCTAGGCCTAATGTATGGTTCATAATGCACTCCATCCACCTGCTATATTTTGTTCCACTGTTGACCCACATTCAGTGTTCTGGTTGCTTAAGAAATGGCTTCCGGTGTCAAGGTGAAATTTACACCAGCAAGAGTTACCTGACCATCATGCAAATGTAACACAAACAACCAAGCCAAATCCTGATGATGCTGAATCCGAGCAATCATCTCACAGTACTGATAGCATGACTGCTCTCGAAAACATGCCATGGCAAGTGGGAAAGCCTGCAATTAAGTCAATGAGGTGGGCTCTTCTCTCACATGTTTACCACCTTTACGAGGCCTTCTCGGTGCATGTAGCTCAGTGGTAGAATCACTGTCTTGTTCATATGATGTATCAGTGTCTGTCTCCATGGTGTTGCAAGGTCTATGCCAAGTATATGTTGATTTTTATGAGATGAAAATAAGAATTTGGTGTCTTTGTATTGATATCCAAATGTGTCAAAGTCAAATGAGGGATTGTGGGAAATATGGCAATGAGAATGATGAAGTTTTTCAAGTGAATTTAAAGTGTCAGGACAACCACTTGACTGTGTTTGGGAATTTTGGATCTAGGAATTTTTGCAAATGATATGGGGAAAGGGATAATGATAGGCAATGAACTGATTTAGGGATAGGAAAATGGGGCTTAGGAATAAGTCACTTTGAGAATGAAAAGGGATAAGGGATGAACTGTAGTGATATGATAAAAGTGCGAGGGAAAAACAAGGTGGGAAATAAAAGGGTTTGGTACCAAATTATTTTTTATAACACCCACTTCAAAAACTTAAGTAAATAGTTCTCAAGAAGATAGGGTTTGGATTTTCATGTATCAAATTCTCATAATCAGTCATATAACCACACCAAACAAGATCAGTCGAACTTACATGGAGCATAGGAGGTTGAGTCGATTTGAAATTTATGGAGCAGTGGAAAAAATTTTGTTTGTCGGCCCTATGCGCCGCGCGCACAACCCAATGCACCACGACATCTATGTGCACCACGCCCATTGTAATTTTCAATGAGATGGGCGGCTCTATGCGTCGCGACTGTTATGTGTGCCGCGACCTTCACCCAACGCGCCGCACAGGTTACTCACCCACAGTCTCTGTTTCAAACCATTGTTTTTGCTCTTCCACAATTTGACTTGGCTTCACTCTTGAAAAAGCGTGCAAATGAATTGTTTGAACACCAAAAATATCTTATATGGCCATAGAATTTGATTTTTGATTTAGAAAAAACCCACTTTCTAATGTTTGAATTTCGACACTTTCACATAACTCTGTTTTTGCTTCCATTTTGATGTTTTAGACTGATGATGAATCTTTTGTCTAATTTTTGTAGGGATAACAGGCATGGGATTTGGAAAAGGTGACTAGGGCTACACCTGAAGAACTTCACAACTGAAAAAATTTGAAAATTACATAGCATTTATTACAAAAGATGAAATTGACGATTTTACTTCAAAATAGAGTTTTGAAGAAGAATCATGATCAAGCAATATGACGATGAAATTTTTGCAATGAAAACTTATTTCGAACCTCCCTTATGTGCCTGCTAACATTATTAGACATTCTGAAGACTAAATTTGTGAAACCCTAGAACTAATGAGGTTTAAAACCCTAAAATGACTCTTTGCTGACCAAGAGACCAAACATGACTGTGAATGACTGTAAATGATTTCGATGAACTTTGATGAACAGACTTGGGCTAGCAGGTACACGACATGAGGGATATGAGTGACAAGACCCTTCTGTCAGATGATCCATGCTCCTAATGGAATGCAGCTGACTGAACTGAATGAGACACCTAAAATAAATTTCAACAAAAGATATTTTGATCTCTGACGAAGGGATGAAGATACCAACTCTAACAATCTACATGACATTTCTTATTCTATAAGATAATTCTTGGATGCATTCATATGATGGAGTTACCAATGGGAATTTCTTGGTATTTCCATTTTAACGAAGGTCATATATGCCTTTATGACGTGGATCAATAGTAATTGTGGAATAGCACATGGAAAAATGAAGAACAATCAGTTCTTGTAGGTGATTGGGAAGTGGAGTGGAATGCTATAAAATGACACTTAGTGAAGAGTGAATACCATGATTGATCATTATATTGAGGAATAGAAACGATTCCCTAGACTGAACCCAAAAAAAAATAGGAGAAAAGTTTCTTTGGGTTACAAAACAAGTATCCAAATAGCAGAAGGCACAAATTTGGCCAGTTGTGGGCATTATTACATCATGTGGGAAACTAAAACTTGACCATATTTATTATGGGACATTTTTCTCATCAAAAACCATCACTAATGCATGGAGTATGATTTCATATAAAGGGTTATATCTCTCCCTTAACACTTTTTCAGTCCCCATAGAGGGTACCTCTCTTCTCACATCACTTAGGTAAAACTTTGTTGATGCGATCCTATTTAGAAAAGCAGCAGGTTGCCTTATTGATAAGTGTGAGAGGAGGTTGAATTAGGAATTTAATGGCTAATTAAAAAGAGGAAAGAATTGGAGGGTGGAGGATGACATATTAAAATAATAGGAGTTAGAGAATATTGAAAAAGTCATCAAGTGTACATGAATTTTGAAGGTGGATAAAAAAGCATCTCTCATAGAATTTTTAACCTACAAAGTATAAGAAAATATTCCTCAATTTTATTCTTGCTATCTTACTTATATTGGGTTTATTAGGAGAACATAAAATAGATATCAACCCAAAAATATGAATCAAAATGATATTTTTATACATAGTAATGTTACAAGTCAGAAGAAATGAGCGACGATGATGTAGGAGAAACCATTGATCATGTCATTGATTTTTTCTCTTCAAATCCTTGTAGTGAGAGTGAATTTGAGCTAAGTAACACCCACTTCAATCTGTATTTTTTTTCTTCTTGTGGGTTGGATTCCAAAATATAACTCAAAATAGATAAGGCAATAGATTCACTAGATGGACAATGTCGTGGTGTTGTTATTGCTCAAGGCATTTCCACTAGCACCAGAGTACCATCACACAAAGGCGAGATTTGCACAACCAATTGCATGAATTTTGAAGATAAATATGATATAACATAATTATATTTATGTCCAAATATTGACCAAAATGTAGGTAAAAGGTATTGTTGAGTACAATGATATCCATACAATGCGGGAGAACCAAACAGTCTCCTAGAAAAAATATAATGGATGAATATAAAAGGCACAATCCAGGAACATAAAAATAAAATGTATGTAATGGCATGGTAAAGACTGTCTAGGAGCTAATGGATATGAGGATTAGACCCATATCTCATAAGATCTGAGGCTGAATGAACACTGAATAAAATCCACAAACTATTTTGGCTAGATGAAGTGTCAGTGGAAAGTTTGGACTCTCCAGTAGATATTTCCTTAGGGGAGTTTTCATATTACCAAGGTCTAGAGGACCTATATCTTCTCTCGAGAATAGATTTGAGACAGATTTTTTTCCGACATATCATGTGGCAGGATGAGGCTCTATGGATCATCACTTATGTAGAGTCAGGATATGAACTGGTATCAAACAGTCTCTTTGTGCCCATGTTTGAAGCTAGTGCCCTGACAAAATGTCAATGGTGCTCTCTGTTGGATATGGTTTTATGGGAGGATGAATAATATGTGCTCATAACCTTAAAACCTCCTCCATGTGTGGGGCCCAACATATCTAATCAGGATACCTAAAAAGTCTAGCAAGTGTATGATAATCTTTGAGCAGGGAATGGAACCTTCATCTGATCTTGTAGTAGTTTGGGCAAGTGCACCTCATTCTCCACTTCCTATAAATGAAACATGTGGAAAATTATATCTTATCTATCAATAAAGTGGTATGTCCCTACCAGAAGTATATGGGAACTTACTATGAAGTGGCCTACAGTAAAGTGAATAGGATGCATCTAGTGGTGAAACATATACTAGGGTCAAACAATGAGCTTGTCTCTCAACTCCAAGAAGCGCTCAACTTATAAAGCTATCTTTGGGTGAAACCAGCCCAAAGGATTAACTAATGTGACCTGGACAAACTGTATGTATATGTCCTCCTTGATTATCTTGTTCAAATATTTTCTATTAGGTAAAAGGTGACTAGACGGATCTAATGAATATCACAAATGAGGGAGATGATCCAACTGAATGACCATTGGTTATAAGATATATTAAACTCATGTAAACCAAGGTATAGCTTGGCATGAGGGAGTACACTGATTAATAGTATCAAAAGAGACATATTCCAATCCCTACTCTTTATCAAGTTTGCAAAGCCTCAGATACGATGGAAGAATGAGACCAAAATTAAGACCGTCTCAAACCAAAAGGGATGAGATCCAAACACATCAAGGATGATGTGCTGAGGTACTATATTTCTGCATCTAATGATGCGGCAGAGAAGAAGAATTTGGATTCTCTAAAATGAAGCCCGATCCAACTCAAGTAAATATGAGATCCAAATATTCAAGACGTATAGAACAGTGGGACATATCAAGGTGTCCATGAGGCTTATCTTGGACAAGATGTTCTGGAAGTGATGCCGAAATAACTCTCTATCGAGAAGGGTTAACGATCCACATCCTTTTTTGATCTGAGGCTGAAATGTTGGTCGCAAACTAAAGCGGGGATTTGAGAATTAAACCCCGAAGTAAGTATATGTGCTTGTAATATCAACCTCCACACGTACGAATAGAAAGTGAAGGTTCAAAGTTTTCTTAACCACATTGAAGATTGTGACCTTTTTTTTACCCAGTTTTACTGTCAAATGTCAAAGATCACAAAATAGAGCTAAGGAATCCAGTTTCCTCTACAATCCTTCTGAAGATGACGAGAGGAGGACCATGTTGTCATCAAAGAGTAGGATAAATATCTAAACCTAGGGAAGAAGGCAACCATCGGTGTCTTGGATATGTGCATGTAGAAATGCTTCCAACTCATCAATATATATCCCAAATAGGGTAGGCGATAGTGGAAAACCCTATTTAACCCCCATAGTGCTTCAAATGAAATCAAACATCCCATGAACCATGTGAAGACGATGAAGGACATACTCATATAAGCCTGTATTAGCTATCAATAGGGTCATCAAGATGCCAATATCTTCGAGTCTCTGAAGTAAGGCTTCCTTCGGAACAAAGTCAAAATATTTTTGAAAACACAAAAAACTAGAATATAATTTCGAAGAGTAGTGTCATGCCTCCTCAATCACAACGCAGAGGGTGAAGATGTGTTTAGTGGTCTGATGAACTAGTAAAAAACATGCCTATCGCCTAACTCTATGTTGCCTCTCATCAAGGTCACTAGAGAGATTCCTTTGTAGAACAGTAGCATACAACTTCAAGAATGTGCCACTCACCATGATCTTTCTATAGCTTTTGAGATTTGGGCTAGAACTTGGTTTGTGGATCAGATTGATGATGTGGTGTGATCATGTCAGTGGAAACCCTTCTTGGACTACATGGTTGAAGAGACCATCCAAGTAGCTAGCCAAAGCATGGAAACCGTGGTTAAATAACTCTTTTTGGTAGCCTTTCTCGTCGACTTCTTTCCTGTTGTTCATCATCCCAATGAAATCTCTAATATCTCTATCTCAGAATGTGTAACAAGGATAGGGTGGAGAGATAACATGAATTTTTCCCTACCCTAGAATATCATAAAGGTATAAAGTGTGAGAGAACATGTATGTAGGTTTGAGGTCAGATGGAAGAGAGGATAATTTGGGATGGTATGCCAAAATTGTTTCGGGGAGTGGGAAAGGGGATAAAAAAGTTCTCGTCTTCTATGAGAGACAAATAGTAGTTTCTTACGATGAATAAGACGCTAATAAGAAGCTTTTATGTTGGGTTAGAAGGTTTGACGATGGTTGAAATCATATCAAAGTTCTCGATGTAGATTCTTGCATTCGTCGTCGTACAATTTTTTCATGGGAAAAAATCGAATTTTTGGGGAGATGGAAGTGGAATGATTGGAGTGGGGGAATGATTTGAGTGTTTCTTCCAAAATGGTAGATGAAAGACGAGTGTATTTGGTGGAAGAAGAATCAGGCAAGGAGAACCGGGTCTCCGATGCACCAATACAAAATGGATGATTTGTTACTAAAACAATGAGTAAAATTTGCATATAAATGACCATTTTTTGGTTGGTGACCAATACTAGATAATTTACAGTATCTTATAACGCGACCAAATTTTAGTCATTTTTAGCTTAGTAATTAATTGGTTTTCTCAATTTTACTGTCTAGTAGTATATTTAGCCATTAATTTGGTAATTAATTTAGTTATTGATTTAGTTATTAATTTCCAAAGTTAATGACCAAATATAAAACAAAATATATTACTATATGATCACCTGAGAAAACCAATTAATGACCAAACAAATATGACCAAAATGTTGGCTGTGTTATAAGATACTATAAATTAGCTACTAATATCTATATATATGAAAATTTTAGTCATCGTTTGAAACCAATTAATGACCAAAGAAAAATGAATAAATTTTGATCATGTTATAAGATATTGTAAATTAGCTACTAATATTCTTTTATATTCAAAATTTAGTCATCATTTGTAATCATAAATTTATCATTTGCAGTATTCATTTATATTTTTTTGGTATTTTCATATTCATTATATAAATTACTAATTTAGTAGTTTATATTCATTTTCTTTACTTCTTTAATAATAATTATAAACGACTAATTTAGTGACATGTTCATTTTATTTGTGTTCATTATTAATCAATATACACTAATAATTTAGTAGTTTTAGATTGATTTTATATGTTTATTATCAATCAACATAAATTACTTAGTATAATTTTGTGACAAATTTAAAAAAAATTCATAAAATGTGCGTATCCATCTAATATGAAAATGCCACGTTACATATGTTAATTAAAACTCTAAATAATATCAAGTGAAACTATAAATAATCTAAACCACATAAATTGTGTTGTATAAAATGCCAAGTATTATAATAGGAGTTTCCAATTTAATATTGTTTGGACTACAAGTTACACATGAAATATTATGTCATCACTTCAAGACGTTATCATTGAGTTCCCAAGGGATTGCAGGTGGATTCACCAACTCTAAAAACTTGACCATCAGTCTCTATGTGTGTGTCTTATGTCGGATATTGGTTGTATGGGTATATTGATTCTCCTCTCTCTCTCTCTCTCTCTCTCTCTTCATTTTTTTTCTCTAGTTTTATTTTTCTCCTCTTTCTTCAATCCTTGCTTCTTAACATCAATACTGAGTTCCTTTTCTGGAAACGAAAGAATAAAAAATGCAACATATAAGACATGAAAGACGATTAACAATAGAAAATAAACTAAAGTGAACTATAAAGGACTTATACAACATATACCTCAACATCAGCAATGTTAATGTCATTTATCCCCATAAAATAAAGAAGCTCGAACATTTGTTCTTCAATTGGGCGATAGTGGCCGTTATGTGGCAAAATTATCTGTACAAACAAAGAAAATAAAATGTCACCATAGAAAACAAAACCTTAGTAAACAGAGTATTCAACCTTCAAGGAAATATTAGAGACAACCATGCCAACTAAGTTACATGCTAAAAATATCAAGTTGTATATTACTTATACAATGTGGGAGTGCAAACAAAACTCCTAGAAAATGCCAAACCTAATTCTAAAATAAAATGAAATGAGGTAAAAAGGATACAATAATATGATATTATTGTATACATGTATATAACCAGATAATGTAGAAGGATAAGTGAATAATTTCATGGATGGAGGTCAATGATGTCAAGAATGCCCAATTTTGAGGAGAATTTCTTTAGATAATAACTACTAGTTGGGTCCATTATCACATATGAATAAGCCAACTAGTCTATATCAAATTATTAATTATTTTCTTATATTTATTGATCACTACAATATAAGCGGATAAATTGCAAAGAAAATTCCATTCCATTGTGTTCCTTACCTTTGGTACAATATATTATTTGTGATTTGGAGCAAATTTCCATCATTGAAAATATGTAGAAATCATCACTAGCAATCTCCCAAATAGGCATAAAAATATGTAGCAATCACCACTAGTAATCCACTAAATAAGATAATTTTGAAACATAACTTTCAGATTCCAGTTTATATATGATTCTTGAATGGAAAACCCACATTGAATTCCAACACCAAACTTCCAATTTGAGGGAACAATTGTGGCCATCCTAGTGTATTTTTGGGGTTAGATAATTCACTCCCTCGAGCCACGACTTCTATATTGATTTAAAAGTTCAATCACTCAACTCAAAACATCACTATATATTATGAAAAGATAAAATAAGAGATGTTTTGATATATTTTGCAAATTTACATGCAAACACCAATAGTTTTCCCATATTTACCATACTTATAATTTCCAAGAAATAATGTATCGATTGATATTTTACAACAAATACTTGATTCAATACAAGAAAGGATTTAACATATGACAAAAATACAACCAATGTTTGGTCCTCAATTAGTTCAAAATAGTTAGCACAAAAATGTCAAGAAACAACAAGAAGTAGAAATAAAAAAATCCCTCAATTGATAATCAATAAAAAAAGGATAAGTTTTTTTATAAAACTTGATAAGAAAATATAAATATTGACAATCCACTACAACTAGTGGTCTTGTCCAAAGAGAAATACTACCTCGGGAACTCATCTTCCAATTTTTTTTCTCTATCCATGAAGCTTTATGCTATCCTTAAAACATAATTCATATTCAATATTTTAGTTTTTTGAAGCTTCGCAAAGGCCATGCCAAATTAATTGGCATGAATTTCATTGGTTTTCATAAAAACTTCGGCTATTGAAAAATATTGTTTTACCATGTGATAGACAATTCAAGAAAGTAAGTAGAAAAAATTAGTGCAATATTTCTTAGAAGACTTCATGTTAAAAGAAAAACTTGCATATTCCAAATAGAAATATAATCTTAACAGAGATGGTCTATTTTACAAAAAAATGGAGTATATATAAAAATATAGGTAGAGCTAACAAAATACTAATCGCAATAGAGTTTATTAATTATTGTAAGTGAAGCCAACTAGATACATAATAATTTTCATTTTCATCTTTCTTTCCCATATCTTTATTGGAGGTTGAAGCTAACTTGCATGCATCTCACAAGGTTGTTTGAGCAAGATTATGTGTTGCATTCTCATATTCCACACTTTCTTTTACATGAACTATCATAGCAGGCATTGGAGGAGTTAGTTACTACATCAGCTGAGTTGTCATCTTTAATGTTCACTTTACATCAGGGGATGATCCTTCCCCTTAAATATTATCCTTCTATTATAGCCAACATAGGAATAATTTGGGTTCAGGAAGAATAAATATGGTCCTATGATGTATTAAAATTTGAAAGGATGCATTTTGATTATTTAACTACTCCTAAAAAAGTGAGAGGAATACCTTAAATATATACATACCTTTTTTGTGAAGTGGTTTTGTACAAATGCCCATGCTAGCACAACATCACTTAAAATAAATGGTCAAGAATAATTAAAACCTTTTTTTCATAGCATGAACATTGGATTAGTCTTCATAAAGAAACATAAACCATTTCAAATTAAAACGAATAAACAAAAAAAAAACCATTCAAATAAATTCACATAATACTAACAAGAAGAAAAGAAGTAAATTTTCTAGAGAGTAGCTCAAAAACTTGTAGTGGGAAGATTTCCTCAAGCTTGAGTAATATCTACATTCCAATTAATGAGTTGTGACAGTTATTTCTTACGTTTACTAGGAATAACTGAGACTGGATCTCTAATGATTTCTTTAGATAAATAGTATTGGTGTTGATATGCAGTGTGGCCCTCTATCATTAGCAATGATAGAACTATTGGGGTTCACATAGTTACTATAGATTCAAAGTATTTCATGTAGAATGACTAGTGCGGCTGGTAATTATTGATGTTTATCCTAAGTTAGGGAGAAAATGCTCAAAGTTTCTCCCTGAAGGAATCTATTGAGGGTTTAAAGTTCCAAAACTTCCAGATTCACCCAAACTCTTATACATGGTAGAAAATTGCAAGGCTAAGAGTTTCTTACTAGTATGAGGCCCAAACTACATTAATCTAGAATTAAAATTTGTTGATTGAAATGATTTATATCACCCACTCCTGAAGATGACCATGAATATCCATAATATTATGCTTTTATCCTTGATTTTGTAACCAATTTTTCACAATTGATGTCATACCTTAACTAGAGGCTTCATCACGTCTCTTTTTTTTCCTTTAGAAAAATGAAGCATCCTCAGAATAGATTGGAAAAGTTACATTTTGTTGTGTTGTCCTTTGTGTAGTCCCTAATTTGAACTACCCTTCCCATAATGAGGGTTCATTGTTTTATTAATGGATTTATCCTTTAGATTTGGATAAATGCCACCACTGTGATAATCTCGAATCTTTAGCCTTTTCACTTCTTGTCTATCAAAATAAAATTTCAAGGTTCTCATTAGTGGCATCCTGATAGAAGAAATATATTGATGGTGACGAGCATCTAATAGTCATAAGGATTGGCTGTCAACAAGATCATCACTAGAATAATCACTGTGTGGTTGGATAGGTTGAAATCTAGCACAGATATCTACTTGTGACTCGGAATCTTGCCTAGATGTGGGATTTACTTTCTCTTACTTATGAGCACAAATACTTGAATGAAAATGGAACAAAAAAATGTAGCTGTTATTGAATGAATTCTTGACAATAAAAATTGTATTTTATCTTTACATTGAGACTTTAATATAGACAACTGAGTACTTGCTCCAAATGTCTAAAGTGGCAATGTGGTTGTTGTTACTGGAAGACCCATCACAAACGTTTGAGGACTAGGAATCGCACTCAATTAAAGTATATTTTAATCAATTTACAAAAATGATAATTGTTTCTTGTAGGACACAGATGGTGGCTACTAAGAAATAATTATAGATGGTGTAATGATTTGGCCACGAACTAAATCTACTGGATTTCCTACCATTTCTAATTTCATCTAACTATACAAAAATGAGATATAGGGTTGTAAATAATTTCCAGGTCTTCCAAATTGATGGTCCAAATGAGTCAAAAATATTTCGAAATACCCTCTTGGCTCCTATTGACATCCTTCTCATATTTTCCAAAGTAGCTTTGAGGGAATTAAGTATATTTGAAAACATAGCTATCTGAGGCCTTCTACAAGGTCCAGATAGATTATGTGCAACTTTTTATTGAGACTCTTCTACTTCCTAATTATAAATCCTTGGGAAAGAAAAGTTGTATTTATAGGCATAAACATATGGCTTCTCCCAATTCCATCTTGAACAAGTCAATAATTTTGGTAATTGATTGGAATAAAAGGTCGAGTTGGGTGGGTGAGAGAGCCTTGCCTCTTATTTTCCCTTTATATAATAGAATTTAAGGAATAAATTGTATATGGTGTCGTTGAATGGAAACTTGGTATTATTTTCCCTACTATAGCTACATCTTGTGAGACTTGAAGTTGATGAGTGGTGATCACATTACCCTGCATGTTGGTATGTCTTTGGGTGACTACACGTGGAAATGTTAATTGAGGAATTGATAAAAGTTTTCCAGTTGAATTTGGGAGTTGAATATATTATACCTAAATTAAAGGATGAATATTAGAGGCTATGAAGTATGGAGGTTTTTCCAACTTCACAACATTCCCTTTTACAGATGTTGGCAATGATATCTAAAGAACACTTAATGGCATTATCGAGGTGGTCATTTGCAATATTTCTACTTTAGATATGTTGGATTAGATATTTCATCAAAATAGGGCGGTGTTAACTAACATCCATAAAGTATTGAGGTAGAGGAAAAGGCTAAAAAAGGAAAAGGGTGATATAGATGATGAGGATCACAATACAAGAAAGTAGAACATTTTTTTTTCAATTATTCTTGTCATTTAAATGTTCTTTATTAACTATTCGTAATTCTTTGTTTCAAAATTCAATAATTTTTTCGAATCATGCTTGGGAATCCTCAAAATATAAATTTTTCTTTATATTTATCATTTCAGTAACTAAAGCATTGATATTAGATTGGTTTGAGTCTAAGTCCAAGTGAACCCTCCTCCAATTCCATGCCAGACCCCAAGTTTTAAAATATTTGTTAGAATAACATAATTTCCATTGTTTATGCCTCCTAATTTAGTCATAAGAGAGAAAAATATATTTTATAGCAACAAAATGGTGGAATGATGCAATGGGGTTGAGAAAGCAGTATAATAGGGAATAAACTTGCCTACCAAAAAACCTAGATATCTGCAAAAGAGGTAGGAATATCACAATATTAATCTAGAGTTATTTCTCAATATTTGATCAGTTATTAGGTAGACATTGTCTTGGTGTCGGGACTATCATACTATATTATGGTTCTTATTAATATATTGAAATCTACTAACTCTAACTATACTAAATATGTCCTCTATGTAGTAGTGAAAAGTGGGAGTGTATATTTGCAGGTAGAACTCTGACCTGCACTCTAAGATTCTAAAAATCATTCATAGCTCTGACAAGTGTAGAAACTTGTTGATGATATTGTTATTGCAAATAGGGGCCTAAATCAGTTGACATTTGAGAAATGGAATTGATGGTTTCCCATCATATGTGAGGATTTGGATCTTGGAATGACTTTAGAACCATCGAGAAAAAAAAAGTCAACTCTTCTTAGCATCGCTTGTTTGAAGATAAGAAAAATCACAAATAAATTTTAATAATATGCACATTGTTCGAATTTTAAATGCTACAACAAAGTACATAAAGCCAATATTAAAAAATACAATGTCTTGTTCCAAAAACAAAAATATTTTAATATGTTATGTAGACAAAAATAAATCCATATAGATATGAAAAACAATGAAAGGATCTCTACATATTTCCTGCAAATGCTTTCATTGAACATAAACATAAATGTTGACCACATTGGGGAAAATTACTTATCAAACTAGCCCTAATTTATAGTGTTTGTTTGAAGAATCAATAGTTGTTTGAAGGAGCATTATTATTTCTTAGATAAACGAATATATAAATGTTGTTATGAAATTCAATTTTATCATGTTTTTTTATTGAAACCCTAACTTAGGATTGCATACCAAGGGGAATGCCAAGAAAGAGATAGTACACAACAGTCCATTTTTATCACATTCTATTAAGTATGGGAACCAGGGATGGAATTTGATGGGAATTTTGGATGTTTTTTATGCTTATAATTTTTTGATAATCGTAGAATTTTTAGATAACCATTTTTTGAGACGTGCTTGAAATGGTTGAAAATGGGCAACCATTTTTCGAAAATGTGACTAATGCCTATTTATTTTAACGAGATTTTATAGCTACCAATACTTTGGAATTGGGAATATTAGCATATACTTGGAGTTGGCATAAACTCTTAAGTTCCTCACTGAATGATGTTTCACTGAAGGTGACTCGACATTACGCATCTATAAGACGTGTTCATTGTTCACTGTTGTGATACAAGTACATCATGTAGGTATCCTTTTAAAGATAGAATTTTTGACACATGAAATTGTTGAATCTTCAGTATTGAAATTTTAGATCTAAATTGGAAGTTCTAATTAGGCCATTGTTGACCAACCCATTTCAAAGGATTCTTAAAATTTCATGAAAAAAATGATTCAAAAACAAAATCTAAGACATGAAAATCCATGTCAAACTTGAAACCAAATCACACCCCAAGAAGGATTAAAGTAAATAATTAAAATTATTCTATTATTATTATTTAATTTAATCTTTTTGTGAGCATATAGGGCTAATTTTATCTCATCTCATGGACATCACTAAGAAGAGGCAACGTTGCCTAAGCAAAATGAATTGACCTTGAAGTTCTATTGATGCTATTGATTTTGATTGAGTGGTAGGTTGTTTATCAACGGGCAAAGACATATACAAATGCTTGCAAGCCCAAAAGCCCCTTTTCAATTTGAAAAATATAATTTGATTGGTACGGTAGATCTCGAAATGGAGTTCAAAGTTGAGCTTTTCAATAACCTTAATCAAACTTGCTACGCGAAATGCATTTCAAGGAGATATAAAGAAGGTGAACTAAACATAGGAAGATGCACTTGTGTTGATCAACGTGTTTTCAAATACTCATAAGTTACTTCTATTATAGGGAAAGCTCTTATCTCAAGCAAGGAAAATATACAAATTCCAGTAACAATCAAATGTCTTGGCCAATTGATAATTTAGGAGAAGGGAATGTCAGATTTTTATTAGGAGATATATTATGTGTGTAGTTTGATTCTTTCTTTATGATGTACTAATAAATCTCTTCATTTTAATGTTTTGAACCATAATGGAATGAATATGTCATTTTTTAGTTTCTTTCTAAAAATTTACTTGAAGTAAACTTCTCCACATTAGCATGTTTTCTCTATTTTGGGACAGAAACTAAAGAATGAGAAAATCCATTTGGGTGTTTGGTGGTTTTAAATTTAGGTTCCAATAGAATTGAATGAAAATAAAGGAAATAACCAAATTAAATAATGAGAAAACTCATTTGGGTTTTGGGTGGTTTTAAATGTAGGTTCCATAGAATGGAAGGTTCTCTTCATTTCTTGTTGGAACTTCTTAACATATTTTAGTTTTTCCTTTACGAAATACCATATAGTTGAAAATACTAATTAGGTTTGAAGGCATACCATAAAATGAAAGAGAAATTTTATAATTACCATAATTTTTTAGGGAAGTCATACAAAATAGTTGTAAATTATGGTTGCAAATTATATAATAATGAAAAATAATTATAACTAGGACTTATTAATCTATTTGTTAAGGGGAAAGAGAAATAGTTTTTGCATTATTGTACTTTTTTTATAATGTAATTGATGACAATAATTGATGCCTCGATATTCCAATATTAAACATCCACAAATTTGATCCCAATTAGATATGTAGTAAAATATTGATAAGAATTCAACAATTACTGAATGGTTACTCTTTTCTTCCAATAATAGAATATTTCATTATTCAATAGAACTGGAAAAAAAACCTCTCTTTCTCATGACTAGTAGGTCCACTCACTTTGGTTATGCCTTAATCTATCCATTCAAAAATCATAGGTCATTTTTCCAATAATAGGACATTTTAAACTTTATTATTTTTAACCATTCTATCCCTGTGAGTAAAATATCTAAAAATAGTAAATTTGAAATTAAAATGGATAAAATTTGGAAGAGCATTAAACATTACATTGGTAATTCAAATAAATAATTTTTTTAATAATGATTAAAAGAAATAATTAAAAAAATATATCCAATTAGTTAATGAAGAACAAATTAAAATAAAATAAGTAATAATTAAAAGAAATAATAAAAAAACTATATACATTTAATTAATGAAGAAAAAATTAAAAATAAAATAAGTATGATACAAAATATGTGAAATTTTGTATTTTTTCTTGTCATAAATATTTGAATTTTTTTAGCTAAAAATAATTTTTTAATCAAAATTTTATTAGTAAAAGCTTAATCAAATTCAAATAGTGATGTGCAATATAGTGGTGAATTCTTAACAACAAAATGGTGAATGTCTACGAACTATTAGAATCCAGACAAGCTATATAAAACAAAATGTATGAAAATGAGTTTTACCCTCAAGAAAGAGCAATAAAACCAAAAATTAAAAGATACAAAATAAACTATACTTATAGAAACTTCAAGAGAAAATATTTTCACGTTAAACTATACATATGGCTAACACTAGTATATAATGGAAACTAAAACAAAAGCTATCTAAGAATCCATACCTTATAGAAGTTACTAACAAAGTACTCAAGAATTAAAGTTAAAATTTTAGACATATAGAACTCCAAATTAACACTAAACGAGAAGAAAAACAAAATAGGAATTATTACATGTCACGTAGATAACTATTTGTAAATATTTGTGATTTGCTCTTCCTTAAATGATTTCTCTTCCTTGCCAACCCAAACCCATAACACTAACTTGTTAGACCTACCTTATAGTTAAATTTATATAAGTTATAACTATTACTGCCCCTTTAATGAACTATGTCATTTTGTAGGTAAGGGCAGACTACATAAGAGATTATTGCAGTTTAAATTATTCACAAGCACAAAATTATATGTTTTATGTCTTTTTTTTGTATAAACTGGATAACGAAAAATGATACTTAAAACTTTTATGTCCACATCATGCAAAATTATACTTCTAACTTTTACACCCACGCCATTTATTGCAGAATATAATGGCAATCATGCTATTAAATATGAAATGATTTGATTAGTATTGAAACATGGAAAGTGAGGATACAAAATCTGGGAAAGTCTGGAAGACCTTCATCAATTTCTTCTTTCTCCCATCAAATATCAAGATAGCTCAATGCCTTTCTATATTTTCTTAGAACCATCTTATAATCCCTTTCTGCAAATAACGATCTCAAAGTAAGAAAAAAAAATGTTGACTGTTGTAATTTCTGGTTATTTCGGAGCAACAGAGAGGAAACAAAAAAAAATCGTCTTCTAACATAGATATTTAACAAAACAATATGGACAAAGAGATTGAGTAAAACATATATTTCATTAACAAAACTTGGACTGTTACAAGATAAAACTTTTCTTTAGAACTACAGTTCTGGATTTATAAAAAGAAACTTTTGGCTGCTACAAAAAATAACGCTCTTCAAACTCTACTTCATTGCCTTCAGGCATACACACATAATTTACTCTCTTCCTTTTGTTTTCAACACACAGTCAACAATATTGGACTATTTCTCTACACTAAATGTGTTACATTACAATGCTTATATATATTGTAAACATTCATGTTTACAATATTTATTATAAAACATATAACCTAAGTTTTAAATAAATGAAACTTGTATCGCGGTGTATACAATTAAAAAATAAAAATAAAAACATTAACCCAAGGTCTAAACCCTTTTAACTTCGTTTCGCAATACATTTCTATATTGTGCGACGGGATTTATCACATCGATAAGCCTGTGCTCCGATTGGGGATCAAAACGATGCGAAAGAGAATTATTGGTTGGAGGCTTTTGACGTGGTGGAGGTGGGCCATATCTTATCACAAGGTTTCGAACGTAGGATGACATAGGCATTAAACCATACGATATGGTTTTGATTGGTCGAGGAGTTTGGAGACGTGGATCAATGGTGACCAAAAACGTGCCATGGGGTATTTCAAATTTAAAACAAATGGAACATGTTTTAATATGGTTGGCGTATGGTGTTTATGGCAAGTAAGTGTGGGAGTTAGGAGCCGGGTTGCGTGGTTTTGAACCACGGATTTTTACCATGGAAAAGGGCTATGAACTTTGAAAAACAAAAATGACTTTGTAGGGAGATTAAACCAAATATTGAATGCATGATTGCGTGCCAAATAAAACAAGAAATTTCCTGCTGCCTTCTGTCCTTTAGATTCACATCAGGATTGACCTTTCATCCTCCTTCTGCTTAGTTTTCAATTGGAATTAATTTCCAACACTCCCCCTTAATTACAACTGCTACTTTCATACATTCCTAGGAATCTCTTGAGAAAATTAAAACTTTTCTACCCCAATGCTTTTGTTAAAATATCAGCAAACTACTCTTCTGTTCTACAATGCTTCAGAACAATTTCTCCATTTTTCACTAACTCTCTGATGTTTTGATACTTTGCATTTCTATTGTGCTCTTATGAAACACTGAATTCTTGGATCAAGAAATAGCTAAGTTATTATCTCAATAAGAGTTGTGTCTTTTACCTATTCATGACACAAACTTCCTAACATTCTTCTCATCCATACTGCTTGACATGTTGCTGCTGTAGCTGCCACATACTCTACCTCTGCTGTTGATAAAGACAAAATTGGTTATTTCTTAGAAATCCATGAGATGGCTCCTGATCCCATATGAAAAACATATCTAGAGGTTATTTTCCTCTCATCTATACTTGCAACCCTATAACTATCAGTATATCCAATCAATTCAACTTTTTTTTGAAGTGGTGTATAAAATTCCATACCACTTTGTTCCTTTCGCATACCTCAAAATTCTCTTTGTTGCTTGCCAATGTGCCCCCTTTGGCCTTTCCATAAATCTAGAAATTAAACTCACAACATGCATAATATGAGGCCTAGTTGCAGTCAAATACATAAGGTTGCCAACTATGCTCTGATATAAACTTGGATCAAAATCCTTGTTGTTGTCTTCTTTGTTTAATTTTGATCCCATCACTCTAAGTGTAATTGCTGCCTTGCAATCCTGCATGTTAAATCTTTCCAAATTTTCTTTCACATATTTAGCTTGAGAAATAAAAATATTATTTTCATTTTTCTTTACTTCTATTCCTAACAAGTATCTCAGCAATCCCATATCAGTCATTTCAAATTCATCCTTCATGAGTGTTTTAAAATTTTCAATGAGGTAAGCATCATTACCTATGAATATCACATCATCAACATACAAAACAACAATGAGAATATTACCATATTTTTATTTGATGTATAATGTGGGTTATCCTTCACATTTCTCAAAACCATTTTCTAGTAGATAGGAATCTATCCTACTGTACCATGCTCTTGGTGCTTGTTTCAACCCATACAAATATTTCGTCAATCTGCATACCTTGTGCTCTTGGAATTCTTTCTCATAGCCCAGAGGTTGTTCAACATAAACCTCTTCCATCAATACTCCATTTAGGAATGTTGATTTCACATCCATTTGGTAAACTTTGTATTTATGGTGTACTGTTATGGACAACAATGCTCTTACTGTTTCCATTCTTGCAACTGGTGCAAAATTTTATTCATAGTGTCTTCCTTGTTGCTGCTTGTAGCCTTTAACAACAATTGTAGTCTTGTTCCTTTCAATATTACCTTCAACATTGCTTTTGGTTTTATAAACCCATTTCACTCCAATCACATTCTTACCTTTTGCGAGATTGACTAATTCCCATGTATTATTATTCTCTATTGCATTTATCTCTTCATCCATAACATCTATCCATTTCTTATCTTTGACTGCTTCTTCAAAATGAATAGGATATTCTACATCACAATATAATGAAAATCAAGAATTCATAACTTCATTATTTTCCTTTTTCTCATAGATTTCGTTCATACTTTTGAATCTGGTTGTTATTTCACTTGTTGAACTTGTGCTTATAGAATTTCTCAAATCTACTCCTTGTGATGTGCTTGGAGAAGCACTGTCATACCTTATCAAGGGTGTTTTCATATCTACTTGTGGTGTACCTTGCTATCCTTATGTTCACTAGAAAATTTGGCCCAATTTTCGATGGCCACATCGTCGCTATTCCGACACATAGTCGTTGCAAAAGAGACAGTTTCGAGGATGGGAAAAACATGGTTTTCCATTACGTCGCAATTCCGACGCCTTGAAAAAGTGTCACACTACCGACACTTTTTCCGTTGCTTCCAAACAAGCGTCGCTCTTCCGACGTTTCCCAAACCGTCGCTCTTCCGACGTTTGTAAACTATCGCAATTCCGACGAAATGTGGTCCAAAATTTTGAACATCGCTCTTCTGACGTTTTTATACTGTCGCTCTTCCAACGTTTGTAAACTGTCGCAATTCCGACAAAATGTGGTCCAAATTTTTGAACGTCGCTCTTCCGACATTTTTATACTATCACTCTTCCGACGTTTTTAAGCTGTCGCAATTCTGATGCCGTACAAAAGTGTTGCAAGATCGACGCATTGCAAAAGTGTTGCAAGACCGACGCTTTATAGAAGCATCGCAATACCGACGCATTCCAAAAACATCACAATACCGAACCTAGGAAGAAATATTGCAATATTGACAGGCGTCACAAGACCGATGAAAATGGAAATCGTTCAAAACGTCAGAAGACCGACGCTTTGTAAGCGTCGGTATACCGACGGTGGGTTCAATTTAAAAAAAAAAAAATGAAACTTTAAAACAGGACAGTAAATCTCCAATATTTTTTATGAATTGTTGGCGTTCCAATTGTTATGAGCATAATTCAACCGTGAAATATTAATATAATAAACCACCCCACATTGCTTCGACTATAAACAATCATATAAACATGGTTTTGTATTTCAAAAAACAGGTTTAAAATAGAAACAGGGAAACTTTTTTTTTCTAAGGTTAATTTATTGACAGTGGGAATAAAATTATAGCATGACCGAAGTCAAAAACGTTGCCCAGACTTATGGCAAATTTTTAAAAAAATCAAAAAAGAAGACTGCCCTCATACGGGGAAACCAGTCTTGAACATTTTTAGGTCGTTGCATTGCCCACGCACGGGAACCATCGTTTGATATCTTTGACGATTAGAATGTTTACAGAATTCAAAAATAAAATAGAGGTCCAACACAGTAATATAAGCAAAAACATGCCCAATTAAGTGGGCCGCAAAGCAAGAAAACCAAACTAAAGAGAAGAAGCTACTCATCCGATGGTTCTTCGACAATTTGGCACCATCCTTCGGCAAACATAAAAATGAAACTTTAAAACAGGACAATAAATCTCCAATATTTGTTATGAATTGTGGGCATTCCAATTTTTATGAAAATAATTCGACCGTGAAATATTAATATAATAAACCACCCCGCAGCGCTTTGACTATAAACAATCATATAAACATGGCTCTGTATTTCAAAAAACAGGTTTAAAATAGAAACTAGGCAATTTTTTTTTTCTAAGGTTAATCTATTAATAGTGGGAATAAAATTACAGCATCATCGAAGTCAAAAACATTGCCCAGACTTATGGAAAATTTGTCAAAAAATCAAAAAATAAGACTTCCCTCATACGGGGAAACCAGTCTTGAATGTTTTTCAGGTCGTTGTATTTCCCACGCAGGGGAACCATCGTTTGATATCTTTGACGATTATAGTGTTTACAGAATTCAAAAATAAAACAGAGGTCCAGTGCAGTAATATAAGCAAAAACATGCCCAATTAAGTGGGACATGAAGCAATAAAACCAAACCAAAGAGAAGCAGCTACTCATTCGGTGGTTCTTCGACAATTCGACACCATCCTTTGGCTAAAACATCACTGTCCATGGTGGGAGCAGCTTCAGACACGGACGATCCAAGATCTCTAGGTGTTATCTCCACATCATGAGCCCTATGAACCTAAGCATCTGGTTCCTGCACATTCACGCCACTGCTCCCCTCTTGAAGGCCCGAAAACTGGGCTTTATTTGAGTTCAGACCCGTCGAACGGGTGCATTGTTCCTCCACTTGGGCCTCTTCACAGAAAACCACGGTGATTGAAGCTGTGATTCGTGGGCAGTTCCGAGAGAAATTAAAGGAAAAAAACGCAGTGCGCATCGTGGGAGAAGGTGAAGCGGTGGGGAAATGAGGAGCAGGGGAGCCTATACCGTGGCCAGATCCTAGAACCCGACCCCGCCCACTTCTAGTGTTTGGATAGCGGCCTACGTCATAATCACTGAACTGGGAAGATGACTCAGTTGAGGGGCTGGAGGGAGCGCGCAGGGGTTGACCTCTGGTGCTACCCTTGCGGCAACACATTCTTTGACGCAGGTGAGGCATGGGTGCAGTCTCAGCAGTGGGCACAAGACGAGATAGAGAAGCGGGATTAAAAGAAACCGAGGAAGATAGACACAGACCATATCAACAAAAATGTAGATTTGCACCAAGGTCTAAGTAGCAGTTCAGTTGGCTTGTCCTTCCCATCACAATGAGCAGGTAGTCTAACCTAGCAACTGGAGAGCATCTCCAATTCAAAGGTTGTGGCTCGTTTAAGAAACCATAATGAAACACAATTTTATCGACCCAAAGGCAATGGCATCGAAGAACCCCCATCGTAAATCTATCATTGATGAGAGCCGAAGGCTGAAGCATATTGGAGCATGTGGAATCGCTAACAGGAGTGGAGGTCCGATTTTGAACAGCGTTAAAAATTAATGCGATTGATGTGAAAACCTTGGAACTTAAATATCGGCTGGTTTAACAACGTTAAAACCTACAGCGATTGATATGAAATCACCACATCCATGTCCCATCACCTTAAATGCCATCCAATGCACCCGCATCCAGGAACAAGGAAACTTTTGATTGAAGCGCAGGTTTTGTTTAAAGTTTGGTGGTCCCACACCATAGCAAGGCAGAGGAGGACATGTGGCAGAAATTGATTGGATTGGATATTTTTTTGGGCCGCTCGCGCAATGGAAATCCAAACCTGAAAAAGATCAGGGCAAATTTGATAAGAAATTCATGTCACAACTCTCTCTTCGTACGCCAACCCAAATTCGGACCCGAAAAATATTAGGGCGAAATTCATTTGGTTTTCGCGTCACAAAATTGGCCGAAGTCAGCAAGCTATTTTGGAACATGAATTTGGTTTGAATTATGGTTTACCACCATTTGAAGTCTGGCGGGCTCGACAGCTCAAGAGTTCATTTGAAGTTTTGACAAAGGTTTTGTTATATGTTTTATATAACGTGCGACAGAATAGTTTTATTGTTTTTTAAGGTCCCACACTAGTTTTGGTAATATTTTGTTTTAAATGCGATGTATATATGTTTTATATATATATTTCATATATATATTAAAACATTTATAAATTGTGGACCCCAAGAGCATTTTAATAGATTTGTTATTTGCATAGTTTTGTTATGTTTATAATATATGTGTTGCATATAAAAGAAAATGGTTGTGAGCTTGTTTTAGAATGTAGTTGTAAAGTTTATTATTACACACAATAACAGTGTAAGTGTTTTGAAGAGCACAACAGTGCGTAGTTTTAGAGATAGAGAAAAATTTTGAGTGCACTGCGTTTTGAGGCAGTGAAATTTTGTAATCCCTCTGAGTGAGGAAGAATTTGTAATATTTTTTTTTTGAAGGAATAGAAATTTTTCAAAGTGTTGAACTCTATTTCCAGTGAAGAAATTTCAATATTTTCTCTGTGTTAGAAGAGGAGAGTATTACTCTCTCCATTGTTATTCTGGAATTTTCAAATATTCCAACACATGGCTATAAATGAAGGGGATTGTTATGCATCAACATCAACATCTTTTCAAGTAGGAGCTGCCTAATTTTGTAAAAAAATTCTCTCTAGATGTCAAAAATTGCAAACATTGAAGATTACTTAGGCGATGCCTGAAATTTCCATTGAATTCCTATAAGAATCTTAGATTTGTGACAGAAATCCTTTTGCTAATATATTAGCTTACTCCTTTTAATTTTGTATCTTTCAACTAATAAAAAATGTTTCAAGGAGTATAATGAAAACTAGATTATGTGTGAAGCATAAAATAATCATTGATGCTAGACTTCGAAGTTAATAAGTATAATAAAAAGTAGATACACTTCTCTAAAGCATAATACCGTTTTTCTGAAGCATAAGACAATCATTGATGCTATACTTGGAAGTTCGAATAAGACGAGATAAAACAATGAAAAATTCATTCCATTACTTGCATGAAATATTAGTACTGCTTTTTACCAGTAAGCTGGGAGCAAGGTCTAGATTTTGACTGGCATCGATTCTTGTGAACTCAAATTTCACTAAAAACATAGTTTTTTGTATGTTTTTTAGCACATGGTTAAAAATGATAGTGCATCAAAATCTATATTGTTTGGCCGAATACATAAGTAATCAAAAATTATCTTTACCAAGTTATTCGATTCATCAAAAGCATGATATTTACATGTGACACTTTTGCTAGGGATAAATATCAAGTGGGTTGTGACATTTTAAAACTTGGTTCGCGGTGAAGTGCCCAAAATGCAGGTCTATCAAAGCATTTGCAACCTGTGTCATTTCATATTAGCGGATGATTTGATATCATAATGGAGGTGCTTCAATTCAAGCAGTGTACAAGAGGCAAGAGCCTAAAAGGCAGATCCTGGGAAGAACGAAGAATTTGGAAATATGGGATCTCTTCCAGAGGCCATGATACCAAAGGTTTGTCCTGTTTGTAGATATTTATCATCTACATCAAATATAGCCTTAAATGTCGACATAGATCACTGTCTATCAGGTGAGTCAAATGCTAAAAAATCTGGAACAAAGTTTTCCAAGCCTAAAGTGAAGGTGAGAAAAAAACTATCAATCCTACATATAATTGCTACGGCACCTATTTTCATGCTAGAGGATTTGGATTACAGTACTAGAAAAGAGCAATTGACCGCTGATGCACATCCATTTACTTTGGATCAGCTCAATATTAGAGACACCACCAAGCAGAGGCGACATCAATGCAAAGATCTCAACATTTCAAAATTAATGCAAAGATCTCGCGTAGTGGTAATGCATGTATTTCAAAAGAAACAAATAAAAATGCACATTATAACCCATTCGAATAACCAGTGTATCAAGGGTTTACATCTAATTAGATCCAATCTGTATATCGATGGAAAAAAATTAATATAATTACATTTTCCGTAGGAGAGGAAACTCTGCGAAAACAAAAAAGGAATATAAAACGAGGATGTCAAGATGTTTAGATGAATCGGTACAGCAATTATTTTTTCTTAGTAGACACAACACTGTATTCTTAATGCATTTTTTGTAGAATACTAAACGTATTTGTCCAAAATTTGAGATGCAAACTGTAGTCTCTACTACGTTTGGAAAATTGGAGGTTTATAAAAGATAAACTGCGAACAGAATTGTACCACTATGATAAGAAGCTATCAGAAGCATTCCTTCTACTTCAAAAATGTGGAACTACCTTAAGAATGCTTATGGTTGATATAAATATTAGAGCATGGCAGTTAAATGTAGTATTTATGCTAAAATACTGAATAACAGCTTGAGAGTGCTCTTTAGATACTGTACAAATGCACCAAATTAAAGTTGTACCATTACTAAAGACAAATGGCCAAAAATAGTCAATTTTGATATCGTGAAGTTATGTCTTTCTCGGTAGAAAACTAGGGATAGGATGGAAAATATGAGAGAACTAAGTTCCAAGGATGAAAAGAACAAGGCCAACATAGTTCTGCCTTGAATCAAAGACAAAACAAAGTTGCCCAAAAAAGTGTTTGCCACTGTCATCACCCCGAGGAGCGCAAAGTCAATTGATGGTACTAACCATTTGACGAAGCAGAGAGAAGATTCATGGTGCCAATGGTTGTAGCACAGTTTTTTGACGTGAGCCATAATTGTAACAAAGCAGATTGATGGTGCCAATTGTTGTAGAAGTCCATTGAGAGTGCAACTACTGTAGTAGAGCAGTTTGAGAGCACCCATTGAAGCTCCTATATATAGAAAATTCAACATTTTCCTATTGAAAAAGCTTGTATAGTCAAAGCCATAGCAAGATCAGATAGCCACGATCCTAAATGAGAACCAAAGCCAAAGCTAAGACAGATTCACGTTTAGCAGAAAAAGACAGCCATAGCAAAGGATCTGACCACAGAACTAGATCATGAGAGATAGCAAGATTCTTGCTTCCACTGTGGAAATGTAGAAACAGTGCAAGGGCTTTGCTTCCAATAGATTTCATTGTGACAATAATTTCCATGTTGTTGTAAGCACTCATTAATAGAATCTTAAATCCATTCTGGAATTATTTTAACCTGGAGAGGGTTTTCTCTAGTTATAAATCCTCATGTTCAAATTCCATTGTTGATTGGTTGTGCTTGATATTATGTTTTTACTGTCCGTAGTTTAATTTTCGCACAAAAAATTATCAGTCTAAAGCGAGCAATTTTGCGATGTTTCTTTTTCTTCCTATTGTGAAGTATTTCGCTCAGAACTCTACTCATTGTAACAGATTTCTTGGGCATAGAACAGGGGACTTGGGTTTTTTGGAATCAAACTTCAGGTTAAGATGCTCATCTGAAGAATGGCACAGTGAGCCTTAGCATGGATTTGGGAGTACCAATTTGAAGTTGAGGTAGGGCATTGTACAATAGACAAGTTAGATTTCTGGACCCTAATACAAAAGTTTCTTCTTCTTTCAAAATGTGTTTCTCATTTTCTATAACCAATGTGGGTCTTGTTCTTGTTTCAATTGGGGATGGATCAAAATTTGTTATTGCTCCAGATGATCACACTCTGGGTAGCTCTGGACGCTATTTGGGGGTGATGAGTCCAATAGGTCTCAATGAACTGTTGCCCTCGCCAGGGAATACTATTGCAGTGGAATTTGATAATGTTTTGGATGTTGAATTTCACGATCCTAATGGAAACCAGTACCTTCAGCTCCAGTACCTGTTCACAAAAGAGGGTTCCATAGTCATTCATGCATGTAGAGAGGGTGAATTGCAGGCATTGCAATAGGAGGTGTTTTTTTTGTTGAATTGGCCACTAGATTGTTTGTTTGGTTCTGTTACAAGAGCAGAGTATTGAAAAGGACAGACAAATTTAGTTAAGATATTGTGAAATTGCCTTGGAAATTCACCTGGAAAGAGCTCAACAATGCTACGAAGGACTTTTTTTGAATGTGATTGATAATCGATAATTGCATGCAAGGGTAATCCCCTTGTGAAACCCAAATTTCTAAGAATTTTCTAAAATCTGATGATAGAGTCATTGTAATGAACAAGCGCCTAGGTCCATATTACGTCCAAATCTACCAAGCACCAAGATCTAAAAATAAAAATCCACAGTATCTGCGAACTAAGAAGAAGAGGAAGAAAATGTATTTTTCTTACCTATTCGAATAGTGGTTGGGGTTTACCATGGAAAAAATTTGACAGAGCCCATGTAGCATTTCTTATCATTGAAATTCTGGCAGTATCATTCAACTGGGCAAGCACCTGCCTCAGAGCTCCATGACTGAGGGCAAGATCCCTAAATGTTGCAGAGTCTCTAGCAATATTTCCCAAATCCCAAACAGCCTTACATGAACACCAATTGAACTCAAAGTTGGGTACTAGTTTTTTAAATCAAATTCCAAAATTAAAAACATATAAAGATAGTTGGGAAGAATAATTTTATTCCTCTAAAATAAACGTGCTACCTATTCTCGAACATTATCATTCCTAGAGGTAAGAAGTTGCACAAATATAGGCAGTTCCCTATAATCAATCACAACCTTTTTATTCTCAGAGGTTCCTGAGACTATAATAGTCAAAGCCAAAGTTGCTTCAAACTACATTATCAATCACAAGGTATCACCATCAAAGCTATAATTTTAAGATAATACTTTTTCTACCATTGAAACTATAATTTTAAAGAAGACACACTTAGTGATATAGACACCACCAAGTGAGAGCAGAGGTTATGAAATTATAATGAGAATTATTTCAAGATATCATATTACTCATACTACAGTTAATGGTTTATTGTTTGGTGTAATAATTGTTTATTATTTATAAACACAATCAAACATATTATGAGGGATGGTGATGAAATTGACAATGATCTCATAACAAACCATAATGGGCACATCCCCTGGCAAGATAGACTCTGAATAAGAAAGAAAGAAAAACAAAGTGATTACTTACAGGATCATAGGCTTCCTGAAGAACAAGATCCAGAGTAGCATCTGTAACCCCTAAAGAAACACCTCTCTCTGCAAGACGAATCTCTACATCTTTCATATGTAGTCTAGCAAATTTTCTGAGCTCATCACGAGAAAGAGGATCAAATACAACTATCTCATAAAGTTTATTCAATAGCTCTGGCCTGAAATGTCTTCTAACCTACAAAAATATTCAAAGGCATGTCAAAGCACTGCAGCCAACTTTGTGATAAAATTATATGAAAAATATGCATACACAGAGTCCAGGAGAATGAAACGGCAGGTGTATTGGCAATTGCCGAAATGCAGCAACTAAAATGGCAGGTGTATTGGAAGTTGCGGAAATGCAGCTACTAAAATGGTAGGTCTGTCGATGGTTGCAGGTGTGTGGATTGTTGCTAGTATTTTCATACCAATTCCATGGAAATATACCAGAAACCAGTGGTATTTCAAACCTAGAAGGTAACCCGAGAGATTGTGACCATCAGATTAAACAAGTAACAGGTCTCGTGCCTAGTTAAGAAGTGTTGAAGAAAAAAAATTATCTCTTTCATAACAGAAGGCCTATCGGCCTAAATATCTAGGACATGTGGCACTCCATGATAAAGACACATGGTGTGTGCATTTTATTTTTTCAGGTGGTCAAGTGGGCCGAAAATAGGTGAAATGTGGCACCACTCAGAAATTGACATGTGCCAATTGGTACAAGTGGTAGACAATTGGAATGCTCAAACAACGAGGTGATGCAGGAATGACATGAGGGAGAAAATATTAGAAAAGCCCCAAATCTGGAGAACTAAAGCTCATCACCAACCTGAGATTGACAACTTTACATGATGTAACCTATGAAATCATAGTAACAATAAAGTAACTTATGTAACAATAAAGTTGGATTCATCCTAGGAGTGGTAACGGGAGAAATCATAGTGAACAACAGGAAACATGGAGAGTTGCTTACAATCAAATAGATGAAGAAAAACATACAAAAAAACCTAGATAATAATCATAAACAAGCTTAATATTGAATTATTAATTGTAAAGGAACTTACAAAATGTGACATTACGAACCTGGTCAAGAACACAAGCAAAAATATCCTGGACATGACCCTAATTGAAAAGTTGTATTGCTCATGATGCAAGAGGATTTGTACCTGCACTGCCAAGTCAATCAAAAGCCATCATTATCTATACAATATATACAAGTAATTGATGTAGTATTTTTTACTCTAAGATGCATTCTTATGATAATGTTAGAACATATGTTGAAAATGTCAAAACATACCTGAATAAGCTCCTCTTCATTTCAAGAACAATTTATTGGAGTCGCATTAACTTGGAACAAGCCTCCCACGATCTGAAAGAGTAGCAACTAGGTCAATAGTGACTTTTTTGTTGCTACGCTGGATCGAGGGAGGTTTGCTCCAAGATTAAATCACTCCAATAAATTATTCTCTACTAAATAGGGCCAACCACGTGAAGGTGGAAGCTCTTATGGCCCCTCCCCCCTCACCCTCACATCAGCCTCAATTACCCAATACCCAATCTATATTTCATTTTTTACTTTCATGAGCATAAAAAAAAATATTCAATAACTAATAAAAAAATGATTCAACAAAAATTACACAAGGAAACATTGAAATTAATGCTTGACATAAAAATAGTATGATAAATGAGTTTTTTATATAACACAAAAAACATTCCAAGTATGGTAACGTTTGTCTTATAATAATACACTGTTTTACATTATTACCTGATATGTTTCTAGCTGGGTCATAAGTTGTTCTATCCTCTCTTTTGTTTCAGGTGTTTGAGGCGCGTCTATGAATGTATCAAATTCTGACCTTGAATTTCGTTCCTTTTTTTGTAACAAGAGCGCTAGAGATAGGGATGAAGAAATATCTTCCTCATAGAGGGAATCATCAAGCATACCATGGCTAGGTTTCTATATATTTGAACAAAATTAATATTATTTCAATTATGTAAATAACTAAAATACCTGAAGATAGAGCAATGCTGGCACTTTACATGTTCTTCCACTGGCATCTTTCCATGATCATCCCGTCTCGGGGTTGTTCCTGTACTGCCCTGATCAGTCTTCCACATTGCAATAAAATTATAAATGTAAAAACTTGAAAACAATATCTAACTTGAAAACACAAAATGAAAACTGAAATAATTTCTAATAAGACACCGGAAGACAGAGTTAGAGTTTCAAATATGCCTTGCATTGAATTCAGTCCTGGAAACATGTCATTGCACATTAAGGCACCCAATCAAGAGACGAGTTGACAATGAAGACCTTATTAAATATATTGTTGGAGAAACTTCTAGTAAACTTGTTGTGAAGACCTTGAGGACGTTTTTGGAGCAACGTTGTTGAATATGATGGTATAACATTGTTGGAGACGATCTTGAAGGGCCTTGAAGTGAAGCTTTTGGAGCAACTATTGAAAATTCCTTAGAGAATTTAAGTAAGGCACTTTCTATATTCCATCACCTTTTTCCTTTCAATATCCTTTAAACGATTTTGTTGATATTTAATGTTTTAAATCACGTTATAATTCCTTGATTATATGTGTTTGGGGACTTTCCCTTTGAAATTACCCAAAAATACCCTAGCAATTTTATCTTCAGGATGCATGTCTGACCCTATTGTTCAATATTTTGATTGATAGTAGTAAACATGGAGAGTTAGGGGGCTCTTGAATTGGTTTGGTTGGGCAATTAGATCCATAAAATCTACTAGGGAGAACCCCCCTTGAGTTGGAGGAGAGCTAGCCCGAAGTGAAAAGAGGTTGGTGAGGTGACAATGGGGCTATTGAACTAAACATGGTATCACACTTTAGCTTTAGGACTTTATCTTGAGAAGTGCAAGATTTTTCTATATCAATTCTCAAATTGTTTACAACACTATTGTTAAGAACTAATAAGAAGTGATGTTGAGGGGTTTTTGGGTATAAGAAACAATACCATTTAAAAAATAGGGTTCTCAGTCCTTGGCATTTCTTCACCTGGGCCTAGGGGCACACAAGAATAATTTCACACTAAACCATGCAAACTTAAAAGTAACTTAACAGATCCATAAAGTAATAATAATCATAATTCATAATTTCCTATTGTACGATATAATGAAAATTATTCAAATATGAAGCAATGAAGACATGCAATGTCTAAATTTCAAGATTGATGAACCAATACAAGAAGTTAGAAACTACAACTTTGATTCAATACTCTGTGTCCTAACTCCAGGAAGGAATTTAGTTTGTTGTACAGAACATGCATCGTGTATTATCAATTCTTAATTGACAACAACTAAAGGTCATCTACCTCATCAATTCCTTCCCATTTTGTGTTTTTATGTTATATTCCTTATAAAATTGTCAAATTTCTCTCAAAGTAAGAAACCACTGAATAAAATAAAAAATAGTTGAGATATGATTGAGAAATGGTCATTTATTTCTTGAAAGGATCTTCACAATTTCTTTGGTTGTTTTTCATCTCAAGAAACAAGAAATGACCTAAGAAACCATTGTGATGTAATATAAGAAACAACACGGTGCAATGGCCAATTTCAAAGCCAAATTATGTCCATTGAGGACATGGCCTTTATTTGGTTCTTGCTTCATAGGAGTTTCGGGTAGAAATGGAACTTTGTGTACCATTTCCAGTAGTAAAAAGGGAAAACCTTCTTTTTCCATGGGAAATAATTTACCTTTCCTTTTTCAAGATAATCTAAATCACAAAAAATATGAACTATATTGCACACATTCTTGGATAATGTGAAAGTGGAAAAGGAATACCCTACACAAGTGATGCACACATGCACATTTGAACACTAATAGATTTTTTCAGTTGAAATGCAATGATTGTTTTCATTTAAATGTAGGGTTTTTAAAGCAGGGAGAAATAATGGCTGCCAATTTAATAAGTGTTTCTTTGGGAAAAATTTAAATCTTGTATTGGGTGATGAAGATAATAGAGGGTATTGAATCTTAATTCTTGACATTGTGTTTAACTTGAATAACTCAAATGATTATAAATATTAGTGGATGAGTTATTTTTTTCAAGTATGTCACCCAAAACTCTTATGTCAAAGCATTGTATGATGGCTATCATTTGCTTGTTTCCCTTTCTTTAGTTCAATGTAAAAATTATATTAATATATTGGAGCACGAATGATAACTACAATTGTTTTCTCTGTAGTATATCCAGCCCCAAGATTATGAAAAGTTTTCTCAAGTGGAGATATTGGTTATTGATGAAGTAGCTGCAATTCCATTTCCTATTGTAAAGGCTCTGCTTGGGCCATATTTAGTGTTTCTCTGCTCTACTGTAAATGGGTAATAATTATAAATGAGCCAACCACAATCACAGTTTTTGTAACCATTCAGTTTCCATGGATAGTGATGATGATATTAACCCCATATATCAGTGACCTATATCTATATGAGAATGATCTCAACATTGACCTTGATATGGTTATATGGATGTGACCTTTGGTATGTCATCAGAAAATCCCCAAATATTAGAAAATCCCCAAATATGGAGAACTAAAGCTCATCACTTTTGATTTGGAGTACTACCATTGTGATAAATTTTATGACTTTCGATCTCCCATTCTCTACCACTTTGCACTTCACCTTCAATATAGATCAGACCAAGGGAAATTCGTTACTGGGTGTTGAGATGGATGAGTTTGTTGAACTAAAATAAATAGCTTAAACTTCATGAAACTAGTGGAGTCAAATTCATGCAAGCACAAACACATCTTACACATCCTCTTTGAAAGTCATCCGAAAGAACAATGGAAGACATCTAGAGAGAACCCTATAGCCTAACAAAATCCAATGGAATTGACCAAAAAAACCCAAATAGATTCAACCCTACTATAGGAGGAAGGGCCTGCAGTAAGAACTTACCATTTTGCAAGAGTTGAGGGTGAATGATGTTCTGCAAGAGCTGAGAGCAAATGCTAAGGGCGAATGCTGTTCTGCAAGAGCTAAGGGTGAATGCTGAGGGAAAATTCTATTTTGCAAGAGCTAAGGGCGAATGCTGAGGACGAATGTTGTTCTGCAAGAGCTGAGGGTGAATGTTGTTGTGCAAGAGCTAATGCTAAGGGAGATTGTTGTTCTGCAAGAGCTGAGGGCGAATGCTGAGGGTGAATGCTGTTCTGCAAGAGCTGAGGGTGAATGTGTGCGTGATTTGAGGCGTTAATGTAGTTTTTAATAAAATCATTTTTATGTAGCGCGCGCATTTGATTTTTGTATTTCAAATCATTTTTATATACATTTGATTTTTGCATTTCTAATACAAGTGACAAACAAATTTCTACAAGAGGTTGAAATTTTTACTAGAATAGCCATGAAAGACTAACTAAAATGGCTTAAAATGCAAGTGGATCTTCAAAATAAATGTAATTGAAGGTTCTCCCCACTAAATTTTTGCAAAATTTCTTACATTATTTAAGTTATCTAGGATATTTTTTTGTATTACACAATCTAAATTAAATAATGAAATAGTTGGGTAGTCTTATTGTTTCAAATTGGGACACAATTTTCAAATGGTGATGAAGTTTCATGTGATGATTAACTGACAATATTCTCCTTTCCTATCCTTGAAAAACTATACAAGGTTCCCTGCTGCCACATGAAACCCTAACTCATGTAGCAGCATAGGACCAGTCCTCCATTTTTCCCATCATAAGGCATTTTGCACGTATTTGACGACTAGAATTTGTGGATTCCCATTTTCCGTGACGTGCTAGGAAGGATAGAAGACTTAATTTTGACGTTTGAAATTTTTTCAAAAATGTTCTTACGCCCTTTAATTTCCACTTACCAATAATTTTGCAACACTAGTCCTCTTCGCAATTGCAAGGCTATACTCAAAAAGTAAGGAAAGTTACTTTTTTGGCTCACTCAAAATAAAAAATTTAATAAAGGAATTACCACTTATCATTATTGATATTTTAAAATTAGAATCAATTTAGTTTTCCCCTTCCTATTACAAAAATTTCACAAATCCTTTCTTTTACATAAAACACCAAAGAAAGAATAAAGTTTGGTGCCCTGCAAACTTCCAAGGTTGTGATTAGTGAAGCAGTGAAAAAGTATGGCTATAGCACTAAAAAATTAGAATGCCAATCTGCCCCAACATGAAGTAATGTTAATATAGCTAGTGGCTTGTCTTGATGGTCAAACAGTGAATTACACAAGCACAAAATAAAAGCTTTAGGCGTCTAGTTCCTTACACTCGCACTCTCAAGGCATTCAGACTTAGGCCGAGCTCAAGATTGGCTCCGAGGAAACTATATTGGCTCATTAACCTACCATATTTTAATTTCATAATGTATGTTCGAAGTTTGAACTGCTAGGGTAATTTATTATTATGAAATCATAGTTCTAAATTATCTCTTATTCTGTGAGCAATGTAATCTATTAATTGTAAGTAGATTCATTAAAAAAATTGAAACTAATTTTAGCATGAATGATGAAAATTTATATATTAATTGGTTTTTAAGAGTATTTGTATTATGTAGGAGAACTGGAAAGAAAAATCAAGACATCATTTCCTATTTTCGTTATTTTATTGGGCTGAATTGGAGAAAATTGAATATGAATAGTGAGTTAATTTTAAGATCAATGGGCCAAGGCCATACATCAACATTGACCACAGTGAGGAAGTATAAAAGCATGGATATTCATGCAAGTATAGTTATTAATGTAAGATCAAAGTTAACTCTTAGCTTCACTAAAGAAATAGAAGGCAAAGATCTAGCATCAACTGAAACTCACGTGAAAAATTAGATGAAAAATGTACAATCATCCAATGGAGAGGTAATCTATAATTATCCAGTAAGACTCTTGGCTATTCCTTGAGACTAAACTAATTCTCAATATTTTTGAATAATCATCCATTGGAATTTAGTAGGAAAACCATAGTAAATCATTGTCCAATGGCCATGCAAAAATATATAAAAAATAATATTTGTTGGTTTTTTTTTCAATAGGTGGACCATGATGGGACCACTGAGAAGGTGGGGGTGTTTTTTTAATCATGGAAGTGAGGTTTAGTAGATTGATAGTCAAGTTACCTTTCCCTATAAATTTTCTCGATCAATTTATTCATTCATTGAACTTTGATTCATTCCTACTGTTTTGATACACAATCCAATCTAGTTGAGTCTTGAGTCTTCATTGAGAATGTCATTCATAGGTTGTCAAGAAAGAGGTTATCATGCACATGCACTCTTCTTTTCTTGGTATCTTTGTAACTATGTTCAGCCTGAGTTCTATATTTTTAATTTATCATAATAGTTCGTGATTATTAGGCTTTTATTTTGTCTTTTAAGAATTTTAATTTAATTATTATTAATCATTAAATTTAAAAAAAAAAAAAAAAATATATATATATATATATATATATATATATATATAGTTATTATAGTTATTAAACTTTCAATAGAATTATTAAACTTTCAATGGTACATCAACTTTCATACATGAGAAAATAGATACTGACAAATGGTACATCATGGCCTGATTAATTTCGCTTAGCAATTTCAAATGGTATAACATTTAGTCAACAGTAATCATTAATTTTTGCACACAGAGACTAATTTCTCTGGAAGCTTGAGATTTCTTTGGCTTGTTATTCTTATAACTACATAGACATAATTAATAGAGAGATTGAGGACAAAAAAAAATCTAGCGCTTAGTCTCCACTACTCAACATGATTTTGTGAGAAATAATACATATATTGATTTCTCTGAGTGCCTTAGCATTCTTTGGCTCATTATTTTAATCACAACAACAATAAAAAATGCACTGAGGATCTGTTCTTAGTCTGATTATGAAATTTTTATAAGACAGATTATGCAATATTAATAATAAACATAAATTTATTGCAATTTAGGGAAAGCTCGTTCATGTTTTTTTCTTTATATTGGAAGGTTACTTTCTTTTTGAAGTAATTTTTAGTAGATCATAGCATATATTGAGGAAATATTAGTTTGACAAGAATCAGTTATTTCTCTTGAAACTTTAGGTATTAAAATTCCATGACACGGATATATCACACTCCAAAATCCAAAGAAAATGGAAGAGCGTTCAATTTTTTTAATCAAAATTTTATTGGTGAAGGGTTAATTTATTACGAGAACGTCATTAATGAAGTGAAAAATTTTAAACGTAACGTTTATTGACTAGAAAAATAATGACCAAAACGTCAAAAAAATTTGTGTGACGGGTAAAGAGAAATCCAAATTCCAACCCTGCCTGCCACCTGTTGGTGAGTGGAGGTTATTCACTTTTCATTTACAGCTTACCAGGTTACTCATTTTACCAATATTTTCACATGGCTCACTTTTAGGTGACTACTTATTGTACTTATTCTTTATAAAGAACAATTGGTAGATAATTGTATTATTTGAAATCTATAACAAATCCAGGCAACAAAATTACAACAAATAGAAAATTATGCAAAAAATTCACCAGGGCATTAATGTGTGGATACCCTATCATTTCTTAGATCCTCATAACTTACCAACACCTACTATATTGGTATACACATAATATGGAATTTACCTGAAGTATTTCATATGTATCTAGAAGTAAATAAGTTGTATGACAATTGTTATGGCAAATATAAGATGTGTATTATAGTTTATATTTCAATTTTTCTTAAGTAGCATGCATGTGCGGTTCATATAGTGACTACAATTACCAAATATATTTCAGTGAATATGTGAAGATGATCTCTCATTAGGTCCTAATTACTTAAATCATCATTAATTAGCTTTCCAAATGAATAAAATATGTTAACAAATTAGTAAAAACTAGGAAAACAAATCATGCTTTAAAAAAATATGGCACAATGAGTCACACTGAGATTTATTTAATTACTCATCAAGTGTCGCTACAACATATATATGATCACCATTACCATAGAAATGGGACATGTGACCATCATTTTGGTTTCGCCAATTACATTCCACATCATGAGCATTGTTTAGGGTTGATTGTGTTGATTTTTTTTAAACAAATCATTTATACATTTTATGGAAATTATAGACACAATTTATAATCACATTACAAGATCATGATATATGGATATTCCTTATCATTTCTTAGATACTCACAACTTACCAACACCTAATAGATTTATATACACATCATATGGAATTTACCCCTAGAATGCCACATGTATCCTAAAACAAATCAGTTGTATGGCAATTGTTATGGCACATATATTATGTGTATTACAGTTTATCTTATAATTTTGTTGAAGTAGCATACAATAATTTACATAGTGATATGAGAACCACTCTCTAGAGTATACATCGATTTTGTACACATGGCTTTTCAGTTGCTTTTTAAGATATATCATTGGTGATGGTCACATGATTATATAATGAACCATTAAGTTGAACTATGAAATTATTCATCACAACACACACACACACACATTGATGAATTAATAATTTTTCTCATATAATTTTTTTAATCTATTTTGAAAAAAAAAAATTTATATATAATTATTTCTAAGAAGAACAAGAGAGAATTCCTTACCATATCTTCGTAAAACATATAATGGCAAGAAAATTAATCTATTGAAATTTCATTTCCAAACATATTCATGGAGTAAAATGAAGATCAAAAGGAGATATTCATGGATTTACCTATAACATCACCTCATAATTAAGAATGTAAATGTACAATATTGATGATACATAGGTTAGGAGAAAATTAATCTATTGAAATTTCATTTCCAAACATATTCATGGAGTAAAATGTGGATTAAAAAGAGATATTTATGAATTTACTTATAACATCACCTCATAAAAGTGTAAATGTACAATATTCATAAAATTTATTTATATATGATAGATAATAAACCTTTATCTCACATCTATCATATACTATTATAAACAAACACATTCTATAATATGCAATAAAAGAGAAATTACACAATCCACGTGGAAATAAGACTTAGTTCAAGAAAAAGGAAATAAAAAAAAACCCATAAGTGACATGGATTTTGCAAAGGCATATAAGTGTCGTTATACTGATAGTGGCCAAAGCATCGCTATTACGATAGATGCCTCCAAACGTCGCAATTGCGACACTTAGAAATTGTGTCGCACTTGTGACGTTTGGAGGCAGTAGTCGCAATAGTGACGCTTTGGGGCATAGTGTCGCAATTGCAACGTCTTCCTCCAAATGTCGCAATTGCGACACTTTTTCTAAGTGTCAGTATTGTGACACTTTTCTCTAAACGTCGGTATAGCGACGATTTCGGGCGGGATTGAAAAAATTTGGGGAAATTTCCGACATTTGGTCAAAAGTGTCGGAACCAAGTGTCGAAATTTCCCCCAAATGTACTAGTGGTTGGTGGAGGTGGTGCTACTAATGAGGTATGTCTTTCAGCCATTTCTTCCTCATCTTCATCATGAGTCAAACAACTTTTTACATTCATTGTTTTCTCAATGCTTCTATCCAAAGCTTCTTCTTCAATAAATTGTACATCACTGTTTATCATAAATTTCTTGGTGGATGGGTTATACAATATGTACGCCTTGGATTCTTCACTGTATCCAATGAATATGCACTTCCTGCCCTTACTATCCAACTTCTTCCTTAGCTGATCTGGAATGTGTGCATAAGCCACACATCCAAAAACTCTCATGTGGGTGAAAAATTGTTTTATGCCACTCCATGCTTCTTTTCGAACTCTGTTCATTACACTTTTTGTTGAGCATCTATTCAAAAAAAATGCTGCATAATGTACAGCTTCATCCCAATATTCATTTGGGAAATGGTTTTCCTTCAACATGCTTCTTACCATATCCATGATGGTTTTGTTTTTCCTTTCAGCAACTCCATTTTGTTGAGGTGTATACCTTGTTGTAAATTGCTTGTGTATCTTATTTTCTCTGCAAAAACGAAGAAATTATTTGGAGATATATTCTCCTCATTTGTCTATCCTAAGGAATTTAATATGCTTCCCACTTTAATTCTCAACAAGGGCTTTAAAGTGGCAGAATTTCTCAAACACTTCACCTTTCAACTTCAATAAATAAACGCATGTTTTTCTTGTGTAATCATCAATAAAATTTGGCATATAGCAGTTGCATGCTAATGATGGTGTTTGCATTGGTCCACATAAACAGGGTGGACTATATATAAGGGTGCCTTTACCCTTATGCTCTTTCCTGATGGAAATCTTCCTCTGTGTTGTTTTCCCAAGATGCAACCTTCACATAGGCTGTGTGGCTTTTCAATCAATGGTAATCCCTTTACCATTCCTTTTCCATGCAACAAATTCAGAACTCCAAAGTTGAGATGACGAAATCTCAAGTGACATAACCAATTTTCATCTTTTTCCTCTCTTTGGAATGTCTCTTGTGTCACTACTGCCATTGCAGCTCCTTTCTTCAAATATGCTCTCATCTTGAGTGGAAACATTTTGTTTCTTGTCATCTTAACTTTTGCAACCCTCGGTTCACTTGGTGGTATGTCCATGATGCTACATACATCATCCTCAAATAATACACTGTATCCTTTCTGAATGACTTGTCCAATGCTCAAAATGTTACATTTCATACAAGGTACATAGTAAACATCTAATATGGATCTTCTTTCTCCTTTCTTTGTTGAAACACTTACTTTTCCTTTTCCCATGACAAATACGTTACTGTCTGTCCCCAATGTTATTTGAGACTTCACATTTTCATCTAACATGGAAAACATAGAGATTTTTCTAGTCATATGGTTGCTACATCCTGAATCTAGAAACGATATATCTTCATTTTTCTGTTCAGCCAAATTACATGCTAAAAACAAATTTTCTTGAGTGAGATTCTCTTTAGTTAAATTAGCACTGGTTATACTACCCATGTCACTTTGTTTCTTCCTACATTCATTGGAATAATGCCCATACTTCTTACAGTAATGAAATTGGACTTGGGATTTATCATACCTTTGTCCATGTGTTTGATTTTTTCCACCTTGTTGGTTGTTGCCTTGGCTTTGATTATGACTTTGGTTGTTGCCCCTTCCATTTGTACTTGCATGGATGTTTCTTCATCTTTTTTGGCTTCTGCCACTTCCTTTTCCTCTGTAGTTTGATCTGCCTTGACCTCTTCCTCTTCCAAAGGACATTTGGGTCTTGAAGGCATGTTCTAGAGATGGGTTTGTTTTTCTACTTAATATTTGTTCATGTTTCATCAATGATGCATGAAGCTCATCGACAGTACACATTGAGAGGTCCTTTGTCTCTTCAATGGTTGTTACAATAACATCAAACCTTGAGGGCAAGCTCCTTAATACTTTCTCCACTATTCTTATTTCTTATATAGCCTCTCCATGAGATCTCATTTGTGTAACAAACCCAATAAATAATGTGAAGAATGAGTCTATTGTATCAGACTCCTTCATGCAAATTACTTCAAAATTTATTCTTATTAATTGAAGATTTGTTGTCTTTACCTTCTCCATTCCTTGATAGGTTGTCTAGAGGGTATCCCATGCATCCTTGGACTTATTTGCTACTGAAATTCTTGGAAATATGCTTTCATGCACTGCTTGATAGAGATAGAAGAGGGCTTTTGAGTCCTTATTTCTATTACCCTTCAGCAAATATTTCTCTGCCTGTGTTAAGCCATTAAATGCTTGTTCATCTGTTGGTTCTTATAAACCATCTTCAACTAGATCCCATAAATCTTGAGAGGAAAATAGGGTTGTCATTTTGATTTCCCAATAGCCATAATTCTTCCCATTGAAATGTGGGAGTTGAGTATTTCTCATACTCGTGCTTGTGTTGGCTCCTGCCATTGCTAGCCTTACAGAACTATGCTAAAACTTGATGGTGTTTTTAAACAAACTTTCTCACTGCTGAGAGATAAAATCTATCTCTAAAAACCCTTCAGACTTCTTCTTTTACAGTTCTCTGGAACGTAATATTAAAACAAACAACTCTGTTTTTGATAAATTCCTGACTTGCTGAATTTTCACACTACTAGACAAAACTTCAATAAACTTCTTCTTCCTTTAGCTTCTCATCACTTGCTGAGATCCTGAATAGATTTGATACCATGTTGGAATTTATGGTTATTCCAGAACAACAGAGAGGAAACAAAAAAAAATCTTCTTCTAACACAGAGATTTAAAAAAAATATGGACAAAGAGATGGAGTAAACCATATATTTCATTAACAAAACTTGGACTGTTACAAAATACAAATTTTCTTCAGAACTATATCTCTGGATTTACAAAAAAAAACTTATGGCTGCTACACAACACAGTGCTCTTCAAACTCCGCTTCACTACCTTCGGCCATACACACAGTCTTTACTCTCTGGCTTTTGTTTTTAACACACAGTCAGCACTCTCGAACTACTGCTCTACATTAACTGCGTTACATTACAATGCTTATATATATTGTAAACATTCATGTTTACAATATAGATTATAAAACATATAGCCTAATTTTTAAAGAAATGAAACTTGTATCACGACGTATACAGTTAAAACATTAAAAGAAAAACATTAACACAAGTTCTAAAACCTTATAACTTCATTTCACAATTCATTTCTATATCGTGCAACGGGCTTTATCACATCGATAATCCCACCGTCCGACAGGGCATGAAAAGGATGCGAAAGAGCGCTATTGGTTGGAGGCTTTTGACGTGGTAAAGGTGGGCCATATCTTATCGCAAGGTTTCAGAGGTAGCATGACGTAGGCATCAAACCATGCGATATGGATTTGATTGGTCGAGGATTTTGAAGACATGGACTGGTGGGGATGACAAAAGTGACATGGAGTATTTAAAATTTTAAAAAAATGGCACGTGGTTTAATATAGTTGGTGCTAAAACTGGAAAATTGTACAGCAGAATATGACATCAATTAATGTTGAGCCGAAGGATTTATAGGACAGGAATACATTACGGAATCAAGTAGTATTTAAAATCTCTAAAATTTTGAGAAAATTAGATTTGAACTAGTCATAAATGCTCAAATTCACGCTTTATCCTTCAAGAAGAGTACCTTTTGCGTGCCTTTTTTCCCGATAAGCGCACATTCCTAGAAATGGAAAAAAGTCACTTTCCAGGACCACACCAAGAAAAGGACAATTATTCCTTATGTTAAATCCACCTAAGGACAGCCACCAACACCTCCTTAGACATTATGTGAGCAGAAAAAATAATATTTTAGAACACAATGGAATCACACCTCTCCCTTGGGTCACCATCCATCATGTACCAAAGGAGGGAAGAAGGATTTTAAGCTCACCTATATAAACCCACCAAGAGATGAAGAAATGGTGATCACAATGTTATGCTGGCCAAAGTTTTCCAATCAACACCAAAATTGCGTGTGACCCGAAGCTTGAGATAGAGAGGACTCGGTAGTTGGCCACCCAAAATCTTAGTCCACCATAGTAGAGAGAGAGAGTGTGACACTGCATCAGAGGTAGAGCTTGGAAGGCAACATCCTTGCATCGGGACCTACAACCATTGCCTAGGGGCCCTTTGGAAAGTGGGTAAAATTTCTTCTCCATTTTGAATGTTTAATAAGAAGAGGCCATCGCGCCATCGTTTGCATTATTATCGTTTGGAACTCTCTATATAGCTTCTGTATATTTGTGTTTTTAGTTTTAGTTTAACCAGAGCATACTTCAGCATACTATTTCCATTGAATTTTATGCTTTTGAGCTCCCCACACTTTCTGCCTATTACTAATAGTTTAAAGAGTAGACCAGAGTCTCTAAGCTTGTGCGATTTCATACACCCGTGTGAATAATCCAAAACAACAGGATTGACGACTCCACTGACGTGTTCCAAGTTTATGTGGTTGTGCCATCTTTTGCAGGAGACCCTTTGTCTATGCTGGAGTGGAGCTGACAGTCCTTTGACCCATCTTGCAGTCCCTAGACTCATTGAAGTGAAAAAATGAAGAAGGTAGCTCCTAATATTTTACTTGCAGGATTTCTGGGAGCATTTTTTCCACACAGAGGCACATTACATGCGTTCAGGACTGACCTGCGCGCAGAAAGGTGCACATGTCAAGGGCTTTTGCGCAAAAATTGTAAAGAGATTTGTTCTCCCTATTTTCTACATTTTTTCTACTTGTAAGTGTGTTCGGAAGCCCCTAATGTATCTTCAAACACCTGTGTTGATAGCGCACAACTTCTGAGAACTAACTTTTTATTGCTTTCTATAGGCATTTAGTTAGTTTTCATTTAAGTTGGTTTTTGCAAAAAATGTTCACATAGTTTAATTAGGAGGCGAATTAACCATTTCTTTTCGAACAATTTATGTTTTTTGCACATTTTGGTATGCACACATAGTTTAACTAGTCCAAATAAGTGGCTCATGACTACACTTGCATAAGCTAGTGTAGAAATTGTGTAGTTTAAACTCAATTTTTGCATTTAGGAAATTGCGGGACTAGGATTGAATTGCCAATTAGAGAAAGTAATATTTGCATTCTTTGCACCATTTTGTGACCCCAGACAATCATATGAACGATCTACATTCATGATCTGCCATCTCCCTTTAGTCACTCACATGGAGTAACTAGGAAGATTTGGAAGCAACCCATTATTCGTAAATTCTTTCCATTTGAGAAAGGAACAACATCACATAGTTTAACTAGGGGAATTTTGTAAAGGATCACCGATATCCATATGTTCAAATTGTGGGATTGTTCACCATACACTCACACACATTCACCAACTAAGAAAATGAAACCACCTAAAAACAACTTAAACCAACTCACTAAATTCTCCGCACAGGGGCAACAAGAGAATTTATAAATTAAGTTAGGATCAAGGGGGTAGGCATCCAATAAGCCGCCTTGATCACACTTCACATTGAAACATAGAATTTTTGTATTTAGGGAGCTTTAAAATATACCTATCAGCCCACGGAAAAGAAAACTCGAGCACGGCAGAGACCTGATTTAGAGGGGGTTAGGCTTAGGCACAGTGCGTGCCGTATCAGTTGGGGCTACCTGACCCGGCTGATACTCTGTACTATTAGCTGACTACCAAGAAGCCCAAGAATCAAATTCTCACGTGGGATGGTAGTTCTTAGTGGCCAAAACTAGGGCATCCTTTACCCTATAGGTGATGGTGCAGGCAAGTGCCAGACCCTCTACTCTTACCTTGGTTGATTCTCCTCAACTGACTGGGGGTGTCGCCAGCTCTTACAGGATGTTGTGCCAGCACTCGCAAGAGATCCTCTCAAGGCCTAGTTACTTTTGAGCGTGTGAGGACATAATAGGTTTTCTAGGATTTTGAGTATCACGCGCAAACAAAAAAAATAATTTTTTCCTTAATTGATCATATAGATTAAGTTAAAGGAAAAATTCATTTCATTTTCACTTTATTTTATGTATGTGGCCATAAATTTGTCGTGATCATAGACTCGATCCCCTCAAAATTTTTCCAAAACCTAACTTGGTCAACACTCAAATAGTTCTAATGGAACCTCGTCCATCAAGGCGTCTTTTGGACCTTCCCCCATTACCGGGAGGGGTTCCAGGTCTTTTGTTGTTTAGGCATCGAATACGGAACATTTCCACAGTAGTTGGTTCCTCGTATCTTGGAGCAACCTTATTTGGGAACCCTAATCGGTCTCCCGAAACCACACTAAACACCACTCCCCCCTCGTCCCCTCGAGGGCAAAGGAGTTCATCCCATACAGGAAGCCAGTTGAATTCACAACAGGGTATGTCACAGACTAACCCTTGTTCTAACCATAACTTCGTGCCTTCGCACGTTGCCATGGCGTCAACCTCCTAGTCACCCTTCTTAGCAGCATTGAATCTATCAGATTTGACCAAGCTCACCAATGACCCCATCGCACATGACCCCAATTGGCCTGCCATGCCCATGAAGCTCCCTTCAGACATACCAAATTTTGAAGGGAAGCAAGTAGAAGACCCATAAAATCATATAATGACCTGTCACCTATTGTGCTCATCGAATAACATCATAGATGATACTATTCAGTTGAGGCTATTTCAATGCACTCTTACCAGAGTGGCTGCAAAATGGTACGTGGAGAAACCCCTTGCTTCACATGGAACCTTTAGCACCCTCGCTACCTTGTTCCTCACATACTTTCAGCTGCTAATTCACCATGATTCAGGAATGGATTTACTGACACATTTTAGACAATCCCCCTCTACCCATATTTCAGAACATCTCCATGAGTCGAGGCAGTGTCGCAATTTATGCAAAGAAAAACTCAACTACCGAGTCCTTTTAGATTTATCCTTGAAAACTATAACGGTGGAGATTTCAAAGGATGTGGCGCAACGTAACCCCACATCTGAAGAGGATGCAATCAGTAAAGCCTAGTAGCTTGAGCTGATCTACACGCAGTGAGGATACATACACAATATCCAGCCCAATGCCCCACGCCTCCAATCTTATCAAGAATTTCCAAGCACATCTAACTCTGCAGACGGACTTATTGGGTCAATGACCCAACGACACCTAGGTGGAAATAGTCAGAGTCCCAGTTACGCACATGGGTCTACTCAGAACATGTCTCAATCCGGATTTCAAAGTCGTAATATGCAACAGAAAATTTTGACTAATAGGGTGCCAATGTATTACCAAGGAGGACCTTAACCTCTGGCTAAGGGGACCCAGTGTGCAGGAAGAAAGACTAACAGAAGAAATCCCCCCCAACTGCTAGGTGCAAACATGGGAAAACAATATGCTCAGTCCCAACCATACAACCCACCTATGCAAAAAAATGCACAAGTGAACTTTATGCAACCATCCCAAAATCAACCACACCAGTATAATCAAGAGAATTACCCTCCTAACGTGGTTAAGAAAAAGGTAAAAAACAAGCCCAAAGGGAACCTTGGATAGGGGGCCAGCAACCAACAGTGCCCATCGTGATCCCAGGATGGAGGTAACTCTAACTGGAATCAGAACCAGGAGCCAAGTAATGCCCAAAGGCAAGGAAAAAGGCCACCTCTATGAACAAACCATTATTTTTCAATATGTGGTGAGTACGGGCATTATACTCACCACTATCCCTAACTCCCTCAGCTTAAAAATCTTCATAGTAACTGAGGACAAGAAGGATCTTCCTAGACAACTAGATTAATGCAAGAACCCTTCCCACATCAAAGAACGGTCAGCACTCAGCAGCAAAAGCCCGACGATTCTAGGAAAAATAACCATGAAATTTACATGGCTGGTGAAGAAATGTTTTTCCAAACTCGGAATCGCAGCTACGACACCCCACCAGACACCAGTAAGTCAAGGGATAGTACGAGTGCACCGAATGCACCTTTAACCATTCCAAAGATTCATTTTGAACCATTGCCAAAAAAGGTGAAAGGGCCTAATAGGTGAGCAGGTAATTACTCCAAAGAAGCCCACAATTATAGCATCATAGATGATCTAGCTCAATATCTTGCTGCTATGTCCGCATTGGAAGTGCTGCAGTCATGCCAAAAACAATGGAAAGCCCCAATTTCCTCATTAGGCACTATCGACCTTGCCGACACACGCATGATGGCTTTTGACTTAAACAAAGCCACCCGTAGGCTTCCTTCCATCGTCGCCTTCCAGATACCAGTATTGGTATAGAATATCACTATTAACCGATGTGTCATTGACGAGGGTGCATCCACATGCATCATGTCAAAGAATGTATGACAGAAGTTAGGAGCCCACGAACTCAAACCTTTCGTCATCACAATCAGAGCATACGACAGTCATCCGTCAACCCCCATCGGTATCTTCCAAAATGTACCGATTTTCTTAGCCGGTAAGACGGTCCACACAGACATAGAAGTCTTGGATGCTCACTTGGATTACAATATACTCCTTCGGTGGAGTTACATGTATGCCATGTCTACCATATCATCCTCCATCTTCTTCATCATGATGTTCCCCTGGGAGGATAGAATCATCATAGTAGACCAGTTGACACATAGTGAAAAGCATCCCTTGACCAAAAAAAATATGATTCTACCCTATGTAGATATAGCCATATATGGTCTTTCATGGTATCAATAATATGGCCCTAGCCAATTCAAACCATCGTCCATCCCAGGGTCATTCCTAGGAGATCCTCCCACACTGGCCCTGGTATGCATGATGTCCACATCAAGCACCGAGGTTAGTCAGGACATAGACTCAAGCAGTAACGACACCGAGGCATCAACCACGGTAGTATCCCTAGTCTACACCACCTCCAAAACCCCTTTCCTCTACCCACCTCCCAAACCCCTTTCCTCTACCCACCTCCTAGCCTCACCTCCCAACACATTTTGGTGACACTAGTGTTACCCAAAATATCGTTGGCATTTCGAGTTTGGTACCTTGTTCCCCCTTCAGGAACAATAAATACCAACATTACTGCATTTGGGTTAAAGACCCCCAGTCCCGAGGAGCCCCAACCTACCCAAGCAGTGGTCGAAACCGCCCCCACAAGGGAAATTCCCATTGCGAAACCGGTGACCACGACCAAGAAAATCGCCAAGAAAGGAAAGAAAGTGGTGGCCGCCATCGTGCAAAGGGAGTCATCAGCCTATGCTATATGTGATGTCACAAGACACCCTACCCAAATATGTCCAGAGTTGGACGATCTAAAACCAACCCTAGGCTACAAGGCAAGCACCTTGACACGATATTCCCACAAAACGAAACTTGCCACAAAAAGTACAAGAAAACCGCTGTGTACCAATCACGCATGCGCTATCTATGACACCTATGGGCACTATACCCATCATTTTACAGAAATATCACGATATAGGTATGCCTTACATGCGATCAATAAATCATATCAAGAGGGTCCCTCTATCTAGTCTATCAATGACAAGCCTTGTATCCTCTTGTACCTGCGGGAAGAGCGACAATCACCCAAACGACCCCCCATCATACCACCTCCCCCAGTCGAAAGGTGCGTACTTTGCGATGAATGTGATCATTTCATCATTGACTACCCAACCTTGGAAATGTTCCAACAATGGTACCCAGTCCATGTAGTGTACCGTGCTAACATGGATATCCAATATTCATGCCAGATATGTGGTCACAACCATCGTGTACGTCATTGTCATTACGTGCTAAGATTCTGCGTAGCTTTAGACTATATGGGAGAAACCATCGTCTGACTCTCCCAGGAAGGTGGTGCAGAATCAGATTCCATGGATAGTTCAATGACCCAAGAGGATGTGACAAATACAACCACACCACCGTGGCCATCTGGAAGATAACCAATTAGGGAAATCCGTTCCCCACCAAACTCCGACGACACGACACACGACATACGTTTCATGACATCATTCATTGGAACCATGACTCAATTTTTTTGCTCATCTACCCTAGGTGTCGAGACAGCTGCAGCTACAAAAGTAGCTGTCCCTACGACAGTACAGACCAAATCTATCTGCACTCTATAAGTGGCATCTAGTTCCACCACATCCACGATGGAATCTTTGTCATGTTTCTCAATTAGCTCCACCGGGGTCACCCCTATTTAGTCTAAACCTAAAAAGGAACAATCCCCCTTCGAGACCTTGTTTCATTCGGATGAGGATATCCTAGAAACCATGGGAGAGCCTGATTACCCATGGGATGCAATGCATCACCACTCGGTGTTTCTTCCTGAAGAGACAACCGAACCAAATATCTATGGGATCGAATCAAAAGACTTTCTATCATCAGGAAAGGTCGACTGGTTTAAAAACCCCATCCGAGTGCCCGATGCATTTGAGGAAGGAAATATGTTGAATATTTCACCTACCGTCAAGGTGAACATATCTCAAAATCCGTCAAAGGTCGAAGAAATCTTGATGGGGGCAACATGTTCTCCAAAAGAGGTAACCTCTTATATCAAATTATTATAAGAGTATCGAGATACCTTCTCTTGGGACTACTCAGAAATGCCTGGGCTTAGTCCTACGATTGTAGATCACCATATTGACACTTGGCCCGATGTAACCCCAGTCTGCCAAAAAAAATGTCAACTGCACCCATCAAAGGTAGAAGCAATAAAAATAGAAATCGATAAGCTTCACAAAGTTGGGTTTATCTACCCCATCACCTAAACATCTTAGGTTTCTAACCCTATTCCTGTCATGAAAATATAGGGCACCCTATGTTTCTGCACTAATTTTCAGGATTTGAACAAAGCCCGTCCTAAAGATAATTCTCCCACCCCATTCATCGACCAAGTTATCGATGCTTGCGCTAGACACGAGGCTCTATCCTTCATGGATGGGTTCTCTAAATATAATCAAATCCAGATACGCCATACATATTGGTACAAAACTGCGTTCACCACCCCCTGGTGCACATTAACATACAAAGTAATGCCCTTCGGTCTAAAAAATGTCGGAACCACCTTCCAAATGGCCATGAATTACATATTTCATGACTTGGCACACCTTATCCTCACCTATTCGGACAAACTTATGGCATGCTCCAAGAAACACTCTAACCATCTCGAGGATCTGCGATTGATCTTCCAATGATGCCATCAATACAACCTATGATTCAACCATCTTAAGTGCGTCTTCTGCGTCAACACAGGAATACTATTAGGTTTTATTGTGTCCCAGCAAGGGATTCAAGTCGACCCTTTAAAGGTTCAAGCCATTAAAGAAGTCCCTCCACCTCGAACCCTTCGGCAAATCCAAAGCCTGCAAGGAAAGGCCAATCTTCTGAGACAGTTTGTCCCAGATTATGCCACCTGTGCTCAAGGGTTTTTGTGCCTCCTCCACCAAGACATATTGTTTAAATGGGATGACCATGCCCAACAAGAATTCGACGTGCTGAAAGAAACATTACCTTCAACACCACTTATCAGTCCCCTAAACTCTAACAATGATTATATCCTTTATCTATCAGCCTCCAACTCCACATTGGCCGGAGTATTGGTTGAGGAGGGCCCAGATGGGAGGGGTCATGTAATCTATTATGCTAGTAAAACCCTATCAGGCCCCGCATTAAGATATGATCCCGAAGAAAGAATTGCCCTAACATTAATCCATGCAGTACAAAAACTTCACCACTACATCATCTTAAAAACTACCATGGTCATAGCAAATACTAATCCCATCAAGTACCTTCCCATGTGATGGCTAAAGAACCACAAGTACACACACTCGATAGTCATTCTCCAAGAATATGACTTACAGTTTTGATCTCCCAAAATAAAGAAGGCACTTGCGCTAGTAGAGTTCATTACCGACCTCCTAGGAGACTCCAAAGGATCACTACCAAATGATTCACTACCGGATAAACACCTGTTCTTTGTAGCAACCGATGACCCTTGGTATGGGGATATTCTCTTATTCTTGCAAACCCAAAAGTTCAAACCTCACCTCACGTGATAAGACCATCGGTGCATATGCCAACAATACCCTCGATACCTCCTCATGGGAGATTTCTTATATAGAAGAGGCATAGATACAATCTTGTGGCAATGCCTCACTCATAATGAAGTAGAGAAAGCCCTGAATGACTACCACATAGGTGCATGCGACGACCACCTATCCAGAATGGCTACCGCCCAAAAGTCCTACAAGCAAGGTATTTTTGGCCGTCCCTATTTCACTACTGTATCACGACAGCCAAGAGATACGAGTGGTGACAGCGCTTTGCCCACAACGCAAGAGCACCACCCATCCCTCAGCATCCTATCATAGTAGTCGGCCCCTTCTATAAGTGGGAATCGACTTCATGAATTATAACCCAGCCTCATCAAACAACCATAAATACATGATTGTGGATATTTAATATTTCACCAAGTGGGTTGAGGCCATGCCCACATATGACAACACAACAGAAACTACCACTTTATTTCTGTTCAACCACGTGATCGCCCGATTTGGCGTCCCCAAAGAGTTAGTTTCCGACTACGGAAAGCACTTCGAAAACGAAGTCTTCGAGGAGCTATCTCATCAAATTGGATTCACCCATGAATTCGCTTCACCATATTACCCCTAGTCTAACGGATAGGTAGAAGCCATTAGAAACGTACACAAAACTATGTTACAACGCATGTTGAATAACCACAAAACCAACTGGCACCACATGCTCTTCTCCGTCCTGTGGGCATACTGCACGACCGTTAAGAATTCCATTGGTTTTACTCCCTTCCACTTAGTATATGTGATCAAAGCCATGATCCCCATAGAATGTGAGATCCCAAACTTGCAAGTCACCATCGAACTCCTTGATGACACCCAGCCTCTAGAACAATGCCTAGTACAACTAGAGCTAGTTGATGAAAGACAGTGACAATCGCTGCAACACAATGAGGCCCATATGAAAAGGGTAAAAGAATCATTTGACTGCCACATCACACCTCACTCATTTATCGAGGGAGAGTTATTCCTTCTCTATGATGTCACAAAAGAAGCCTTAGGGTGAGGAAAGTCTGAAACCTTGTGGAAGGGACCCTATATCATCAAACATTGTCTCCGACACAGGGAATACATATTGACAGAACTTGACAAGACCTACCTCAATAACCACGTCAATGGCCTTTACCTCTAAAAGTTCTACCCATAAGGGCCCCAGTAGCCCTTATACGCTAGAGTTAAGGTACACAAAAATCCCAATACCAGAATATTTTTGACCCAAAGACCTGAACACGCTCAAAGTGCCACCATGGATCACCAACTTGAACCCTATTTCAGATTTGCTGATGGAGCATCGCGATGGTCTCAAAACTTAGTTGCAGCCACCTAGGTCATCTACCACCCTGACAGATCACCACTGTGTTCAAACGACATGTGCATCGGATCAGCAACCAACAAGAAGGAATAATATGATGTCATTATCAGTCTTATGTGAGAGGCCCTCCATCAGGGCATCTACCATATGCATATCTACCTCGATTCCCAGTTTATGGTATCACAGCTAAACCAAACATTTGAAACTAAAGACGGAAACCTATTAAGAAAATATTTTCTTGCCAAAATATTAAGTAGACAATTTGATTACATTACATTTTCACATGTATCGAGGAATCAAAACCAAGCAGCTGATCGCATAGCTAATAACATCCTAGACTCGAATGCATCGCGAATAAACCACCATACATAAAAAACCAAAAACATATATATCCATTAGCATAACAAAAAATACGTAAACCGAAATAGATAGCATGCCATGTAGAGCCACAAAAATATCTCTCTCTCATATATATATATATATATATATATATATATCAAAAAATATGTGTATATGAGTACAAAAATAGTATCACTGGCCCATTGGCTAGCCAAAAAATACAATGGCCGTCAAAAATAAGGGAAACATCCTCATAATGGGTCCATTACCCTTTTACAAAACTACTCTAGGGGGTGCCCCCTCAAGAGAAGAACCTGGGCCCACCATGGCTCCTGGGGCTGCCACTGGAGTTGTTGTTGCCACGAAAATAGCTACCCCTCGTAGTGTGGGCCGGTAATCCCTCTCACGATCCATCATCGTCTCTAGCCAAACCTCCTAGAGGTCATCCATAAAACCTTGATCAGGCATCCCTTGGGTCAAAAGGTCCACTCGACCCCGAAAGTCCTCCAGAGAGGCCACCTGAGCTGTAAGTACCACGATGCGCTCCTCAGCTGCATTGGTACGAACTCGCTTGTCCACTACCTTAGCAATAGCCGAGCTTCTACACTCACCAAAATGGCCAACACCATCCCCACTAGGTCCACTGGCACCACTTCCCAGTCCACCTGCGGCACCTCCTCCCCGAGCACCTTGCAGTCGTGGAAGAGGATCCTGACCCACTAGTCGGGCCACTGGGCATCCTACCTCACCAACATCTACACGAGTAACTAAAATAATTTCAGTGTCAATAAAAAAACACACAAGTACATAAGCACTCGAACAAATGAAAAAATATAGCACATACCTGCAAGACCCCAAACATAATCGAAAAGGAGACCAATATCTGGATCACCCTGAAAGTTAATCCCTGTGTATGGGTACGGACAAAACATCTGTGGATTGGCCTTGAACCAGGCCTCCATCGTGTCGTTCCAATAATGACCCACCATGCCACCACTGCCGCGTGGCATCAACGGAGCCCACCTCCTCATGCGTGGCTCCCTTGGCCCCCCAATAGGCACTGCCACAAGGACCCTCAACAACACCACCCTCTCGTACATAATGTTGCACAAGATGATAGCGTATGAAAATGATTTGGATCCATGTTGGACCCTGTTCAGTTGCGACACCATACCATTAAAACAATAGCAGGAAAAATATAAAAAATGCTCGTTCCTCAAATGGCATAAAACTCCCGCTTGTTGGCCGAATGCCCGATGTGGGGCAAATGACCACGCAAGTTGCACAATAATGGCCAGATCACACCCCTCGGCCACATCTGTCACTGATGCAATATTGATGTACCCCTCTATAAGAGGCGCAACACCCCAATGCCTCCTGTAGAACTTGTCCATGTTCACTCTCCCAGCAGGGAGTGGATACCTTAGTGCCTCACCCTAAGGAAGTAAGCCGGTCACAAAGTATATATCTGTCTCTGGGTGGATAATCAAGTTTTTCCCCCTCAAAATGAACATATTGCGCCTCCTGCACCAATTTTATATAATATAACGTAACAATCTGTCCTGTGACTAAAGGAACTCGTTCTCAACAAATTTCAGAAGGACCCATGCAGCCAACTAACAGTGCACCCCAGCATCAGTAGCCAGAGCGGTCCAGATCTCGGGCCAGTCCCGCTCTCTCCACACCAACATGCCAAGCAACATGCACCCATTAGTACACATAAAAACATCAAAACAAACAAAAACCCAAATTTTTACAAAAACCTTGCCCTTGTGCACCTGTCTCTCAGACAAGTGTGCCCTTGTGCACCTGTTTCATTCACAGGCACGCCCTTGTCTGCAAAAAGGAGGGGACAACGTGCCCTTGCGTGACTGTCCCTTGGAAATAAGTGCAAGGTTGGTGCCTCTTTGCCTAGATCACCCATGCAATCTAGGACAAAAAATCGCTTTGAGACTGTACAAAACCAATTTGTATAGCCCCCGACATCATCAAACTAAAAAAATTAGAATGCAGGACGTCAAGTTACCTCGGCATAATATCACTAATCCCTAGTACACAGGTTGATCGCAATGGCAAGAAAGGCTCTGCAATAACCTTTGATCTCCCAACACTCAACAAGTACAAATGAATAGGATTAAGGCCATAATCCCATATTTATTGCCCTTCCCCAGAACTTTGGAGATCAATAACTGGAGATCAGAAGGTCCATTCCACAAACCGTAAGTTGCATTATCATCAGTATGCCATAATGAACGAAAGTGATGCCCCACATTCACTTTTCATATTTTTTCTTTCAGGGCTAGCAGGTATGCACCCTCCCATATTCCTTTCCAAAGTTCATGTTTTTCAATAATATTGGATGAAAAGAAGATGATTTCACTTGAGGTATTTTTTTTTTCAGGAAGAACCCGCAAACCGTTCACAGCACCATTCACTGAAAGTTCCAGAGCAGGTATCATTCTACCCTCAGCATGATAGAGTCCCAGAGAGCTTTTCATATCCTGACATCATTTCTCCATTCGAAATAAACCATAGGGTCCCCATACCTGACGACATTTATCATCACCTGACCCTGCATATGATAAACACCCGTGTTGGTCAGTAGAGCCTCCCCTCCATGGTGATCGTCATCCAAATTAGACCATACATCACCCCACAAGTGATGCCATGGCCATATCATTTTAGTCCAAGAAGCACCTCATGCCCATCCATATATCATGCATAAGGTCAAGTTCACCATTTAAACTCAAATCCCCTTCCCAAAAGATCAGGTTGTACAAGCAGATTGAAAGCGTGCTTCCATGCACCGCATTTGACCTACCATACCTCCATCAGCATAATCCCATCTGCGACATATTTTACTTCATCAACCTTGCACATGAGACCAACCAATGGGACCCCTAGCCCCAGCAAAACACTGTCCTCACACCTTCAGTGAGTGACTCTCTTTCATGTTTTGGGATACCTGTCTCTGTTTTCTTTACAAACCAAACCCCACTATTTAATTCTTTTGGTAAGTGTACAAAGACCACAAACAATGCCCTTCTCCACTTTGCCCTCATATTTCACCCTTTATCCCATGGCAATAGTCCCTCATTCCCCTTGGTCGAATTATTTCACTCACGTCATGCACGCACCATCCCGACATTCATAGCCGGTTCTACCCGCCCTCGAGGTCCTATTGACTCCACGAACTCTTCCCTTCAAAAATAACTATGATTTCCGCCAAGATGCTCAATTATACTTCGACCTCGAGCCATTGAATCCCCATCATCCATTTTCAATCACATCTCACCAAAATGCCTATGTTAAACCCATCATATCTCAATCCCCAAACCCTCATGTCGGTGACTCATGGTTTAGTGAAGGCTTGCTTTTTGTCGACCTCAAAACCTCTTTTCCAAAAAGGAAGTGGTACCTTGGATAATCCCTCCCCATGCAAAGCGGTATCCTCGAGTGGCATTGTGGGAGACATCATTGTCCATAGATGTCAACGATCATCCTGACATTTGACCACAACAAAAGCTTTCATGTCACGATGGTATTGTACCTTACAACTATTGCACTTTGATAAGATCTGTCGAAGACCCATCCTTCCATAAGCGACTCTAACGAACAATGCTTACACGAGAAGGTCCCAGCTAGTACATATGTGTACATTGCGAAATGATATTCCATACAAAGAATACGCATATGGGTACAACATTCCACCTATCGTCAAAGAAAAAATGCCCCTGAGGGTGTCAGCAGTCATCCTCAATAAAATCCAGCATCACTACCACAGTAGTGGCACAAACAACACATGTATCTGTCAATTTTTTTTTACTAGCCATAGCATCACGAGCATGGGAGGTGTCGGCCTTGATGAAATTTTGTAAATACTTTGTATATTTTGACTGCCTGTAGGGGGTCTCTTAGGTCATGGTTATCTCAGAAGCGGTGCAAGGTGTTGTCGATTCCAAAATACACACAGACCTCTCTCTCTCTCTCTCTCTCTCTCTCTGCGTATGATACAAAAAAGAAAATATAATGTATTTTGACTATACAGTTCTTCCTAGACCTCACACATTAGGGGGAAACTGTTAACATTGGAAAATCATACAGCAGAAGATGACATCAATTAATGTCGAGCCCAAGGATTTATAGGACAAGAATACATTATGGAATCAAGAAGTATTTAAAATCTCTAAGCTTTTGATAAAATCAGATTTGAACTATTCATAAATTCTCAAATGCATGCTTTATCACTTAAGAAGAGTGCCTTCTCTGTGCCTTTTTTCCAGTTAAGCGTGCAATCCTGGAAATGGAAGAAATTCACTTTCCGAGACCACACCAAGAAAACGATAGTTACTCCTTATGTGAAAGCTGCCTAAGGATAGCCACCAACACCTCCTTAGACATTATGTGAGAACACAAAAGAATATTTGAGCACAAAATGGAATCACACCTCTCCCTTGCGTCACCATCCATTATGTACCAAAGGAGGGAAGGAGGATTTGAAGCTCACCTATATAAACCCACCAAGAGATGAAGAAATGGTGATCACAGTGTTATGCTGGCCAAATTTTCCCAAGCAACACCAACATTGTGTGTGACCCAGAGCTGAAGCTAAAGAGCACTCGATAGTTGGCCACCCAACATCTTAGTCCACCACAACAGAGAGAGAGAGAGTGATACTACATCAGAGGTAGAGCTTGGAAGGCAACATCCTTACATCAAGACCTAGAGCCATTGCCTAGGGGCCCTTTGGCAAGTGGGTAAAATTTCTTCTCCATTTCAAACGTTTAATAAGAAGAGGCCATCGAGCCATCGTTTGCATTATTATTGTTTGGAACTCTCTATATAGCTTCTTTATATTTGTGTTTTTAGTTTTAGTTTAGCCAGAGCATACTTCAACATACTATTTCCATTAAGTTTTATGAATTTTGAGCTCGCCCCACTTTCTGCCCGTTACCAATAGTTTAGAGAGTAGACCACACTCTCTAAGCTTGTGCGATTTTGTACACCCATGCGACTAATCCACAACAACAATTGGCATATGTTGTTTATGGCAGGTAGGTGCGGGAGTTAAGAGCAGGGTTAGGTGGTTTTGAACCACATATTTTTGCCACAGAAAAGGGCTACGACCTTTGAACAAATAAAATGTCTTTGCAGGAAGATTTAACCGGAGATGGAATGCACGATTGCATGCCAAACAAAACAAGAAATTTCCTACTACCTTTCATCCTTTATATTGACATCAAAATTCAACTTTTGTCCTCCTTTTGCTTAGTTTGCAGTTGGAATAAATTCTTAAGTTCCTCACTGAATGATGTTTCACTGAAGGTGACTCAACACTGCGAATCTACAAGACATGTTCGTTGTTCACTGTTGCGATACTACTACAACATGTAGGTATTGTCTTATAGATAACATTGTTGACACATGACATTGTTGAATCTTGATTCTTGAAATTTTAGATCGAAATTGGAAGTTCTCATTAGGCCATTGTTGACCAACCCAATTGAAAAGATTCTTAGACACTCATCAATAACATGATTCAAAAACAAAATCTAAGACATGAAAATCCATGTCAAACTTGAAACCAAGACACACTCCAAGAAGGATTAAAGTAAATAATTAAAATAATTCTATTATCATTATTTAATTTAATCCTTTTGTGAGCATATAGGGCTAGTATTTTTCGTCTCGTGGACATCACTAAGAATAGGCAACATTTCCTAAGAATAATGACCTGACCTTGAAGTGTTATTGATGCTATTTATTTTGATTGAGTGGTTACTAGGTTGTTTATCACCGGGTCAAGACATATAAAAATTCTTACAGGCCGAGAAGCCCCTTCTCGATTTGAAAAAGTTAATTTCATTAGTACGGTAGATCTTGAAATGGAGTTCAAAGTCAAGCTTTTCAATAAGCTTACTCAAACATGCTATGCCAAATGCATTTCAAGGTGATATAAAGAAGGTGAACTAAACATAGGAAGATGAACTTGTGTCGATCATAGTGTATTCAAATACTCATAAGTTACTTCTATTATAGGGAAAGTTCTTATTTCAAGCAAGGAAAATATACAAATTCTAGTAACAGTCAAATTTCTTGGCCAATTGATAATTTAGGAGAAGGGAATGTAATATTTTTATTAGGAGATATATTATGTGTGTAGTTTGATTCCTTCTTTATGATGTACTAACAAATCTCTTCCTTGTAATGTTTTGAACCATAATGGAATGCATATGCCATCTTTTAGTTTCTTTCTAAAAATTTGCTTGAAGTGACTTCTCCTCATTAGCATTTTTTCTCTATTTTGGGAGAGAAACTTGTAATAAAAATAATGGAAATAACTCAATTAAAGAATGAGAAAATCCATTTGGGTGTTTGGTGGTTTTACATTTAGGTTCCAATGGAATTGCATGCAAATAACGGAAATATCTCAATTAAAGAATGAGAAAATCCATTTGGGTGTTGGATGGTTTTAAATGTAGGTTCCAATAGAATTGAAGGTTCACTTAGATTCTTGAAAATACCATATAGTTGAAAATACTAATTATGTTTGAAGGCATACCATAAAATGAATGAGAAATTGTATAATTACCATAATTTTTTAGAGAAGTCATACAAAATAGTTGTAAATTATGGTTGCAAATTATATAATAATGAAAAATAATTATAACGAGGACTTATTAATCTATTTGTTGAGGGGAAAGAGAAATAGTTTTTGCATCCTTGTACCTTTTTATAATGGAATTGATGACAATAATTGATGCCTCATATTCAATTAATATTAACCATCCACAAATTTGATCTCAATTACATATGTAGTAAAATAATGATAAGAATTGAACAACTACTGAATGGTTACTCTTTTCTTCCAATAATAGAATATTTCATTATTCAAAAGAACTGGAAAACAGACCTTTCTTTCTCATGACTAATAGGTCCACTCACTTTGGTTATGCCTTAACCTATCCATTCAAAAATCATAGGACATTTTTCCAATCATAGGACATTTTAAACTTTATTATTTTTAACCATTCTATCCTAGTGGGTGAAATATCTAAAAATAGTAAATTTGAAATTAAAATGGATAAAATTTGGAAAAGCATTAAGCATTATATTGGTAAATCATATAAAGAATTTTTTTAATAACGATTAAAAGAAATAATTAAAAAATACCATATCCGATTAATTAATGAAGAACAAATTAAAATAAAATTAATAATAATTAAAAGAAATAATAAAAAATCTATATACATTTAATTAATGAGGAACAAATTAATGATAAAATTAAAATTAAAATAAGAATGCTAGAAAATATGTGAAAATTTGTATTTTTTCTTTTCATAAATATGTGAAATTTTTTAACTAAAAATAATTTTTTAATCAATGTTTTATTAGTGAAAGCTCAATCAAATTCCAATGGTGATGTGCAATATAATGGTGAATTCTTAACAACAAAATGGTGAATCTCTGCCAAATATCAGAATCCAGACAAGCTATATAAAACGGAATGTATGACAATGCGTTTTCCCCTCAGGAAAGAGCAATAAAACCAAAAATTAAAAGATATAAAATTAACTATAGTTATAGAAACTTCAAATCTTGTCACGTTAACGGCTAACACTAGTATACGGAAACTAAAACAAAGGCTATGCGAGAATCCATAATTTATAGAAGTTACTAACAAAGTATTCGAAAATTAAATTTAAATTTTTACACATATAGAACTCAATTAACACTAAACGAGAAGAAAAAACAAATAGGAATTATTACATATCACTTAGATAACTATTTGTAAATATTTGCCGTTTGGTCTTCCCACTAGATGATTTCTCATGCACCTTGACCCATAACACTAATAACTAGTTGGGCCTTTTGAGAATTACGATTATATAAGTTATAATTATATAAGTTATAACTATTACGCCCCTTCAATGAAATATGTCATCCTGTGGGTAAGGGCAGACACATAAAACATTATTGGGGTTTATATTATTTACAAGCACGAAAATTATAAGAGTATATGTTTTTATGTCTTTATTGTATACGCTTGACTAGAATCCATCTAGCTCTAGATCTATCATGTCTTGAGAGGATCAAATCTCTCGAATACCAAAACCTATTTTCCAGGTAAAAAACTACATGAAAAGGTTTACCTCGAAGGATGGTATCTAGCACATGATAGATCAGTGGTGGATCTAGGCTGGTTCCAATCGGAGGCATCAACGTCACATTTTTCAGATTATTAAATGTTTTGTATATTTTTGAGATGTAAGATGGATCTAGGCTAGTTTCAGCCGTGTGCTGCCAAGGAAAGTCTATCAAAGATATGATTAATTTTATCAGTAATATGTAAATATATCAAATATTAATATAATCATTTTAAATATGCTAAATATTTATGAGATTGACTTGGTCATTTTAATTTTAAATTTTCTTAGTTACCTCGGTTCGTTGAGATGATAATTATTGTTAATAACTATAATGATGAAAAATGATGAGATATTTTTTTTAAATAATCAAATAGGATCCTCATTCTGTCTCACTTAAATCAATCCATCTACTGCAAGAAATATTCTTCCCTCTCTCCACCCTCCATCCATATCTATATCCCCATCCATCTGTTTTTTTTGGTCTCTATCTCACCCCCTAAACACACATGCTCTCACACTTCATATATATCATTCTCTTTGTCGATCACCCTCTCTCCCCATCTCTCTCTTCTTCCCTCTCTTCCCCTTCTCTCCCTCTCCCCCGCTAATATCTCTCTTTCCTCCTTTTGTCCTCTCTCTCTCTCTCTCTCCATCTTCCTTATCACTCACTCTCTCTCTCTCTCTAGGAACCAATATCTACACTGAAATCAATGCATTTACTCAAAGAAATCAAATAGGATTAGAAATCGCCATCTACACTGAAATCAATGAATTTAGTGCAAACAATCAAATAGGATTAGAAATCATCTACATTGAAATTAAGTCATCCAGTGCAAGTAATCAAATATAATTATAAATTGACATCTACATTGAAATCAACACATTCAGTGCAAGCAATCAAATTGTATTAGAAATCACCACCTACACTGAAATCAATGCATCTAGTGCAAGTAATAAAATATCATTAGAAATAAATATCTACACTAAAATCGATGCATCTAGTGCAAATAATCAAATGGGATTAGAAATCACCATCTCCACTTATATCAATCCATCTAGTGCGAGAAATATTCCTCCCTCTCTCCACCCTCCATCCATATCTATATCCCCCTCCATCTATTCTTTTTTGTCTCTCTATCTCACCCCCCTAAACACACGTGCTCTCGTACACCATATATATCAATCTCTTTTTCAATCACCCCCTCTACCCATCTCTCTCTTCTTCCCTCTCTTCACCTTCCATCTATATCTCTATCTTCCCCTTCTCTCCCTCTCCCCCATTAATATCTCTCTTTCCTCCTTTTGTCCTCTCTCCCTCTCGCTCCATCTTCCTTATCACTCTCTCTCTCTCTCTCTCTAGAAACCAACATCTACACTAAAATCAATGCACTTACTCAAATAAATAAAATAGGATTAGAAATCGCCATCTACACTCAAATCAATGCATTTAGTGCAAACAATCAAATAGGATTAGAAATCATCTACATTGAAACCAATTCATCTAGTGCAAGTAATCAAATATAATTATAAATCGACATCTAAATTGAAATAAAAAAATTCAGTGCAAGCAATCAAATTGTATTAGAAATCACCACATACACTGAAATCAATGCAAGTAATCAAATATCATTAGAAATAAATATCTACACTAAAATCGATGCATATAGTGAAAATAATAAAAAAAGATTATAAATCACCATCTCCACTTATATCAATCCATCTAGTGTGAGAAATATTCTTCCCTCTCTCCACCCTCCATCCATATCTATATCCCCCTCCATCTCTTATTTTCTGTCTCTCTATCCCACCATCCTAAACACACATATATCAATCTCTTTGTCAATCCCCTCCTCTCCCCATCTCTCTCTTCTTCCCTCTTTTCACCTCCCATCTATATCTCTATCTTCCCCCTCTCCCCCTCTCTCTCCATATTACTTATCACTTTCTCTCTCTCTCTCTCTCTCTCTCTCTCTCCACCTTTCTCTCTCTATTTCTTTCTTCTTACCTCTCTCCTCCTCCCCCTCCAAGTCCATCTCTCTTTCCCTCTCTCTCTCCACTCTCTCACATCCTCTCTCTTCCTTCCTCTCTTTCCCTTTCTCTCCCATCTCTCTCTCCCTCTCTCTCTCTCTTCACCCACCAACTATGTCACTATATCCCTCCCTCTCTCCTTATATCTCCTTCTCCCCCCTTATCTCCATCTCTCCTTATTTGTCTCTTTATCTCAACCCCAAACATACACGCTCTCTCACTGTCTCTCCCTTGTCACTCCTTCTCTCTCTCCACTTCTCACTCTCTATATTTCTTATTTCCTACATCTCTCCCCCTCCAACTCCATCTCTCTTATCGATCCCTCTCTCCTCCTCTCTCTCAAGTCCTCTCTCTCGTCCTTCCTCTCTCTCTCTCCCCTAAATCCCTTTCTCTTCCCTAATCTCTCTCTCTCTCTCTCCAATACTCTCTCTTCCCCCATCACTCTCCTCTCTCTCATCCTTCCTCTCTCTCCCACCTCTCTCTCTCTCTCTTCCCTCCAATCCTCTCTCTTCCCCCATATCTCTCTCTCTCTCTCTCTTTCCACCCCTCTCTCTCTCCAACTACATTACTATATCCCTCCCTCTTTCCTTCTCACTTCTTCTCTCCCCCTTCTTTCCATACATCTTAATTTGTCTCTTTATCTCACCCCTAAACATACACACTCTCTCTCCATCTCTCCCTTATAAATCTCTCTCTCTCTTTCTTCTTAGTTATGTAAACTAATGAGCATAAATATTTGTAAATATAAAGCAGATTATGGAGTAAATATGAAAAGAGGTTTTATTTACTTAACATACCTCTAGTTTATTTATATTTTTATTTATTTACCATACCCCTTTTCTTTACTATGGTATTTGGCCCATAGGCTTGTTATACAATTACATTTTTATTTATAATCCTTTTTGATATATTGTTATTTATTTACCTTACCTCTTTATGCCTCTTTTATATTTATTTATTTACCATACCTCTTTATATATATTTTATATTTATTTATTTATTTATCATACTTTTTTATACCTCTTTTATATTTATTTATTTACCCATGGTATCAATATTAATTTGTCCCATGGTATTCGTCCCATAGGCTTCATCTAAATAAAACCTCTTTTTAAAGTTTTTTTAAATATAAAAAGGTTTATGGAATAAATATAAAAAGAATTTTTACTTATTTACCATACATCTAGATTATATATATTTTTATTTATTTACCATAGCTCTGGAGTAAGTATAAATTCATTTTACAAATATTTAATTAAAAGAAATATTAAAAGATTTTGGATTTTGATTGTTTGTGTTGAATTAACTCTTTTCCTTTGATTTAGGAAATGGTATTGACTTTAGTAAAGAGTAAATATGTTTAAAATTTTATTTAATTTGGAAATTTAATGTGGTAATTTTTTTTGTTAAAGGTAAATTTATGATCCATTCAAATTCACGTATATAATTTAATATCCATTCAAATTATATAAATAATACATAATTGTATTAGAAATTGATATATGTTCTAGTACAATGCTATTTTTATTTTTTATTTTTTTTTTTAATTTTAAAACTTAAGCCGACATTTTGTATGAGGACGGACCCAGAGATCGGGTCATATCGGGTCAGAGATGTGCCTCTGCTGCAGTCTCGCACAATAAATTCATTTTACAAATATTTAATTAAAATAAATATTAAAAGATTTTGGATTTTGATTGTTTGTGTTGAATTAACTCTGTTCCTTTGATTTAGGGAATGGTATTGACTTTAGTAAAGAGTAAAAATGTTTAAAATTTTACTTAATTTGGAAATTCAATGTGGTAATTTTTTTTTTAAAGGTAAATTTATGATCCATTCAAATTCACGTATATAATTTAATATCCATTCAAATTATATAAATAATACATAATTGTATTAGAAATTGATATATGTTCTAGTACAATATATTCCAAATTAGACCATACATCACCCCACAAGTGATGCCATGGCCATATCATTTTAGTCCAAGAAGCACCTCATGCCCATCCATATATCATGCATAAGGTCAAGTTCACCATTTAAACTCAAATCCCCTTCCCAAAAGATCAGGTTGTACAAGCAGATTGAAAGCGTGCTTCCATGCACCGCATTTGACCTACCATACCTCCATCAGCATAATCCCATCTGCGACATATTTTACTTCATCAACCTTGCACATGAGACCAACCAATGGGACCCCTAGCCCCAGCAAAACACTGTCCTCACACCTTCAGTGAGTGACTCTCTTTCATGTTTTGGGATACCTGTCTCTGTTTTCTTTACAAACCAAACCCCACTATTTAATTCTTTTGGTAAGTGTACAAAGACCACAAACAATGCCCTTCTCCACTTTGCCCTCATATTTCACCCTTTATCCCATGGCAATAGTCCCTCATTCCCCTTGGTCGAATTATTTCACTCACGTCATGCACGCACCATCCCGACATTCATAGCCGGTTCTACCCGCCCTCGAGGTCCTATTGACTCCACGAACTCTTCCCTTCAAAAATAACTATGATTTCCGCCAAGATGCTCAATTATACTTCGACCTCGAGCCATTGAATCCCCATCATCCATTTTCAATCACATCTCACCAAAATGCCTATGTTAAACCCATCATATCTCAATCCCCAAACCCTCATGTCGGTGACTCATGGTTTAGTGAAGGCTTGCTTTTTGTCGACCTCAAAACCTCTTTTCCAAAAAGGAAGTGGTACCTTGGATAATCCCTCCCCATGCAAAGCGGTATCCTCGAGTGGCATTGTGGGAGACATCATTGTCCATAGATGTCAACGATCATCCTGACATTTGACCACAACAAAAGCTTTCATGTCACGATGGTATTGTACCTTACAACTATTGCACTTTGATAAGATCTGTCGAAGACCCATCCTTCCATAAGCGACTCTAACGAACAATGCTTACACGAGAAGGTCCCAGCTAGTACATATGTGTACATTGCGAAATGATATTCCATACAAAGAATACGCATATGGGTACAACATTCCACCTATCGTCAAAGAAAAAATGCCCCTGAGGGTGTCAGCAGTCATCCTCAATAAAATCCAGCATCACTACCACAGTAGTGGCACAAACAACACATGTATCTGTCAATTTTTTTTTACTAGCCATAGCATCACGAGCATGGGAGGTGTCGGCCTTGATGAAATTTTGTAAATACTTTGTATATTTTGACTGCCTGTAGGGGGTCTCTTAGGTCATGGTTATCTCAGAAAAGGTGCAAGGTGTTGTCAATTCCAAAATACACACAGACCTCTCTCTCTCTCTCTCTCTCTCTCCATATGATATAGAAAAGAAACTACAATGTATTTTGGCTATACATTTCTTCTTAGACCTCACACATTAGGGGGAAACTGTTAACATTGGAAAATCATACAGCAGAAGACGACATCAATTAATTTCGAGCCCAAGGATTTATAGGACAAGAATACATTATGGAATCAAGAAGTATTTAAAATCTCTAAGGTTTTGAGAAATCATATTTTAACTATTCATAAATTCTCAAAATGCACGCTTTATCACTTAAGAAGAGTGCCTTCTCTGTGCCTTTTTTCCAGTTAAGCGTGCAATCCTGGAAATGGAAGAAATTCACTTTCCGAGACCACACCAAGAAAACGATAGTTACTCCTTATGTGAAAGCTGCCTAAGGATAGCCACCAACACCTCCTTAGACATTATGTGAGAACACAAAAGAATATTTGAGCACAAAATGGAATCACACCTCTCCCTTGCGTCACCATCCATTATGTACCAAAGGAGGGAAGGAGGATTTGAAGCTCACCTATATAAACCCACCAAGAGATGAAGAAATGGTGATCACAGTGTTATGCTGGCCAAATTTTCCCAAGCAACACCAACATTGTGTGTGACCCAGAGCTGAAGCTAAAGAGCACTCGATAGTTGGCCACCCAACATCTTAGTCCACCACAACAGAGAGAGAGAGAGTGATACTACATCAGAGGTAGAGCTTGGAAGGCAACATCCTTACATCAAGACCTAGAGCCATTGCCTAGGGGCCCTTTGGCAAGTGGGTAAAATTTCTTCTCCATTTCAAACGTTTAATAAGAAGAGGCCATCGAGCCATCGTTTGCATTATTATTGTTTGGAACTCTCTATATAGCTTCTTTATATTTGTGTTTTTAGTTTTAGTTTAGCCAGAGCATACTTCAACATACTATTTCCATTAAGTTTTATGAATTTTGAGCTCGCCCCACTTTCTGCCCGTTACCAATAGTTTAGAGAGTAGACCACACTCTCTAAGCTTGTGCGATTTTGTACACCCATGCGACTAATCCACAACAACAATTGGCATATGTTGTTTATGGCAGGTAGGTGCGGGAGTTAAGAGCAGGGTTAGGTGGTTTTGAACCACATATTTTTGCCACAGAAAAGGGCTACGACCTTTGAACAAATAAAATGTCTTTGCAGGAAGATTTAACCGGAGATGGAATGCACGATTGCATGCCAAACAAAACAAGAAATTTCCTACTACCTTTCATCCTTTATATTGACATCAAAATTCAACTTTTGTCCTCCTTTTGCTTAGTTTGCAGTTGGAATAAATTCTTAAGTTCCTCACTGAATGATGTTTCACTGAAGGTGACTCAACACTGCGAATCTACAAGACATGTTCGTTGTTCACTGTTGCGATACTACTACAACATGTAGGTATTGTCTTATAGATAACATTGTTGACACATGACATTGTTGAATCTTGATTCTTGAAATTTTAGATCGAAATTGGAAGTTCTCATTAGGCCATTGTTGACCAACCCAATTGAAAAGATTCTTAGACACTCATCAATAACATGATTCAAAAACAAAATCTAAGACATGAAAATCCATGTCAAACTTGAAACCAAGACACACTCCAAGAAGGATTAAAGTAAATAATTAAAATAATTCTATTATCATTATTTAATTTAATCCTTTTGTGAGCATATAGGGCTAGTATTTTTCGTCTCGTGGACATCACTAAGAATAGGCAACATTTCCTAAGAATAATGACCTGACCTTGAAGTGTTATTGATGCTATTTATTTTGATTGAGTGGTTACTAGGTTGTTTATCACCGGGTCAAGACATATAAAAATTCTTACAGGCCGAGAAGCCCCTTCTCGATTTGAAAAAGTTAATTTCATTAGTACGGTAGATCTTGAAATGGAGTTCAAAGTCAAGCTTTTCAATAAGCTTACTCAAACATGCTATGCCAAATGCATTTCAAGGTGATATAAAGAAGGTGAACTAAACATAGGAAGATGAACTTGTGTCGATCATAGTGTATTCAAATACTCATAAGTTACTTCTATTATAGGGAAAGTTCTTATTTCAAGCAAGGAAAATATACAAATTCTAGTAACAGTCAAATTTCTTGGCCAATTGATAATTTAGGAGAAGGGAATGTAATATTTTTATTAGGAGATATATTATGTGTGTAGTTTGATTCCTTCTTTATGATGTACTAACAAATCTCTTCCTTGTAATGTTTTGAACCATAATGGAATGCATATGCCATCTTTTAGTTTCTTTCTAAAAATTTGCTTGAAGTGACTTCTCCTCATTAGCATTTTTTCTCTATTTTGGGAGAGAAACTTGTAATAAAAATAATGGAAATAACTCAATTAAAGAATGAGAAAATCCATTTGGGTGTTTGGTGGTTTTACATTTAGGTTCCAATGGAATTGCATGCAAATAACGGAAATATCTCAATTAAAGAATGAGAAAATCCATTTGGGTGTTGGATGGTTTTAAATGTAGGTTCCAATAGAATTGAAGGTTCACTTAGATTCTTGAAAATACCATATAGTTGAAAATACTAATTATGTTTGAAGGCATACCATAAAATGAATGAGAAATTGTATAATTACCATAATTTTTTAGAGAAGTCATACAAAATAGTTGTAAATTATGGTTGCAAATTATATAATAATGAAAAATAATTATAACGAGGACTTATTAATCTATTTGTTGAGGGGAAAGAGAAATAGTTTTTGCATCCTTGTACCTTTTTATAATGGAATTGATGACAATAATTGATGCCTCATATTCAATTAATATTAACCATCCACAAATTTGATCTCAATTACATATGTAGTAAAATAATGATAAGAATTGAACAACTACTGAATGGTTACTCTTTTCTTCCAATAATAGAATATTTCATTATTCAAAAGAACTGGAAAACAGACCTTTCTTTCTCATGACTAATAGGTCCACTCACTTTGGTTATGCCTTAACCTATCCATTCAAAAATCATAGGACATTTTTCCAATCATAGGACATTTTAAACTTTATTATTTTTAACCATTCTATCCTAGTGGGTGAAATATCTAAAAATAGTAAATTTGAAATTAAAATGGATAAAATTTGGAAAAGCATTAAGCATTATATTGGTAAATCATATAAAGAATTTTTTTAATAACGATTAAAAGAAATAATTAAAAAATACCATATCCGATTAATTAATGAAGAACAAATTAAAATAAAATTAATAATAATTAAAAGAAATAATAAAAAATCTATATACATTTAATTAATGAGGAACAAATTAATGATAAAATTAAAATTAAAATAAGAATGCTAGAAAATATGTGAAAATTTGTATTTTTTCTTTTCATAAATATGTGAAATTTTTTAACTAAAAATAATTTTTTAATCAATGTTTTATTAGTGAAAGCTCAATCAAATTCCAATGGTGATGTGCAATATAATGGTGAATTCTTAACAACAAAATGGTGAATCTCTGCCAAATATCAGAATCCAGACAAGCTATATAAAACGGAATGTATGACAATGCGTTTTCCCCTCAGGAAAGAGCAATAAAACCAAAAATTAAAAGATATAAAATTAACTATAGTTATAGAAACTTCAAGAGAAATCTTGTCACGTTAACGGCTAACACTAGTATCTAAGGAAACTAAAACAAAGGCTATCTGAGAATCCATAATTTATAGGAGTTACTAACAAAGTATTCAAGAATTAAATTTAAATTTTTACACATATAGAACTCCAAATTAACACTAAACGAGAAGAAAAACAAAATAGGAATTATTACATATCACTTAGATAACTATTTGTAAAGATTTGCGATTTGGTCTTCCTTGAATGATTTCTCTTGCCTGCCAACCCATAACACTAACTAGTTAGACCTGCCCCAGAATTACAGTTATATAAGTTATAACTATATAGAGATTATATTTATTATTGCCCTTCAATGAAATATGTCACATCCTGTTGGGTAAGGGGCAGGACTACATAAAACATTGTGGGGTTTATATTATTTACAAGCACAAAATTATATGTTTTATGTCTTTGTGCTATCATAAACACGACCTAGATCTATCTAACTGAATCCATCATGTCTTGAGAGGGATCAAATCTCTCGAGGTGAAAACCTATTTTTGAGTGCAAAACTTGAGGAAAGGTTTGCACCTCGAGAGATTTGATCCCTCTCGGCGCATGATAGATCCAGAGTTAGATGGATCTAGGCTGGTTCCAGTCGGAGGCATCAACGTCACATTTTTCAGATTATTAAAATTTTTGTATATTTTTTAGATGTAAGATGGATCTAGCCTCGTTTCAGTGGTGTGTTGCCAAGGAAAATCTATCAAAGATATGATTAATTTTATCAGTAATATGTAAATATATCAAATATTAATATAATCATTTTAAATATGCTAAATATTTTTGAGATTAACTTGGTCATTTTAATTTTAAATTTTCTTAGTTACCTCAGTTCGTTGAGATGATAATTATTGTTAATAACTATAATGATGAAATGTTTTTAAATAATCAAATAGAGACCTGAAGTCACTGCATCTCCACTTAAATCAATCCATCTAGTGAAAGAAATATTCTTCCCTCTCTCCAACCTCCATCCATATCTATATCCCCATCCATCTCTTTTTTTTTTGTCTCTATCTCACCCCCCTAAACACACATGCTCTCACACTCCATATATATCATTCTCTTTGTCGATCACCCTCTCTCCCCATCTCTCTCTTCTTCCCTCTCTTCCCCTTCTCTCCCTCTCCCCCGCTAATATCTCTCTTTCCTCCTTTTGTCCTCTCTCTCTCTCTCTCCATCTTCCTTATCACTCACTCTCTCTCTCTCTAGGAACCAACATCTACACTGAAATCAATGAATTTACTCAAAGAAATCAAATAGGATTAGAAATCGCCATCTACACTGAAATCAATGAATTTAGTGCAAACAATCAAATAGGATTAGAAATCATCTACATTGAAATTAAGTCATCTAGTGCAAGTAATCAAATATAATTATAAATTGACATCTACATTAAAATCAACACATTCAGTGCAAGCAATCAAATTGTATTAGAAATCACCACCTACACTGAAATCAATGCATCTAGTGCAAGTAATCAAATATCATTAGAAATAAATATCTACACTAAAATCGATGCATCTTGTGCAAAGAATCAAATAGGATTAGAAATCACCATCTCCACTTATATCAATCCATCTAGTGCGAGATATATTCCTCCCTCTCTCCACCCTCCATCCATATCTATATCCCCCTCCATCTATTCTTTTTTGTCTCTCTATTTCACCCCCCTAAACACACGCACTCTCGTACACCATATATATCAATCTCTTTTTCAATCACCCCCTCTCCCCATCTCTCTCTTCTTCCCTCTCTTCACCTTCCATCTATATCTCTATCTTCCCCTTCTCTCCCTCTCCCCCATTAATATCTCTCTTTCCTCCTTTTGTCCTCTCCCTCTCGGGATCTCCATCTTCATATCACTCTCTCTCTCTCTCTCTCTCTCTAGAAACCAACTTATATTGTGAAATCAATGCATTTACTCCAAATAAATAAAATAAGTTTGAAATACATGTCTGCTGAAATCAATGCATTTAGTGCAAACAATCAAATAATTAGAAATCATCTACATTGAAATCAATTCATATAGTGCAAGTAATCAAATATAACTATAAATCGACATCTAAATTGAAATCAACAAATTCAGTGCAAGCAATCAAATTGTATTAGAAATCACCACCTACACTGAAATCAATGCATCTAGTGCAAGTAATCAAATATCAATAGAAATAAATATCTACACTAAAATCGATGCATCTAGTGCAAATAATCAAATAGGATTAGAAATCACCATCTCCACTTATATCAATCCATCTAGTGTGAGAAATATTCTTCCCTCTCTCCACCCTCCATCCATATCTATATCCCCCTCCATCTCTTATTTTCTGTCTCTCTATCTCGCCCTCCTAAACACACACATATATCAATCTCTTTGTCAATCCCCTCCTCTCCCCCATCTCTCTCTTCTTCCCTCCTTTCACCTTCCATCTATATCTCTATCTTCCCCCTCCCTCCCTCTCTCTCCATCTTCCCCCTCCCTCCCTCTCTCTCCATCTTCCTTCTCTCTCTCTCTCTCTCTCTCTCTCTCTCTCTCCACCTTTCTCTCTCTATTTCTTTCTTCTTACCTCTCTCCCCCTCCCCCTCCAAGTCCATCTCTCTTTCCCTCCCTCTCTCCACTCTCTCACATCCTCTCTCTTCCTTCCTCTCTTTCCCTTTCTCTCCCATCTCTCTCCCTCTCTCTCTCTCTTCACCCACCAACTATGTTACTATATCCCTCCCTCTCTCCTTATATCTCCTTCTCCCCCCTTATCTCCATCTCTCCTTATTTGTCTCTTTATCTGACCCCTAAACATACACACTCTCTCTCCATCTCTCCCTTGTCACTCCCTATCTCTCTCCACTTCTCTCTCTGTATGTATTTCTTCCTCCATCCCTCTCTCCCCCTCAAAATCCATCTCTCCTCCTCTGTCTCAAGTAATCTCTCTCGTCCTTCCTCTCTCTCTCTCCCCCTAAATCTCTCTCTCTCTCTCTCTCTCTCTCTCTCTCTCCTCCTCTCTCTCATCCTTCCTCTCTCTTCCTTTCTCTCCCACCTCTCTCTCTCTCTCTTTTCCCTCCAATCCTCTCTCTTCCCCCATATCTCTCTCTATCTCTCTCTAATCCTCTCTCTTCCCCCATCCCTTTCTTTCTCTCTCTCTTTCCACCCCTCTCTCTCTCCAACTACATTACTATATCCCTCCCCCTCTCCTTCTCACTTCTTCTCTCCCCCCTTCTTTCCATACATCTTACTTTGTCTCTTTATCTCACCCCAAAACATACACACTCTCTCTCCATCTCTCCCTTATCACTCTCTCTCTCTATTTCTTCTTAGTTATGTAAACTAATGAACATAAATATTCGTAAATATAAAGCAGACTATGGAGTAAATATGAAAAGAGGTTTTATTTACTTACCATACCTCTAGTTTATTTATAATTTTATTTATTTACCATACCCCTTTTCTTTACTATGGTATTTGGCCCATAGGCTTGTTATATAATTAGATTTTTATTTATAATCCTATTTGATATATTGTTATTTATTTACCTTACCTATTTATGCCTCTTTTATATTTATTTATTTACCATACCTCTTTATATCTATTTTATATTTATTTATTTATTTATCATACTTGTTTATACCTCTTTTATATTTATTTATTTACCCATGGTATCAATATTAATTTGTCCCATGGTATTCGTCCCATAGGCTTCATCTAAATAAAACCTATTTTTAAAGTTTTTTTAAATATAAAAAGGTTTATGGAATAAATATAAAAAGAATTTTTATTTATTTACCATACATCTAGTTTATATATTTTTTTATTTATTTACCATAGCTCTGGAGTAAGTATAAATTCATTTTACAAATATTTAATTAAAAGAAATATTAAGAGATTTTGGATTTTGATTGTTTGTGTTGAATTAACTCTTTTCCTTTGAATTTAGTAAAGACTAAATATGTTTAAAATTTTACTTAATTTGGAAATTCAATGTGGTAATTTTTTTTGTTAAAGGTAAATTTATGATCCATTCAAATTCACTTATATAATTTAATATCCATTCAAATTATATACATAATACATAATTGTATTAGAAATTGATATATGTTCTAGTACAATGCGATTTTTATTTTTTAATTTTTTTAATTTAAAACTTAAGCCGACATTTTGTATGAGGACGTGACATACCTGACATCGGGGTCATATTGGGCTGTAGATGCGCCTCTCGGCCCAATAAATTCATTTTACAAATATTTAATTAAAAGAAGTATTAAAAGATTTTGGATTTTGATTGTTTGTGTTGAATTAACTCTTTTCCTTTGATTTAGGAAATGGTATTGACTTTAGTAAAGAGTAAAGATGTTTAAAATTTTACTTAATTTGGAAATTCAATGTGGTAATTTTTTTTTTTAAAGGTAAATTTATGATCCATTCAAATTCACGTATATAATTTACTATCCATTCAAATTATATAAATAATACATAATTGTATTAGAAATTGATATATGTTCTAGCACAATGCGATTTTTATTTTTATTTTTATTTATTTAAAACCTGGCTTGACATTTGCTCAGGAGCGTGACATACGACATCCAGGGGTTCATATTAGGCTGTGGAAGTCGCCCACTCTACGATTGCAACTAGATAAGGAAAAATGATACTTCAAACTTTATGTCCACGCCATGCAAAATTATACTTCGAACTTTTAACCCCACGGCATTTGTTGCAGAATAAAATAGCAATCACAGTATTTACTATGAAATGATTTGATCAGTATTGAAACATGGAAAGTGAGGATACTAAATCTGGGAATGTCCGGATTACCTTAATCAATTTCTTCTTTCTCCCAACAAATGTCAAGATAGCTCAATGCCTTTCTGTATTTTCCTAGAACCATCTTAGAATCCCCTTTCTGCAAATAATGATCCTGAAGTAAGAAACAAAATGGGGACGAGTATTATCCTTCACAGTGGTACCATCTTCTCCATCAGCTCTGAGAGCTATATTTAATAATATAAATAAATCAAAAGTTACATTTCAAGGACTTTAAACTGCTTTAGAGAATAACATGAAATTGACTACATAATAATCAATAAAAATATGAAATGGACAGACCACATAAAGCAGAAAAACTTATTATAAACCATAAAATTGCTGCAATCAATAAATAGTGGATCCCATCAAGTCTTACCTTGTAATTTTCATTCCCAAAAGATTTGGCAGAATCTACTGTATCTGCGAAATGCTGGGAATCCTTCCTTTCGCCCTGAGCTTTGAAATACACTCCACAAATACGAGCGTTCTCCAAATTTAAGTGCATACACCACTCTATATTCTGTATTCACAGACAAAAGACTGCAGTCCATTCGACGCAGGACCTCCAACCAGCAAACCGTTAATAACACCTCAATCTCCTTAAATCTAAATCAAATGCCATAACAACAATATATATTTTTGTTTAAGTGGTTCCCAGTTGCCGCAAAATATTGCTAAATTGAACCATATTAATAATAATATTAGCACAATGGATAATGTATTTTCATTCCAATATTGATAACCAAAGCATATTAATAATCAGACTAACCAAACTAAACCTGGATTCGGCTGGTGAACCCCAACGCAAATAGGGTAGGTCGTCTCCCCGAGCAATAGATAATTCTCTTGAAGATAATATGTAACCCATTTTCACTCGATCCCGCCAAAATCTATCTTCTTCTTCCATCAGATTATAAATTTAATGAATGGATGGCATTATGGAAAAAAACTGACAACCAAAAGAAATCGATCAGAGCCAATTAATATGGAGAAAAGAATAAGGGATATATATGTGTATATATACCATTGTTCCCCTGTCTATAAGAATTGAATCACAGAAACGAAAGTAGAGTTCTCTGCTCGAACAAAATGTGAGGGGGTAACTCCCCGGGATAGTGGCTTTTGGCATTTCCTAGGAAGAAATTTTCTCCACACAACGTCGGAATAGGCCGCAGATCTGAAGACTTTTGAGAGAGTTTCCGGCCTGAAAACGTGGTGTCAAGTACTGAAGGATAAAACGAGAGATATACAAGTCTTGGGTAGGTCCGACATATTTGTCCCATGCTCAGACATAGACTCACGTTCATTCTCATGACCAATGCTCATGACACTGAAGCTCCCTCTTATACCGAAAGAAATTCCCGATGGTTTTCTCGGCTCGCTCTCATCAGGTGCCTCTAATAAAAGGTGCGGTGTAGTCTGCACATGAAGAGACTCTTGGCTTGGAAGCAAAGAAAAGTAGTTTGTATGCAGCATAGCGGAGGGTGTGGTGCTTCCGACGGAATATGCCAGGGTTGCATGGGATGACTGTTGACATTCCACTTTAAATAAATGTTACACTATATGACCGGCCTGCAAATTATGCTCCCGTATAATTTCTGCTGCTTCTTTGCTTATTTTGGATCAGGCTTTGGATACTCATCAGCAATGGGTTGTTGAGAATCCCCTTCAACTGCTATTGGGGCTGCTTGAGAAATTGTTCTCCGTATGTGGGGTTTGGATCCTAAGACATGTCTGAATGATGAGATTATATATGCCCACCCTATGGGATGTTATAATTTTTACTTAAAATTTATAAATCATGTAAATATAAATATATTATCTAAAATAATTAGTGGTAATTTATGCCCTTGGAGTATAGAATAGACAATGATAGGGTGCATTGTTAAGATACTCAATGGTGTTAAAGTCACCAATTCTAAACTTTGTAAGCAAAAATTAGTCATGTTAAGAGCTAGTGTGGCTGTTCAATGGCTTAGCTGCCCCTCCTCTGAATTAATCAAGCCAAAGGTTGAGTGTCTAGTCATCTCAAGACTCACACAACTTAGCAAACCCAAAAATATTAGTGGTGATTTATAAGGAAGCTAATTTCACCTTTTTAGATATCTTTGGATTTTAAATAGTTAATCCACCTTTTTATATTCAAAAATAAAAATATTCAATCGATTAAAAGTCATTCTAGATTATGCTTTCAACTTAAATGTATTTTTATTTTTTATATTGTCAATTATGTTTAATGGTCAAGCATTGGAAGGGTATTGTCAATTGTGTTCAGTGTTCAATTTAAAGTAGTAGAATAAAAAATTATTGAACTCCTAGGAGCACAAGATGCATGATTATGTGAAATCTATGGGAAACAATGTTATTAGAATATGTGAAAATAAATCAAATAATATGCAAACAAATCAAAGTGGGTTAGGCCTCCTTACTCACCTACAATGTCATAATCCTCTTGTAAAGGAAAACAACTTCTTTTACATCTCCAAACATACATATAACAAAAGGAAATGAGAAAAATGATGGAAAAGATAAATATAACAAGGATATAAAAGATGGATCTAGTTTTTGGTAGAAGGATATCAATCTCACACCTCACAAACACGGTGAAGACTTCGTTTGAGGTGATCATTTAAGGAGAGGATCAAACAAAGTGCAAGAAAGTATGATTCTCAACACTCAGATAAGTATGTGAGTGCAACATGTCACAATAGGCATGAATATAATTCTTCCACTTTTTACAGGCTTCGACAATAGAATGCCACTTGTTTCATAGGTTGGGTATCTATGAAACCCATCACAGATTGCTTGGCTATGATATACAATCAAATTTCTGTGGCGTGTGGACATTACATCAAAAACATTAATCATTGGCTCATAGGGTCCCTATTGTGTATCCATTCATCGACGAAATATACTTTTCCCATGGCATAGAAGTAAAAACTGATAGTTTCAAAGGTAGGTATACTGGCATTGGAGATAATATTGTTTCCATAACGAACAGACCCAAAAATAGGCTCATGAACACCATAAATGTCAACTAGAGGTGTTGCAATGAAATAAATAATGAATACAAATTTTATGGTCAATAGGATAGTGATCATCAACTAGGCTTCCCGATGTTCAATAATTTGAAGCCTTCAATGTGAAAACTTTTGACTTGACACATACATGAAGGATGCTTTTCCAATATCATATGTTTCCAAAAATTTTAAGAGCAAGGTAACATTCACCCTATTGAAATTGATATCCCAATGCCTTTTCTAGTCTCGTTGTGGTAGTTCCCATGACCATATGCTCGTGCTCAAATTGTTGGGGTTCTGTCACGACTTCAAATATCAAACATTAAGCTAACAAATTGCAAGGTGATCAAGAAAAAATAAATGGGTAAGGTGTAAATGTAACTGAATTAAATTCAAGTTTAAAATAGTGTTTATTTATAAAGTGTTACATGTATTGAGTTTGTTAATTTAAGGTCATTTGAAAATTTATCCAATCAAATGTCTTATATTTGAAAAAATGTGAATATTGTTTGGATATCTAGAAAACATTCAATTATCGTCGAATATTCAATGGACATAATTAGTGTCATATATATGACTAGTGTATCATTGGATATCTGACGAAAATTTTGATTATGGGATATCGTATAAAAAATGGGGTTTCAAAAAATGAATGCAAGAAAAAGCTGACAATATAACGACAGAACTATAGGAGCACAACATCGCCAAACTTTTATCCCATACCTAGTACTGAATTTTTCTAAATGCATCATAAAATTCAACTCCAAGAGAAGCCCCAAAGGTACTTATGTCACTATCTGAATACCCCAATAATTCCATATATATATATGTATATATATATATTCACTCTTGAAATGTTTTATCAATCCATGGCACAAATTGAACCCATAAAATTGTGAAAGACCATAGAGAGAGTAGGCTCGTCATTATAGAGACAAGGTGAGAGAGAGAGAAGGAAAGGCCTAAGATAATCACTAGCATAGTTTGAATTTTAATACCTTATTCCTTATGTAACAATTTGATTCAAAGTAAAATAAGACTATCAATTCGCATTAAAATGACTAATATAATTGACTGATTCACATTAGTGTAGTACTTGTTAGGTAGTTGTATTTTTGCTCCTAGACTAAATTAGTCATTTACATTAGTAATTTTTAGTTGTATTACTTATTACTTAGCAGTATATTTCAACCCGAGACTAAATTAGTCATTTATGTTAGTCGTTTTTAGTTGGGTCACTTAATATTTCTCATTTTTTGTAGTATTTCACTTGGAAAAGTGGCGGTGACTAACATTTTTAGTCACTTAATCACTAATTTCACTTCCTTGCAGTTATGGATGGGAGCATCTTGCATAAGGTAGAGAATAATATGTCAGGGTCACCTTTTTCAGATTGAAAGTTGGTTAGGAGTTGGCCCTAAGGGGAGGGATGGGGTAGAAGGGGACGATCAAACCAGAAAGAGAAGAAAAAAAGTGCATGATGAACAAGGGGGATGGGGCAGACTGAGACACGAATAATAAAAGGGAGAAATTTTTGGCTAGTAAGGACATAATCAACTACACTCACACCCCTACCATATGTCCAACATGTGAAAAAGGGGTAGTATTGGAAATATGGGAGACCATTTAAAATAAACAACTCCTATAACCCCCAACTGCAATAGATGCTTACCATAAACTATAATGGGTGCCAAATAATCATTTGACATCTGGTGAAGCCCTAATGAATCTGGATCTATCCCCTGGGTAACAAACACACCATATGATCGATCATGGAGAGAAATCTGGAGATCTATAGTATGAGAATTTAATTCACCTGGGAGGATGACTTCCCAAATAGTAGAGTACTGGGGTATGACAATGTATAAGTCTAAAAATGGGTCCCCCTTTGAGCCATTATGGATGTAAAATAGTGAAAAGGTTGGGGGAAATTACTAAACTGCAATGTATATTTCCCTTAGAGGAGAGACTCTGATGCTAATAATAATCCATATAAGCTTGGAGAACTCATATTCAGCCACCAAAGATACCCTATTCTAGAGTGAGTGACTATGCAAACAAGAAACTCCACCTGATCCTTTGACCACTCCTGGGCTCCTCATCTCCTTCTTGCAAAATAAGAACCAATGGTAACCTACAATATTTGGGAGAGGTCTAACAAGGCTCGCATTAGTCTTGGTCACGAAGAGGATGTCCGTTGATTTGAGAGAATCATAAAAGAGTCCCTATGATGAGCAATTAGGTTCCATTACCATTCCAACCACAGATAGAAATTATTTTACCCCGTCGTCTCCCCAAGTGGGCCCGTCATTTGGAACCTCCAGTTCAGGGTTCCCACAGTGGTGGGAATGAGTTCCAAATGGATGCCCATAGATTCGTGATAACAACCCATTTCCATGCCTATTGTGTTTCCATAGCATGTTATATGGGTTGTTTAAATTCCACAGTCTCTTCTCGACTGAGGTCCGCATCTATTAAAATCCTATAGGGAAGAGAAAACAACTATGACTCATCCCTGAGGGTGCAGAGTAAGTCAGATTTAGTATGAATCTTTGGGAAGAGAGTGGAGTCGTAGGCTAGCCAGGATCTCTCCAGAGCTATATTAGGGAGAATAAGGGTATCCGAAAGAACCTAGCCCCCACTTCCATAGGGTCTAGAGATGAGTGAGGTAAGAGGAGACTTCTCACCTTGAGATTCAATTCTCTTTAGGGAAAATTTTACGGCCTAATATTCGCAGGTGGGCTAATTTTCTATAATTTTTCCCAAAAAATATTCGCTAATTTCCATTATTTTCTAAAATTAATTCAACTAAATTTTATAGGATGAAATTATTTTACCTTAAAAATCGCCAAGATCTTATATAGACTAATATAATATAATCGAAATTTTATATATTTTTACAAAAATATCATCAAAAATTTTAAATGTTTTCTATTATAGATTACTAATATTTGCTAAGGTTTCTAGACTTTCAAATAGATATCCATCCTTAAAATTTTATCTGATTCTCTTTCTCGTCTGGTGCTCTCTTCCACATGTTTTTCTTGCACCACCTCCTCAACCGGTGCAAGAGGGGTAGTATTTTTGTCCTTTTCTCGAACCATCTATGACAAAAAATTGATGTGTGCCTCAGTTTCATGTTTGAAGGTGGGCTATTGGGATCATATTTCTTCCTGCTTGCTTTTAAGGTTGAGAATTTCTGCATCCAATGTATCATTTGGAGGATGGAAATTTTCCTTCTCTTTTCTTTCGTGTAATATCTTCTAAAGGGATATATCATCCCCTTCCTCCTCTAAAACTCTGGTAAAGAGGGTGTGTATTTCTAAATGGATCTTGTTGTTTTCAATTTCTAGAAATTGTATTTTCCGTAGCATTTGTTTTACTTGGGTTGTCGAAAATGAGAAATCCAACTCCCCGGTTTTTTCATCGACCCTAGTTTCCAGTTGTACCCCTTGACCCTCAGCCACTATTACTGCAGGTTTAGGTTAATCTGGGGGATATTACAGTATTTCAAGGAATCGGTTGACGTCCATGTCTAATTCAATCAAAGGTCTTGTAAAAATACAGCAAATAGGGGAACTATTACTTCAGTTGTTAAATAGCTAATTGGTGGTATTTGTCAGATACTTACCATGCATCTAGAAACCATTTTTCATCTCTCTTCCTTTCATGTTTTGCGCCTCTATTATTGTTGTTATGGGTCTTTATCAGCAGCTTTTTGCCTTGTAATAAGTATGTTGTAACCTTTCCTCTGTTTTTTTCTTCACCCACAGTATTGTTTCTTTATCACATCGTCGTTCATAGCCCATTGTTTGTTGCTCCAACGTAATTCCCAATGGATTTGGTACAGAGTTTAAAAATTCTTGAATATTAACACTATATTCTATTACTGGCCCTAATTACACTATTCTTTTCATGGGAAATTCTTACCAGATATGAAATGCTAAACGTGTAAATGTTTGCAATGCTACCTTAACTCTAGAAATGAAATCAAGAAATCTATTTTCTGTTCATGACTTCACAATGAAAAGCATTACTCTATGAGGGTTCCTTATTTGTTGTTGCACGGGTGGTCTTTAGTCAGCTGTGTGACATTTGCAAGATAAGTCCTTAAATATCAAAGTCACCCAAAAAGGTTGTCATTGTAAATCTCAATTTTTGTTAGGGACAATTAAAGAGCAACAACATTTAAACTATTATCCATATTGATGGTATAAAAAGGTTTTTTTTGGTTCTACCATTATAAGTGTAACAAATTATTTAGGTATTTTAGGTTCAGTAATCTTCAAAACAAAGTTGCCTTCTTTCCAGCTAGTATCCAAAGAGATGCATTGGAATTTGGAGAGCATAGAAATAGTGGGGATCTGATCATGTCAATTAGGACCTTATTTTCATATAAGTAGCAAATTGTTTTAATCCCCTCCATTGTAGGAATAAAAACATCCAAAAATATATTTCATTAATGGGGTTATAACTTATATGATTTGAAGATTCAAGATATTCGTTATTATAGAGAACATTTGGTCATCCCCGAAGGCTCTAGGTAAAATATAGTGAATCTTTTATGGAACTCTGTAAGATAATTTATGAAGATAGTTTTTTCAAAACAAGTCTATATGCCATAGGGCCTATCTAAAAAATTGGAAATAGTCCTAAATGGCATCCTTCTTTAAGTGCATGACCAAATATTTTTTTAATAATATCCAACCTTTGTTTTTCACTTACATAGAGGCGCAATAGAGGATGGTTTGTATAGGACAAGGAAAACAAGTCAATTAAAATATGGCAACGAAATTGGAATCATTTTCTTTCTTTAAATTCATGGTGTTGGGGTGGCTAATTCTCATGAATGGCATAGTATATCAATATGGACTTCGGTATACATTACTTTTGGATAGTTGATGCATGGCCTAAGAGGAAAAATAAATGAAGCATATTTTATGGAAATGCAAGATACAAAGGGCTCAAAACGATTCTAGATGCCACAGGGCCTATCATTTGGAAATAGTCGTACAATAAATCTTTCTTTGATTACAATATTAAAGGGCCTTCTGATAAGACTCATTCCTTGATTTTATATTCGTTGAGGGTTAATAGAATATGGTTTTACTAGGACAAGGAAATCAAGTGAATTCAAATATTTTAGGGAAACTCAAAGGCAACCCTTTTATTAAATCTATGGTGATTGTGATTTTCTGGATGATTCTTGAGAATACCCTAGCACATAAAGAAATATATACTTCAGCGTACAAGTCATTTAAATTGTTGTTACATGACCTAAAAGTAATATTTAATGTAATTTCAAGATAGGTCATACCTTCGGGAACTGGATTTCTGTGGATTTTCACATTTTATTTGTTCCTCTACTTCATTGTAATTTCTCCATTAAATGGAGACAACTATTGAGGAAGCTTTACAATCCTTGCTAGACAATGAGGAGGTAAAGAGCACTCATCACTCTACCTAATTTTTTCCTTTAGGAAATATTGCTGACAAGAAATGAAACCTTCTTCCAAGACAAATCTATCACACTAGCCACGATATTCTATAAAGTTTAGGAAGAATACAAGTACTACCTACAGGTGAAATAACCAAGACAGGTAAGAGAGATTTATGACATGGATATTGATTAATATATAACTTTTGGCTTTTTCAATGGGGCCTCTCAAGAAAATCCAAGCCCTTGTGAAGCCGAAGGAATTCTATAGTTATAACAGACCCACAAAATCTTTTTTCGGTGTGGTATGGGAAGAGGTGATATATTCAAATAATGGTGTTGAGATACAAGCTACCAAATTTCTGATGATATTACAAGTAGAATACAGTTTGAGTCAGCTGGAAATTTTTAGTGATTACAAACCAATCATCTATTGGATGGAGGGATATCTTCAAGCCTCAAATATAAACTTGCAAGGTGCTACTTATATATTCTCAATATCAATGCTACTTTTCAGTCATTTGCATGTTATCATGTGCTCAGGGAACACAATCAAGCATGCAGTAAGGCTCACAACCTTTTGCAGATTTATAGGTGGATAGAATGGGTTGAAGAAGCTCTTCCCCTCAAGAAAAAATTACTATTAACATTACTATTTAAGATCTTGGAATAATTAATTTGTTGTTAGAAATAAATATGCTTTGAATGGATATGTGCTTTTAGTAATGTGATCTATGCATAATAAAGAACGTCTAATTTAACTACACTCTTTAAAAACTACATGATATTGGGCAAGCTATCATAGCTTTTTAGTAGCAATGCCCCCATTTGACATTGGACAATTTATCCTAGCTCCATAGGAGTAATGACTCCATTAATTGGTGACATTTCAAGAGGTATCTTATCAACTCAAGTAATGGTAAATGATACGATATTTTATAATTTGTAATTTATGAAATTGTGAGAATAAAAGCAAAGGAAAACATCAAAACCACTTCAGAATCTGGGATCTAGCCCCGCCAGCATCAAAGAGGGATCTCTCTGTAAAATTTAACTATGTTTTGAGTGAATTTAGGCTAGATATTACTGTAGTGAGTTTTTGGTTGATCAAATTACTATAATTCCATTGGGATATGGAGTCTAAAGATTTAATTGGATCTTCATCAACTTTTGAAGGAGTTTCATAGGGAAATCTAGGATGCAATAACTAGATCCTTTAGGATTTTAAATTGATTATGAAAATAGAAGAAATGTAGAATTCAGTAGAAATTAAGAAGCAATGAAATATTCCTCAATTTGACCTTAGAGAAAAACATTTAAATTACAAAAAACAAGAATAGGGTGCTATTAATAACATATACTATTCGTCACAATTTCTGTTATGTAATTAAGATTTTCAGAAATTACAGAGAAAGAAAACAATTAATAACCCATTAACAAAAGAAAAACATCACCAATTGGTACACCACATGAATCTGATGAAGAATGTCCTTGTATTATTGATGCTTCCAACAACCAAAACATTAAAATACTTACCATAAATTATACTTATCAATCAACCCTTGATACTTCAAAATGTGAAGTATTTATACTAAATTAAAATTTTTTTGTCTCAACCGAAAATGTATTATTGGCATTATCTCAAACAATGAAATTGATATATTACAAAATAATAGCCAAGTTGTACAATAATCTAGAGATATGCCTCTATTTTGGAGGAAATAGTTCCTAAATAGGCCTATTCGTCTCTTGCATTCGCTGATGTGTTGGCCTATGCTAAGTGCCTTCCAAATTACTCTCAATCATGTAACTCATAGAGTTTATCCCACCTATATTTGCATGGGATGGTAAAATTAATTACCCTAGGGTAAATCTCATAAACTTTTGTATACTTGGAAAAATTGGGCTTTACAACAAAAATAAGTTTTTTCATGCTGGATGAAGAAATCATTACCCATAGCTTCCAAAAATGCTCTGCATGTCATGCTACCTTTGATGTTTGAAAATTTGGAGCTGTCCCTACCTATCTCTTTTAGCTTTATGACATAGTCCTCATAAGTAATGAACTTATAATTAATTACAAATAAATAAGGAAAACACTTCTGTGTTAAAGGCTCAATTCTAGAAAAAGTATATTGAATGTTATCTCCAAATCATGACACTTCTATTCTAGATGGAAAACTAGATTCATCTTAGTAAGAATCCTCTTCACCCCCAGAGTATTTTATGTCCTTTCAGCTACTACCAAATCATCAAGTTCATATATGTTCTTAGAGTTTAGGAATTTGATGATGTTTGTCGTTGTTGTATGCATTTCTCCCAACTCTTGTTTGATATATCTTATAGAATTTGTTTCTATTTTTATTAACTCTTTCTTTAGAATAGCATGGATGCGATATTTGAGTATTGAGTTATGAAGTGTCTATCCAAATGATTTCCTTAGCCAAGCTAAGGTACGCTATTCTTGATTCTCTTTCTAACTTTTGCAATCTCATGCATTCAATTTCCTAGCTCTCTTTGATTAAGTATTGAGTGAAAGCCTCACGCCTTATCTGTAGTCTTGTAACAGCGAGGAGTAAATAACTTTACGGATCTATCATTCTCTGCTCTTATCAAATCTCTCGAGGTGAAAACCTATTTTTTGAGTGCAAAACTTGAGGAAAGGTTTGCACCTCGAGAGATTTGATCCCTCTCGGCGCATGATAGATCCAGAGTTAGATGGATCTAGGCTGGTTCCAGTCGGAGGCATCAATGTCACATTTTTGAAATTATTAAAATTTTTGTATATTTTTTAGATGTAAGATGGATCTGGGTTGGTTTCAGTAGTGTGCTGCCAAGGAAAATCTATCAAAGATATGATTAATTTTATCAGTAATATGTAAATATATCAAATATTAATATAATCATTTTAAATATGCTAAATATTTCTGAGATTAACTTGGTCATTTTAATTTTAAATTTTCTTAGTTAACTCAGTTCGTTGAGATGATAATTATTGTTAATAACTATAATCATGAAAAATGATGAAATATTTTTTAAATAATCAAATAGATTATAAATCACTATCTCCACTTAAATCAATCCATCTAGTGCAAGAAATATTCTTCCCTCTTTCCACCCTCCATCCATATCTATATCCCCATCCATCTCATTCTTTTTGTCTCTATCTCACCCCCCTAAACACACATGCTCTCGCACTCCATATATATCATTCTCTTTGTCGATCACCCTTTCTCCCCATCTCTCTCTTCTTCCCTCTATTCCCCTTCTCTCCCTCTCCCCCACTAATATCTCTCTTTCCTCCTTTTGTCCTCTCTCTCTCTCTCCATCTTCCTTATCACTCACTCTCTCTCTCTCTAGGAACCAACATCCACACTGAAATCAATGCATTTACTCAAAGAAATCAAATAGGATTAGATATCTCCATCTACACTGAAATCAATGAATTTAGTGCAAACAATCAAATAGGATTAGAAATCATCTAAATTCAAATTAAGTCATCCAGTGCAAGTAATCAAATATAATTATAAATTGGCATCTACATTGAAATCAACACATTCAGTGCAAGCAATCAAATTTTATTAGAAATCACCACCTACACTGAAATCAATGCATGTAGTGCAAGTAATCAAATATCATTAGAAATAAATATCTACACTAAAATCGATGCATCTAGTGCAAATAGTCAAATAGGATTAGAAATCACCATCTCCACTTATATCAATCCATCTAGTGCGAGATATATTCCTCCCTCTCTCCACCCTCCATCCATATCTATATCCCCCTCCATCTATTCTTTTTTGTCTCTCTATCTCACCCCCCTAAACACATGTGCTCTCGTACACCATATATATCAATCTCTTTTTCAATCACCCCCTCTCCCCATCTCTCTCTTCTTCCCTCTCTTCAACTTCCATCTATATCTCTATCTTCCCCTTCTCTCCCTCTCCCCCATTAATATCTCTCTTTCCTCCTTTTGTCCTCTCTCCCTCTCTCTCCATCTTCCTTATCACTCTCTCTCTCTCTAGAAACCAACATCTACACTGAAATCAATGCATTTACTCAAACAAATCAAATAGGATTAGAAATCGCCATCTACACTGAAATCAATGCATTTAGTGCAAACAATCAAATAGGATTAGAAATCATCTACATTGAAACCAATTCATCTAGTGCAAGTAATCAAATATAATTATAAATCGACATCTAAATTGAAATCAAAAAATTCAGTGCAAGCAATCATATTGTATTAGAAATCACCACATACATTGAAATCAATGCAAGTAATCAAATATCATTAGAAATAAATATCTACACTAAAATCGATGCATATAGTGCAAATAATCAAATAGGATTATAAATCACCATCTCCACTTATATCAATCCATCTAGTGTGAGAAATAGTCTTCCCTCTATCCACCCTCCATCCATATCTATATCCCCCTCCATCTCTTATTTTCTGTCTCTCTATCTCACCCTCCTAAACACACACATATATCAATCTCTTTGTCAATCCCCTCCTCTCCCCATCTCTCTCTTCTTCCCTTTTTTCACCTTCCATCTATATCTCTATCTTCCCCCTCTCTCCCTCTCTCCATCTTCCTTATCACTCATTCACTCTCTCTCTCTTCACCTTTCTCTCTCTATTTCTTTCTTCTTACCTCTCTCCCCCTCCCCCTCCAAGTCCATCTCTCTTTCCCTCCCTCTCTCCACTCTCTCACATCCTCTCTCTTCCTTCCTCTCTTTCCCTTTCTCTCCCATCTATCTCTCCCTCTCTCTCTCTCTCTTCACCCACCAACTATGTTACTATATCCCTCCCTCTCTCCCTATGTCTCCTTCTCCCCCCTTATCTCCATCTCTCCTTATTTGTCTCTTTATCTCAGCCCCAAACATACATGCTCTCTCTCTGTCTCTCCCTTGTCACTCCTTCTCTCTCTCCACTTCTCACTCTCTATATTTCTTATTTCTTACATCTCTCCCCCTCCAACTCCATCTCTCTTATCAATCCCTCTCTCCTCCTCTCTCTCAAGTCCTCTCTCTCGTCCTTCCTCTCTCTCTCTCCCCTAAATCCCTTTCTCTTCCCTGATCTCTCTCTCTCTCTCTCTCTCCAATACTCTCTCTTCCCCCATCACTCTCCTCCTCTCTCTCATCCTTCCTCTCTCTGCCTTTCTCTTCCACCTCTCTCTCTCTCTTTTCCCTCCAATCCTCTCTCTTCCCCCATCTCTCTCTCTCTCTCTCTCTCTCTCTCTCTCTCTTCCCCCATCACTTTCTTTCTCTCTCTCTTTCCACCCCTCTCTCTCCAACTACATTACTATATCCCTCCCTCTCTCCTTCTCACTTCTTCTATCCCCCTTCTTTCCATACATCTTACTTTGTCTCTTTATCTCACCCCTAAACATACACACTCTCTCTCCATCTCTCCCTTATAACTCTCTTTCTCTCTTTCTTCTTAGTTATGTAAACTAATGAACATAAATATTTGTAAATATAAAGCAGATTATGGAGTAAATATGAAAAGAGGTTTTATTTACTTAACATACCTACGTTTTATATTTTATTTATTTACCATCTCTTTTTTTTTTGTATCTATCTCACCCCCTAAGCTTACATGCTCTCTTTCCATACATATCATTCTCTTTGTCGATCACCCTCTCTCCCCATCTCTCTCTTCTTCCCTCTCTTCCCTTTCTCTCCCTCTCCTCCGCTAATATCTCTCTTTCCTCCTTTTTTCCTCTCTCTCTCTCTCTCCATCTTCCTTATCACTCTCTCTCTCTCTCTCTAGGAACCAACATCTACACTGAAATCAATGCATTTACTCAAAGAAATCAAATAGGATTAGAAATCGCCATCTACACTGAAATCAATGAATTTAGTGCAAACAATCAAATACGATTAGAAATAATCTACATTGAAATTAAGTCATCCAGTGCAAGTAATCAAATATAATTATAAATTGACATCTACATTGAAATCAACACATTTAGTGCAAGCAATCAAATTGTATTAGAAATCACCACCTACACTGAAATCAATGCATCTAGTGCAAGTAATCAAATATCATTAGAAATGAATATCTACACTAAAATCGATGCATCTAGTGCAAATAATCAAATAGGATTAGAAATCACCATCTCCACTTATATCAATCCATCTAGTGCGAGATATATTCCTCCCTCTCTCCACCCTCCATCCATATCTATATCCCCCTCCATCTATTCTTTTTTGTCTCTCTATCTCACCCCCTAAACACACACGCTCTCGTACTCCATATATATCAATCTCTTTTTCAATCACCCCCTCTCCCCATCTCTCTCTTCTTCCCTCTCTTCACCTTCCATCTATATCTCTATCTTCCCCTTCTCTCCCTCCCCCCCATTAATATCTCTCTTTCCTCCTTTTGTCCTCTATCCCTCTCAGGTCTCCATCTTCTCCACCTCACTCTCTCTCTCTCTCTCTCTCTCTCTAAACCAACATCTGAAATCAATTGCATTTACTCAAATAATCAAATAGGATTAGAAATCGCCATCTACAACGAAATCAACGCATTTAGTGCAAACAATCAAATAGGATTGGAAATCATCTACATTGGAACCAATTCATCTAGTACAAGTAATCAAATATAATTATAAATCGACATCTAAATTGAAATAAAAAAATCCAGTGCAAGCAATCAACTTGTATTAGAAATCACCACATACACTGAAATCAATGCAAGTAATCAAATATCATTAGAAATAAATATCTACACTAAAATCGATGCATATAGTGCAAATAATCAAATAGGATTATAAATCACCATCTCCACTTATATCAATCCATCTAGTGTGAGAAATATTCTTCCCTCTCTCCACCCTCCATCCATATCTATATCCCCCTCCATCTCTTATTTTTTGTCTCTCTATCTCACCCTCCTAAACACACACATATATCAATCTCTTTGTCAAGCCCCTCCTCTCCCCATCTCTCTCTTCTTCCCTCTTTTCACCTTCCATCTATATCTCTATCTTCCCCCTCTCTCCCTCTCTCTCCATCTTCCTTCTTTCTCTCTCTCTCTCTCTCTCCACCTTTCTCTCTCTATTTATTTCTTCTTACCTCTCTCCTCCTCCCCCTCCAAGTCCATCTCTCTTACCCTCCCTCTCTCCACTCTCTCACATCCTCTCTCTTCCTTCCTCTCTTTCCCTTTCTCTCCCATCTCTCTCTCCCTCTCTCTCTCTCTCTTCACCCACCAACTATGTTACTATATCCCTCCCTCTCTCCCTATATCTCCTTCTCCCCCTTATCTCCATCGTCTCTTTATTTCAGCCCCAAACATACACGCTCGCTCTCTATCTCTCCCTTGTCACTCCTTCTCTCTCTCCACTTCTCACTCTCTATATTTCTTATTTCCTACATCTCTCCCCCTCCAACTCCATCTCTCTTATCGATCCCTCTCTCCTCCTCTCTCTCAAGTCCTCTCTCTCGTCCTTCCTCTCTCTCTCCCCCCTAAATCCCTTTCTCTTCCCTGATCTCTTTCTCTCTCTCTCTATCCAATACTCTCTCTTCCCCCATCACTCTCCTCCTCTCTCTCATCCTTCCTCTCTCTCCCTTTCTCTCCCACCTCTCTCTCTCTCTTTTCCCTCCAATCCTCTCTCTCTCTCTCTCTCTCTCTCTCTCTCTCTCTTCCCCCATCCCTTTCTTTCTCTCTCTCTTTCCACCTCTCTCTCTCTCCAACTACATTACTATATCCCTCCCTCTCTCCTTCTCACTTCTTCTCTCCCCCTTCTTTCCATACATCTTACTTTGTCTCTTTATCTCACCCCTAAACATACACACTCTCTCTCCATCTCTCCCTTATAACTCTCTCTCTCTCTTTCTTCTTAGTTATGTAAACTAATGAACATAAATATTTGTAAATATAAAGCACATTATGGAGTAAATATGAAAAGAGGTTTTATTTACTTAACATACCTCTAGTTTATTTATATTTTTATTTATTTACCATACCCCTTTTCTTTACTATGGTATTTGGCCCATAGGCTTGTTATATAATTACATTTTTATTTATAATCCTATTTGATATATTGTTATTTATTTACCTTACCTCTTTATGCCTCTTTTATATTTATTTATTTACCATACCTCTTTATATATATTTTATATCTATTTATTTATTTATCATACTTTTTTATACCTCTTTTATGTTTATTTATTTACCCATGGTATTTGGCCCATGGTATCAATATTAATTTGTCCCATGGTATTCGTCCCATAGGCTTCATCTAAATAAAACCTATTTTTAAAGTTTTTTTAAATATAAAAAGGTTTATGGAATAAATATAAAAAGAATTTTTATTTATTTACCATACATCTAGTTTATATATTTTTTATTTATTTACCATAGCTCTGGAGTAAGTATAAATTCATTTTACAAATATTTAATTAAAAGAAATATTAAAAGATTTTGGATTTTGATTGTTTGTGTTGAATTAACTCTTTTCCTTTGATTTAGAAAATGGTATTGACTTTAGTAAAGAGTAAATATGTTTAAAATTTTACTTAATTTGGAAATTCAATGTGGTAATTTTTTTTGTTAAAGGTAAATTTATGATCCATTCAAATTCACGTATATAATTTAATATCCATTCAAATTATATAAATAATACATAATTGTATTAGAAATTGATATATGTTCTAGTACAATGCGATTTTTATTTTTTATTTTTTTTAATTTAAAACTTAAGCCGAAATTTTGTATGAGGACGTGACATACCTGACATCGGGGTCATATTGGGCTGTAGATGCTTTCAGCAAAAAATTTAACCTTAGTTCTACAATTTCTTAATTTATTATGTCCGAATGGAAAAATTTTCAACTACCTTGCTAAAGTATTCCACACCATCTTCTGTCTGTGTAGTCTATGTAATATAAGTTCTAACTGTAGGAATGGCTGTAAGAGGTACAACATCTAATGGAATCATAGATATATTTGCATTCTTATCCTTTTATTTGATCATATTCTTCATCTCAGTCTCCATCAGACTTATTTATGCATTTTTCTCCATTATGAGGTTCATCCTATCAGTATTCTAGTTCTATGTCTCCTTAATATCATTAGTAAGAGTATCTTCAGTGGCTAACAGTTTCAACATTTTTTTCAATGCTGCTATGTCAAAATTCTTCTTCCTAATTATTTCCTTAGCATCCTCCATGTTTGAAGGGTAATATCCCATCTTGACCACTAAATCGTCTAAGTATTTAATCCTTGTATCCCTAGCAAGAGAATAAATACTCTCCATTTTCAATTGTGACTGGATATTTGACAAGGAAACCTTCAATTTGGAAATATTCATGGTAGTATTAGTTAGAGTTGAAAAAATAATTTCACCGAGTTGAAAAAATAATTTCACCTGTCTGGTTATGCATCTCCATTTGATCAATGGGATGAATATCCTTTATGTCGAATTCAAATGATGTCTTTTTGTAATTGGATGCTTACTATGACTACCGAATTTGGGCCTCAAGGCCATATGCATCCTACCCTTCTTCAAATCAAACCCTGATAGCAACCTACTTTGAGAGCTGGAAGTTTGCTTCTAGAGTTGGGAATAGGTGTTGTTCTTAAGAATTTCATTGTTAAGCTTTACCTCCCTGAACCTGCTAAATATTATATTCTCCTTCTCACCTCGTAAAACCTTAGTTTCTTGAATAGCTTCCTATTGGTCATGAGATACTGAAGAAGTTTTGGGAGAATCAATAGATTCACCACCTACTTGAGAGGAGGAAGGTGTTTCTTTAATCACCATACCAACTTCTTGCTTTGAATTTTTATCTGTGTAAACCTTTAGATTTAACTTTGTTCTCTTCTTGTACATTATCTTAAACTATTTACCTTTACTATCAGTCACTGCAGATGACTCTTATTCTCTTTTCCTTTTCATTACGTTTTCCTATGGGACATGAGTCTGTGATGTTGATGTATATACCATCTCATCCTCTGCTTCCTGCAATGTATTTTCTACCCACACTAATTGATTCATGTATATTTATATCTTAAGCCTCTGGGTATGAATGTATGGAGTAGATTTGTTTTCTACTCTCAGCTTCGAAATAATTCCCAGTGGGTAATAGGACTAAGTGAAAATAAAGCTGAAATTCATCTCTCTCAAAATCGTATTTTCCTCCCCCCCTGGTGACCTGGTATGGAAAATAAAAGACCCAATTTGTTTCTTGATACTGAATTCAGACTTCTTCCTAGATGATACAAAGTGAATCTCATCGGTATTTAGAATTTGTATACTCAAGAGAAAAAATCCCCATTAGGATGAATTTTGAGAGCTTATAAGGTGCAAGCTTTCATCAATAGACTCTAATCTCGGTGTAATTATGGTACAAGTACCAGTCTCCTCTCTTATTTTGATCTATCAAATGAAGTATCCTCTTATTGTCCTTATCCTAGGTTCTGGTACATTGCTTAGGACAGTCATAGCTAGATGAAAATTTGTTCAATGAACTCTTTGTAAGAGAATTCCTTATCTTATTTCATCACAAAATATGTCTAGAAGATTATTGATTGTTGATTGCCTTCTTTATCAAGCTTCTACATGGAAAATTTGATCCTATCTGTTGAATAATACACAAACATTTATACCAAAATGGAAGAGTATTTAAACACTTATTCAGGCTGAAACACGAGAAACTGCTCATGAATGTTGTTAGCCAAAAATTGGCTGAGATTGAAAATAATTGATGGTTTTCTATCTACGAAAAAGAGAGAAAGGAAGCCTAAAATGGGTTCATCTACCCACTAATCAGAATAATAGCCAGGGATGTATGAAATGACTGTTATTATCTATTTATATTGATCAACGAAGATGGAGGAAAGGCATGGAGGAATTTTCTTTAGCAATGGAGCATTTTCAAGTAGAAATATGTCAAATATTTTGGTTGTTTTATCAAAATGAAGCTTTTGGTACAGTTGATTAAGTGCTTCTAAGGAAAAAAGAGTTGTATTTCCCACAGAGGGAGATTGCATCATCTGGTCAATTGACTGGGAAGTGATGGTGAAAAGGATTTCGCCAGTAGGGACAATAATAGCTCTTTGACTGGGAATGTATTAGGCTTGGAATTTTCTGATGAATTCAAGGGCATAGAAGGTGTGGCAGAACATATAGTGTGGTATATTGAACTCCCAGAGTCCAATCTATTCTGATTTATCAAATTATTTATCCTCCATCCAGAAATATAGTTTATACAACTCAAATTATGACTATGTTTCATTTATTTTATAGTCCCTATCTCCTAGAGGAATGTGGTCTAAGTATATAGGAGGGTGGACCAAAGGATTTAAAGGATCCTCCTTGTTTTTATTTTTAGGAGGCATAATTAATTCTGAAAAATTTACTTGGGATCGGGATGAGCAAGGTTACTAGGAGCATGTAGCTGTTGTGAATTTTTTGAAGAAAAAGGACATGTCACCTGGTTGTAGACAGATCAGCTCATAAAGACTTACACACTATAAAACCTGTAAAAAAAATTATTTATAGATACAATATAACAGCAAAGGCTAAAAAGGATGAATTTGTAGGGTTTATATAGTGAAATATTGTTTCCATTGTAAATGGTGTGGGTCATTTGAATTAATGGTAATCCAAGGTAATTAAATGTTTAACGGAAAAAAAACCCCGGGAAGTGATTTTATTGGAAAAGGGTTCACAACATCGTACGATGGAAATGGCAGAGGTAATGGGTAGGGATGGTGATAAATAGAAGGAGAGGAAAGTGGGGGATGGGTGTAGTAGGCAGTTACTGGTTTAGGCTAGGGGGTGCAAAGCGTGGTGAGGTGGCCACGTGGTAGTGGCTCCGGGAGGAGAAACAACTTTTTTCGCAACCCCCCGCCCCCCTGACGTTAAATATAGGATGGAGAGGGGGGCGAACGTTAACAATGACCATTGATTCAGAGAGTAGGCAGATCATGAGGTGGACATCTGTGGTTTTTTTAACAACATGTTACAGGACTTTTTGTTGTGTAGTGAGTTATTGAATTTTGGTCGAAAACTTAGGATAGGAACTTGAATTAATCACATGCATTACATTATGTGCTCAACACATAATGAGCCTCAAAAACATAGGATAAGGCACTTTGTGTCATATATCCCTTTATTAACCTAAGGAATAATGAAATTAAAACTTAGCATATAGAATTGTTTATCCTTTTTCAAAGCCAAAACACTTCTACCTACCCTTTCAAATTCGCATTATTTTTTCTAAACTAATATCTTTTATTTCTTCTAGGGGTGAATTTAGACTAGCAAACCCATACTCCTTTTTTTTATGAAAATATATTTTATCCTAATACTTATTTATCATATTGATTCAAATCTACCTTGCTATTGATTTACCAAGATTAGAATGTTTGGTATTTTTTTATTCTTTAACCTAATTTACAAAAATTAAAAATTGTTCAACCATGCTTAAGATTATTGGTGTAAACAAATAATAATTCATTGTGGCATTTTAAACAAGTTTCCTACAATCTTATTTCTTTTGACATAAAGAAAACTATATATCGGTAGTGGCATTTGAATTTGTAGCACTTTCAGTGTTATTTTCTTTTGTGGCTTTCTGATTTAATTTTTATTCTTTTTCATTTTTCCTTTATTTTCTTACTTTTCTCTTTATTAATCTTTTAGATATACCATCTTTTCTTTTTCTTTTATATATTTTTTGGAAAGCATTTTCATATTGAAAATTACTTACAATATAATATTAATGAGATAAAATACTCAATCACCCCGAGATCCTATAAATTATAGGACCCTAATAGTGGCTCCAGCTAGGGATGTCACTTCTCCATGTGAGGCTCCAAGAACATTTGATCAGTAGCCTTGAGTGTTCCATTTCAGTAATGTTTACACCTGATTTATTTTCTTGTTGGAGAAAATATGGTATCCTGTCAATCCAAAGCTTAGGGCCTTCTCTACGTGCTTCATCTTCTATCAATAGGTTACTAAATAAAAATAATAAATGCAACGGTATTTAAAATGATTTTATGTAAGAAAAATCTCTATTGCTAAGAGAAGTAATTCTTCAACATTCTACCATTCAAAGACCCACTAGACATTTCTGTTCCATCTAAGTCTTTAAGAAAGAATTCATTGTGTCCTATGAAAGCATATATAATGTAAGGTCCCTTCCAAATATTGTCAAATTTCCCATGTTTTACTTTGTACTGTCTTCTAGAATCCCACTTCAAAACTCTGTCAGCCAAATTGAAATCATCTGTTTTATTTCTTCTGTCAAAAACATTTTTGAAAATTTCCTTGATAACTTGTTTTTTATTGTAGACTTATTCCCTAGATTGGTGCAATTGGATGGTTTGATTAATCCTCTTTTGAGTGTCATTTGGCTCAACCTACAATTCCTAAATTATCTTCATAACTAGAACTCCCAAAGAGGATGGAAAAAAATAACATCCATGCCATAAACCAATTGGCATGGTGACATGCCAATTGACTTCTTTGTAGTAAGTCTATCAGCCCAAAGTGCATTAATTAACTTGTTGTGCCATGAATTTTCGTTGTATTATAACAAATTTTTTATTATGTTGACAAAACTATTATTTGAGGATTCAACTAACCCATTACCCTAAGGGTAATAAGTAGTTGAATGTCCCAAAGTAATATGTTATTTACTTTAGAAATCTGTCATTTTCTTCGATTTAAAAGTTGTAGTGTTATCAGTAATGAGCATGTTTGGACAACGAAACCTAGAGAGGATATTAGTTTCTAGAAATTTAATGATAACAACATCAGTGGCTAATTTGGAAGGTATGGCTTCAATCCGTTTAGTAAAGTAATCAGTTTTTGTGAGAATCCACTTATCTTGGGAAAAGGAAGGTGGATGGATTTCAACAATGAAATCCAATCTCCATTGTTGGAAAGGAATTTCAATGGATATGGGTTTTAAAGGCAGAGGAAATAATTTTATTTTTCCCTCAAATATTTTGCATTTGTGGCAGAAGGTTACTTTCTTATGGACATCGTGGAAAAGGGTAGGCCAGTAGAAACTAGCTATAAGGATTTTATTAGCAGTGGTTTTCCAGTATATATTTCCACTATAATTCCCTTCATGGAATTCCTGCATGGTTCTTTCTGCATCATTCTTCAATAGACACTTTAGTAAAATACCACCATCATCTATCCAGTATAAAATATCTTCTATGATGCAAAATATTACTTCTTTTAAAATTCAAAATCTACCCTTTGTATTTGTTAAACCGTGATCAGGTTTTAAACTGAATAAAAGAAATATTTGGTCTTCATACCATGGTGAGGTTAGAAAATCCTCAACAATTTGTGGAGTCATATGCTCCTCTTGATAATCTAATGCAACAACAAAGTTCATATCCAATGCATGAAAGTTGGACTCAACCTTCAATTTGGCTAGTACTTGTTCTTTGATAAGCTTAGTGGGTTTTATTTACAAGTCAAACTCAAGAATGATAGAAATCCATTTACCTCTTTTACCATCTAGTCCATTATGGGTTAAAATATCCTTGACCATTGAATTTTGGTACATAATAAATTATATGGGAATGTAGGATATACACTCTGAAATATTTGATTTATTTTAACAATGCAAAGGCTATTCTTTCCATTATGTTATATTTCAATGTTTCATCCCTTAAAGCCTTACTAAATAATGCAATGGGTTATTCAAATCCTTCATTAATTTTTTGTAATAAAATAGCTGCAACAATATGTTTAGATGCAAAATAAAAAAATATAAAATATTTAGTGAAATTTGGACTTGTCAGGACTAGTGATTTTGTCAATGCTTGTTTAATTTGATCAAATTATTTTCTAGCTTCAATGTTCCATCATATTTCTGAATCTCTTTTCAAAATATTTTGTATATTTCTTAGAATTTTTGCAAGGTTGGGAATGAATCTTCTTAGGAAATTTATCTTGCCAATAAATGATTGAAGCTCTTTAACATTTCTAGGATGACTGATTTTCAATATGGCTTCAATTATACTGGTATTAATCCTAATACCATATTTAGAATTTATATGACCTAGAAGTTCTCCTTCTTTGAGGCCAAAAAGTGTTTTCTTGGTATTTAATGAAATTCGAAAACTTCTACAATTTTCAGGAACTTTTCTCTGATGTAACAAATGTTCCTCATCCGTTTTTTAATATAAGTTAATGTAATCTAGATAGATCAAAATAAACCTACCAATTTCATGAGCAAAGGAAATATCCATTTCTCTTTGAAATGTGGCTCCAACATTCATGAATCCAAAGGGCATCTTCACATACATGAAGGTGCCCCATGGAGTGTTGAAAGTTGTTTTATTAGATCATCAAGATGAACTAAAACATGGTTGTAGCTTCAAAAACCATCTGATAAAGAAATCCTACTAGATCTAACTACCTTTTGTAATATATTATCCATTTTTGGCAAATGGTAATTGTATTTTAGGGAGACGTTATTAAGATTTCTAAAATCTATGCAAAATCTGATTTCTCATGTTTTATTCCTAGTTGGCACTATGTTAGACACCCATTTAGAGTGACTAAGAGGAACTATGATTTTAGCATCATACATATTTTTAATTTCTTTCTCAATGAGAGGCATCAGAACTCAATTTATTCTTGAAGTTTTTTCTTAAATGGTTTCTAATCTTCCTTAATTGGGATTTTATGTTGTATAATACTAGTATCATAAGCTTTGAGGTCGTTGTAGCTCCAAGAAAAGGCATCAATGAATTTTTTGAATAAACAATGTAATTTTGTTTTTCAGCAGTTGCTAGTGATTTAGATAGTTTTATCATTTTAGGATCTTTTTCACTGCCTATAGTACATTATTCTAGATCTGCCCCTTGTGGGCTCAATATTAGGCTTCTGGGCTACATCATTGAAATCAACTAGTTTTTCTAATGAGCTAAACCTCTAGGTAAAACAATATGCTTTAACTGAAGTATTTCAAACTCTTATTTCTCTGGATCTATTTCAAGAGATTCTAATTTATTTACAACTTTATCTACATCAATATTTACATTTGAATTATCTAACTATTTTTCTACGTTATAATGTACAACTATTTGATCTTGTAATTACCACTCTAAATATATAATATCTTCTTCTTATTCATCCTTAAACTGCAAAATGTTTTCAATTTGTTTGTAATTTGAAAAAACTTGCCAATACCTCATATTATCTAATACAATTGGTCGATGTTTTAGTTCCACTATATATTGTCTATTGGGGTGAGGCATTTTACAGGTGTTGGCTAAAACATCTAGACCATTTGCAAGGATATTCCGATTTCTAGGAATAGCAACAAGATCATATTCCACAAAAATTTCTAGAAAATGAACCACAACATTTCTGTATGCTCTGAATCTAGGATGTTTTGCAGAGTATTATCCTTTAATTTGTTTTATGATTAACTCATAATCCCCCTAAATGGAAATTCATTTGGAACCCATTTTCTTCAACAATTGCAATCCTAATAGAATTTCTTCATACTCATAAGGGAAATTTTGACGTCTAGAATGGGCCTCCTAAGGAATTAAAAAATAATAGTGGAAATAATAAAATATGATGTAATTACATCATCAAATTTTAGAGGGAAAACGAAAAAAATAAATTTTCAACTCATACTTTCAACTTATATCCCTATGGGTTTACTCAAATTTAGAGAGGAAACACTCATTTGCTGCAGAATTTGATTTCTCATCCAAGGAGTACCCATTTTGCATACTTTTGGTGGACCCTGTTACATGAAAAATGAGAAATACATGAAAAAAGTGATTGCAATCACGTTTTTTCATGTATTTCTGATTTTTCATGTACTAGGGTCTATCGAAAGTATGCAACATGGGTACTCCTTGGATGAGGAATTAAATTTTGCATCCAAAAAATACTCCTGCTCGAAATTTGAGTAAGACCTTAGGGATATAAGTTGAAAAAGTAGTTTTGTTATTTTATTATTTTTTAATATTTTTACTTTTTTACTCCAAAAATGGTGAATCATCCCCCATTATTGACATCATCATCATGAAGCCTATTGGTTCTTATAAAGTTTATTCTAGTTGTAAATTTATCTTAGGAGGCCCATTTTAGACCTCAGAATTCCCCTAATGTGTTTATATTAGTGGTACATTGGAAATTGTGCTTATATGAATCACGTTCAGCATGATTGTTTCCTATTTCTGAAACCGATACTCCTACTCCAGAACCCTCTCTGCTGCAATATCCATCAAAACTCATGTTCCAAAGAGGTTTGAGCTTAGTTTTCTGTTCCACTATTTCTATTTAGTTTTCATTTGTTTTAAAAATATCGTTTTATGCATTGGTAACCTGAGTATTGATATCTCCACCATTAAAAAGAATGAAAGAGTCTAAATCTGAGTGGAAAGAGTAAAGAAGATAGTTATGTGGTTTATCTTGACTATTCACCATGAATTTCATCAAATTTTCCCTATACAATCTCCTTTGCTGACCAAAAATTGGTATGGTAGCAAAGGTCATGTTGATTTGTAGGGTCCCTTGTAATTTTTCTCCCCATGAGCATGACAACAACATGCCATACTTAGGGGGTATATCTGCAACCACTATATCCATTAATATACTTTTAGCTGGGACTTGAGCTAAAGTAATACACAGATATTTGATAAAACCTAGGCATCTTACTTTGCTGGAATCAAATGAATATAAATATTTATAGGGTCTAGTAATGTGAAGACCAAGTTTTCCCATAACATATTTGGGCATTAAATTTTGTGAAGCACTTGAATCTAACATAACATTATGGAGAATATTATCATGAAAATTTAGGCTAACATAGAATAGAGGAACATCTCATTCCTATGGTTTTCCATCAACTTCTAGCCCAAATAAGAGTTCAGATTTATCATCATTCAAATTAACAGTGTCTGTGTTTTCCCCTATGTTTAGAGCCTTCATCACTTGAGATCTGTATATATTTTTGTTCATTAAATCTGTTAAAGTAATGCGAATTTTCAGTTTTTCTAATTCATTCTCAATGTTGAATGATATTTGAATCTTACTTAAGTTCATGAATTCAGATTTATCAGCAATTTCAGGTTATTTTTGCTGACTGGTGGTTGGAATATCATTTTGAGTATTTTTGGAAGCACTCCCAACTATATTTCTGGCAGGATTTTCTACTCTCTTTTTGCCAAAACTATCAGCAGTTTTCTTGGCAGAATTGTCTGTGATTTTCTTAACAACAATATCAAAGGTTTTCTTAGCAGGATTCTCAGAATCATTTTTTGTTGGTGGTATCTAATTTTTTCTTACTCCTAAGGTTTTACTTCCTGGGGACTTCCATAATATCATTTTGAAATCTTTGTTTGCAATCATATGATTCTTCTGAATCAAGCTTATTTTCAAAAAGTTGAAAGAGCTCTTGTTCTTCTTGAGTGAGGAAAATTGTTTCATCATCATTAATACCCAATAAATTTATTTGGTTATCTTCTACCTCTCCTACAATTTCCCCATCATCATCACCATAATTCTCCTGAAATAGAGGTCTAATTTGTTAATCTAGTCCCCTTTATTCCCTCTGTTTGATTTGGGGAGGATTTATTCTAACATTTTGATTACAATTTTTAGGTGCAGACTAGTTTTCTCTAGGAGCAGCGCTTTCTCTTAGATTAATCCTTTCCATCATTCTTTGTATTATTCTGGCTAATGAATCTATTTCAGCATTGGCAGAAGAATTTGAGGGTTTTTATTTCATGGTCGCTCTTCTTTCAGTCCTTATCGTAGCCCTCTTTCCTAAAACAATGGCTTCTACACTCACTGCATCCCTTTGCATTTCTTCTAATGCTAAGGACTCACTCTCTCAGCTGATAAGACATGTTTGCATCAAAGCCATCTAGGAATTTTATTAAGGCTAGAACCTGTGGTGGTTTAATGTTTGTAGGAATTGAATTATATACCCTATTAAATATAGTGCAATAATCCGAGACACTTTCCTTGGGTGCCCTCCTAATCCTTTAATATTCTGATAGAATATGAAGAGGGTTATTTTTAAATTCCCGTCTATTAAGGAATGTATGATGAAATGCAAGTAGATCATTGATGCTAGTAGGAGGAAATGTTTTAAAACATTTCCTAACTTCTGTGGTGAGACTTTGTGCAAACGACCTCATTTTTACATTTTCCTCATCTACCTCCTAAAGGTCAAACCTATCATTCATCCTATCTACATGATGTTGGGTAGTGATAGGTCCACTTCCATCAAAATGTGGAATCCTAGTTTGATAGTCTGGTGGCATGTTTTCCAAAGGTCCTTGAAGAACAACTGGAGCATATATGGCTGCCATTATAGGTATATGAGGATGAAAAATATTTGGGTTTATCAAAGTTGGTTGTTGCATGAAAGGTGGAGGTCGAATCAGAGGTGGAGGTTGAAATAACATTTGAGGTTTTGGTGAAGGTGAAGGTTGGACTGTGGGTGAATATTGGGGAGAAGATACGGTTTGAGTTGCTTGATGAGAAACTACCAGGGTAGTAGTGGAAACTATGGAAGGTGTACGACTAGATGACTTGAGATGAAAAGATTGTGATGAGCTAGATGAAAATGAAAAAGAATTCAAGGTAGAGAGTTCAATAGACTATTGGACATATGCCTCATGAACATAAAGGTAAAGACCTAAAACTAAACCATTCAATTTATCAAAATATTGAGTAATTTGAAGGTCAATATTAGGTTGGGAAGACTACAAAATAATGACGTCCTAATGTACCTTGGTCTACCATTTTTTCATCTACCGAGTTGGTTGAATTAGTTCTAAACAAACAATGTTCAAAAGGTAAATCAAATTGAATTTCTTGTAGGGTAAAAAAATATTTTGGGAGAGAATCTGCCCTATGGGGAGGACTCTTACTTCCTTGGCTCTCTACTATACCTTTTCTTCTCAGTAGTTTTTCAGGATCATCAATAATAATTGAAGGTTTTGGATCACGATGAGATCCAGTGACGTATTTTGGGAGCTAGAATTGAAATCTAAGCCACACACACACACTTTTTAGTTATAAAAATTAAAATGGAACAATATCTCAAAATATTCCTATCAAACACTTTTTAACTAGGGTTATGAATTCGAAGAAAATCACAATATTTTCAATTTTTCCCTAGTATGGTCACCATTATGTTATCGTTATGTAACTTACAATATTGTGAGAATAAACATAGAAGAAAACATCAAAACCACTTTGGAAGGTGGGATCTAGCCCTGCCAGCTTCAGAGAGGGATCTCTCTGTAAAATTGAACTATGTTTTGAGTGAATTTTAAGCTACTTATCACGATAGTAATTGTCTATTTGATTTTGATTGTTTGCTTGATTAAATTGCTATAATTCCACTGGGCTATCGAGTCTAAACATTTAACTAGATCCGCATCAAATTTTGAAGGAATTTCACAAGGCAAGCTAGTTTGCAGTAAGTGGATATTTTAGAATTTTAAATGGATTAAAATGGAAGAAATGTACAATTCAGTAGAAATGAAGGAGCAATGCAGTATTCCTCAATTTGGCCTCAACAGGAAACATGTAGACTACAAAAATCCAGAATAGGGTGCTCTTAACAACATATCATATTTGTCATAGTTTCTCTTATGTAATTAAGCTTTTCGGAAATTACAGAGAAAGAAAACCGTGAATAAACTATTAATAGAAGAAAAACATCACCAAATGGTACACCGCATGAATCCTATGAAGAATGTCCTTGTATTATTGATGCTTCCAGCAACCAGAAAATTACAATATTTAGCAGAACTTATATTAAAAAATCAACCCTTAATACTTCAAACTGTGAAGTATTTATACTATATTAAAAAATTATTTAGAAAATCATTGTCTCAGCTGACAATGTATCATTGGAGTTATCTCAAACAATAAACTCAATCTATTACAAAATAATAGGCAAGGTGTATAATAATCTGGAAATTTGGCTCTATTTTGGAGGAAATGGTGGATGAATAGGACTATTCCTATGCTTTGATGGATGATGTGTTGGCATGTGATGATTGCCTTCCGAATTTCTACTCAATCCTACAAATGGAAGAGTTTATCCTACCTGTCTTCATCTAATGGTCAACTTAATTACCTTGTGGCAAATCTCATCAACTTCTATATATCTGGAAAAAAAACTTTGTACAACAAAAATATGATTTACTTCATTATGGATGAAGAAGTCATTACCCATAGCTTCAAAAAATGCTCTGCCTTTCATTTTGCCTTTGATGATTTCAAATTTGGAGTTTTCCCTAGCCATCTCTTTCAGTTTTCTGACATATTCTTCATAACTAATTAAATAATCATTAATTACAAATAAATAAAGCAAAACCTTCTATGTTAAAAGCTCCATTCTAGCAAAAAATATATTGGATGTTATCCCTAAACTGTGACACTTTTCTTCTAGCTCGACAACTAGATTATTCTTGATAAGAATCCTCTTCACCTCCAGAGTAGTTTTTGTCTTGTCATCTACTCCCAAATCATCAAGTTCATATCTATTCTTAGAGTTCAGGAATTTGATGATGTTTTTTCATGTTGTGTGAATTTCTCCCAGCTCTTGTTTGATCTATGTTATAGCATCTGTTTCTATTTTGATTAATTATTTCTGCTAAAATATACTCTAGATGAAGGGCTAGATTTCAGCAATGGAGTTCATGATGTCTGTCCAGATGGTTTCCTTCACTTGGGCCACGATATGTCCTATTGCTGACTCTCTTTCTGACTTATGCAATATTTCAATCAATTTCAGAGCTCTCTGTGATTTTTTTGGGTGAGAAGCCTCACTCCTTGTCTTCTTGTCCTGTAAAAATTTAACTTTATCGTGCAATATCTTAATTTATTCTATGTGAATGGACAGATTTTTAATTCCATTGGTGAAATTTTCAACACCATCTTCTGTTTGTGTAGTCTTTGGAGTATAATATGTTGCTATAGGAATGGTTGTAAGAGGTAGAACATCTAATTGAATCATAGAAAACTTTGTATTCTACTACTTTTGTTTCTTCATCTTCTCCATCTTAGTCTCCATCTGCCTTATTTGCGCATTTTTCTCTATGATGAGATTCATCATGTCAGTCTTCTGGCTCTATGTCTCCTCAATATCCTTGGTAAGAGGATCTTTAGTGTTTAACAATGTCAACTACTTTCTCAATGCTACTATGTCAAAATTCTTCTTCTTGATTATTTACTCAGAAGCCTTCATGTTTGAAGGGTCATATCCCATATTAACCACTAAATATTATAGTTATTTAATCCTTGTATCCTTGTCAAGAGAAGAAATCTTTCCCCTTTTAAACTGTGACTGGATATTTTACAAGGAAACCTACAATTTGGAAATATTCATGGTAGTATTAGTCAGAGTTGGAGAAATAATTTCACTTGTCTACTTATGCATCTCCATTTGATAATTGGAAGGAATATTACTTATGTTAACTTCAAATGTTGTCTTCTTATAACCAGATGCTGACTTTGGCTATGGAATTTTGGCCTCAAGGATGGCCATCTGCATCCTAACCTTCTCTGAATCAAACACTAACAAAAAACCTCTTTCAGAACTGGAATTATGCTTCCAGAATTGGGCATAGGTGTTTTTCTTAATAATTTCATTCTTAAGCTTTATCTCCCTGAACCTATCAAATGATGTCTTCTCCTTCTCACCTTTTACAACCTTAGTTGCTCAAATATATTCTTGTTGGTCATGAGATACCGAATAAGTTGTGGGAGAAGCAGTAGATTGGCCATCTACTTGAGAGGAGGAATGTGTTTCTTTAATCACCATAGAAAATTCTTACTTTGTATTTTTTTCAGTGTTAACCTTAGGATTTAGATTTTTTCTCTTCCTTTACATTATCGTAAATTATTTACCTACACTATTAGTCACTAAAGGTGACTCTTCCTCTATGTGCCTTTACACTTATTTTTCCTATGGGATAAGGGTCTGTGATGTTAATGTAGATACCAGATGCTCCTCAACTTCCTGCAATGTATTTTCTACCCATACTAACTGGTTCATGTATCTTTCTATCTCAGGCCTCTAGCTATGAATGTAGGTATTATTTTTGTTTTCTACTCTCATCTTTGAAATGATTCCTAGAGGGTCATATGACCAAGTGAAACTCAAGCTGAAATTCATCTCCTTCAAAACCTTATCTACCTCCTCCCTTTCTTAGCTGTTATTGCAAATGAAAGACCAAATCTATGTCTTGATCTTGAATTGGGACTTCTTCTTGCCTGATACAAAGTGAATATCATTGGTATTTAGAATTTTTCTAATATATTCAAGAGAAAAAATCCTCATTGGGAGGAATTTTGGGAGCTTATAACGTGCAATGTCACATCCATATACTCTGATCTCGTTGTAATTCTCGTACAAGAACCAGTCTCCTCTCCTAGCATGATTTCTAAAATGAAGTATCCTATTAATTTCCTCACTTATCCTACGTTATGCTGCACTGCTTTGGACACTCATAGGTGGATGAAAAGCATGTTTAATGAATTTTTTGTAAGATAATTTATTCTGTTCTTTCATCACCAAAGATGAATAGAAGATTATTGATTGATGGTCTCATTCTTCATCGAGATTGTGCATTGAAAATTTGAACCTATTTTCCTGATAATACACAAACATATATACCAAAATGGAAGAGTATTTGAACACTTCCTTAGTCTGAAACTTGAGAAACTGATCATGAATGTATTTAGCCGGGAATTGGCTAAAATCGAAAATAATTGATGGTTTTCTATCTGTTGAAAATATAGAAAGGAAGCATAGAATGGGTTCATCTAGCCACTGGTCATAATAATAGCCAAGGATGTATGAAATGGTTTCTATTATGTATTTAGCTTGATTACGGAATATGGAGGAAGGGTATGGAGGATTTATTTTTGGCAATTGAGTGTTTTCAGGAAGAAATATGTCAAATATTTTGGCTCTTTTAGCAAAATCAAGCTTTTGGTACAGTTCATTAAGGGCTCCCAAGGAACAAGAAGTGTTATTTTCCACAGAGGGAGTTTGCATCATATGGTCAATTGGATGGCCAGTGATGGTGAAAAGGATTGCATGAGTAGGGGGAATAATAACTCTTTGATTGGGAACGTAACATGCTTGGCATATCCTGGTGAATTCAAGGGCATGGAAGGTGTGAGGGAATATATAATGTGGTACATTGGACTCCCAGAGTCCAATCTCATATAATTTATCAATGTATTTATCCTCCAACCAACAATATAGTTCAAAAAACTCAAATTATTACAATGTTTCATTTATTTTATAGTCTCTATCTAGTAGAGGAATCCAGTATAAGTCGATGGGATGGTGGACCAAATGATTGAAAGGATACTCCTAGTTTTTCTTTTTATGAGGCATATATAATTCTAAAGAATTTACTTGGGATCAGGGTGAATAGGGTTACCGAGAATGCGTAGCAAATGTGAATTGGTTAATGAGGAAAATGAAGGTTTTCTCACTTGGTTACAGACATATCAGTTGATAAAAAATGGTGCACTATAAAACCTATAAACAATTGGATTTGTAGTGAGAATAGAACAGTAAGGTTTAAAAGGATGAATTTATAGGTTTTATATAATGGAAGATTGTTTCTGCTGTAAATGGCATGGGTTCGTTGAATTAACAGTCATCCAAGGCAATTAAATTTTTAATGGATAAAACACCCCAGGAAGTGATTTGATTGGCAAAAGATTAATGATGTGGCATGATGGAAATGATAGAGGTAACGGGTAGGGTCAAAAATAACTAGACCAAGGATAAAGTGGTTTTCGGGGCGGGGGGGGTAGTAGGTGGTTAGTGGTTTAGGTTGCGGGGGATGTGAAGCATGAAGTGGTTGCCAGGTGGTACTGGGTCTAGGAAGAGAAACAACTTCTTTCAAACTGCCCCCTGGTAAATCTAGGATGGAGAGGGGGGTAGAAAGTTAACAAGGACTGTTGATTTGGATATCGAGCAGATCATGGGGTGGATAGATGTGGGTTGTCTAACAATATGTAACATGAATTTTTGTCGGGTAGTTATTTCTTGACTTTGGGTTGAAAAATTAGGATAAGACCTTGAATAAATCACATGTATTCCTTTATGCGCTCAACACATAATGAACCTCAAAAACTTAGGATAAAGCAATTTTTTTCATATACCTTTTATGCACGTAAGGGATATTGAAATTAAAAATTAGGATACAAAATTTTTTATCCTTTTACAAAGCCAAAACACTTCTACCTACCCTTTCAAATTAACATTCTTTTTGCTAAAATATTTTTTTTATTTCTTGTAGCAGTGTGTTTAGGCTAACAAACCCATATTCCTTTTTTTTCACGAAAAATATATTTTATCCTAACAGTTATTTCTCCTATTGATTCAGATTAAACCGTTGAATCCATGCCAATTTCGACTTAACTATTTATTTACTAGATTAAACAGTTGAATCCATTCCATTTTCTACCTAACTATTTATTTGCCATGATTAGGATTTTTGGTAAATCTTTATTCTCTAACCTAATTTAGAAAAATTCAAAATTGTTCAACCATGATTAAGCTGTATTGTGTAAACAAATAACTAGTCATTGTGGCATTTTAAACAAGGTGCACACAATATTATTTTATTTGACATAAATAAAACTATATATCAGTAGTGGCATTTCAATTTGCAGTACTTTCCTTCTTATTTTCTTTTGTGGGAAACTAATTATATTTTTATTCTTTTTCATTTTTTCTTTATTTTCTTCTTTTTCTCTTTATTCATTTTTTACATATACCCTATTTTCATTTTCTCTTATATATTTTTTGGAAATAATTTTCATATTGAAATTTATTTACAATATAATATTACTCAGATAAAATACTCAATCACCTTGATATCCTATAAATTATAGGACCCTAACACGATCTTTATAGTGGGAAAAGAAATAATGGTAAGGAAAAAAACTTCTGATGCAAAAGAAATATAGGTATTGTACTTATTAGATTAACCTACACAATAAAACCTTGATGTATGATCACTTCCTCAAATGCAGAATATGCACCTCGAGGAAAAACGTACAAATTTTTCGAAGCACCCATGTGTAGATAGGTTAGGCCATGCATATCATGGTCCTCCACATGCCAAGAAAACCAATTGAACAAAATGGAAATGTAAACTATTAGTGAAGTTTCTCTGGGCACCTTGTCTGTCATATAATGTAGCAATGACCCTTATGATCATGAGGAAACCAGCATATTACAACTATTGGTTGAGAGGTCCAAACATGAATTCAAAGTGTTTCCTTCCGTACTTTAACTTTATCTCCTGTGGTGTACATGATGGCAGTAGAAATTTCCCATTGGGTTCCCCAATGACACTTCCAGGGATATCAATGGCATACTCTACAGTAATAGGTGTATCGACAATCGTCCTCTAAAACAATGTTTACACCACTAGAGTAGGAACACCACTTGAGGTTTTTAGTCTTGACCTTGCAAACGTCTTCTCCTTGGCCTCAAATTGTTCCACTCTATAGTTCTCCCCACTCTCCCATAATGTTTTTTTCACCACGGTTGATTTTTTCACTATGTTCTGCAGAGGGTCTCCTTTTCTTTCATTGGTACTCCATCCTATTTTTTTTTGGTGAGTGGTGAATTTCGCAATTTTGGTGCCTTTATTTAACTCATTAGCATATTTATAATAATTGGACACTTGAGCTTTTGGTGATTGGCGATTTTCCTACAGAAACACTATTAATATCACTATTGTAGTTTTTTTTCTATGACTTACCCAAAAAACGGTTCATATTACAAATGGCAACCGTGCCTTGGTTATGGGAGGAATTATCTTGCAAATACTGTACAGGATAGCTTCCTTTTCTATGTTCAAGATTTACCAAATTTGGGTAGAGAATTCGGCTTTGGTGGGATGGTACTTTGGTCCAAATGGCAATGCCTTTAGCCGTGGAAGCACAAAAACATCCCCCATTTTCAACATGAATGTAAAAGAACAATACTATTATCTATTTTGTTCTATATTTCAACATGCAACACAAAAAAAATTCAACTATTACGCCAAATTTAATCATTGATACTATAGAGTGCCTCCTAATTAAAAGCTCTTCAGTTTTAAACTTTTTCCCTCTTCATTGTTTTCAAAAGAGAGTATAAAACTTTTATGTTATTATTAGAACTTCAAACCTTTCGAGTTTCAAACCTTTTTCCCCTTGTATTTTTGGTAAAGAGAGTATAAACATTTTTGTTATTATTAGCGGTTAAAACATTTTCAGTTTCAAACATTTTTCCTTTGTAATGTTTTGCAAAGAGAGTATAGAACTATTATGGAGTGTAAATCTATATTTTATATAGTATAAAATTGTTATAATTTTAGCATTATAGTTGGATTCATCGAACTTCTTAAGGGGTCTTTTAATTTATCAACTTAAATTTTAACATTGAAAATGGATAAGAGGTTTTTTTATTTTAACATTATAGATGCATTTATAGACCTTGTTATCTCTAAATTTTAATATTGTAGATGGATTTTGCAGTGTTATGATTTACTGAAATGTAACACTTTAGTATAAAATTTGCAATTTTCCATTTTTGACATGGCACAGTTAAAAATGACTAGCATAAATGACTAATTCAAGTACTTTTTGTACTTGTTGGTTGGTCATATTTTTATCCTTGGACTATAGTAGTCATTTACATTAATCATTTTAATTTTTCCACTTATTATCTAGTCATACGTTTTAGTCCTAGACTAAATTAGTCATGGAATTTAGTATTTTTTTATTTGAGTCTCTTATTATCTAGCCATATATTTTATCCCTAGACTAAATTAGTGATTTAAGTTAGTCATTTTTATTTGAGTCACGTAAAATTTATCAAATTTAGTAGTAATTCACTTGAAATAATTGTGGTGAGTGACTTTTTTAGTCACGTAGTGACTAATATTTCATTTTGTACTAGTGGTAGCTTTTATGAAGGTTGCACATCCTGTACATCAAAATATTGCTCCATTTGTAGTATCCATGTTACCAGATTTTCACCATAAAAATTATTCCTATATATATTTGGAATGTGGTGGTTTTTAAACCCACATTGGAGTCTCTAAAATTATAATTCATATTCCTTTTTTCCTCATCAATATTTTTATCGATTACCTTGTCATGATTGGGAAACCTTTCCTGAAAAAAAAATTATCAACACTTCCAACCTGACATTCATCGCATCCATGTCTACATTAAAAACACCCTTGTTTCCCTTTATAACATACATGTTCCATTTTAATCCATCCATGTAATATTTGTTTGTTCTTTGTGAGAGAAAAGTGTTGCACTTGGTCCCATAACTTTGATATATCGTTCTGTAGTTCTTCCTCTTCATGCATCATAGGAGATATTTATGAGAGCTTAATGGGTGTATAATTTTTTTTTTTTAGGAGTTTCAAAACCAAATACTGATTTCTATGCTTAAATATTCCCTTTAAATCACTTCAAACTAATTTTTCAAATAAAATTTATGCAAAGTTAAAAAATTAACACATTTTTATTTCTTTTTAGGAGCTCGATATGGAAATTGTTATATGTGTATTATTAGGGATATCCAAGATCTAAAATTTAGTCTTGTGGTATCCCTCTAAGTATTCTTTTCAATGCCACAAGTCATACCAAATGTGGAGTGTTCAAGGTAACTTTATGACCAATCTCGCATGATGGCCTGATTATGGAATAGTTCAGTAGAGAGAACTTGTACAGAGTACCACATATCACTATTTCAACCTATGGCCCTAAAAATGATATACCAGATACTACAGTAACTGTTCTTTTAGCTAATGTTTATGAAATTCAAATGAAATATTTTTAGCGGACGTTATGATGCTTTCCCAAGGTCACATATTTGAGACGAAATTGTGGAGCATGAAAAAAACATAACTTTTTTGGACCATATGGCTAAAAATATAGTGAAGCATGGTATGACATTTGTAAAAAAATTTCATTAGAGTTTATTCTCCTCGTGGAAAAATTTCAGCTTTTGAACCTTCATAGAAAAAGCGTTATAGTGAAAATTACAAGACCTATTTTCTATAGAGAAACCCTTGAATTCAAATTTCTGATACCAAATTTTATGCAACCAACTCACAAAACAGAAAAAAAGATAAATTAAAAACATCAAATTTATCCTATTCGAGGAGGAAACCTAATTTACATTACATAAGTGAGAAATTCTTGGATGATAAAATGATAAGACCTCCTTGGTATATATATGGGTCTAAGGGGTCACAATATAATCAGAGCCTAGATATCAATAAAATTGAAGGGAGGGAGAATAAAAGTATTGGGCTTCTATGAGGCTACACTAACAATAACAATAATGGGAATATAATAGTATTATATGGACCTCATATTTTATATCTAAGTCATCATTTGAGTGATATTTTTTTTTATTTTTTATCATCTCGATGAAATAGCTTCTCTCCTAGTTACAAGAATTAAGCTTTACTGTTGATTTCAAAGTTCCTTTTTTTATTTCATATCGTCTTGTCAAGTCTTTATATTTTAACCTTCTAGTTTTGATACTCCTTTTGTATTTAATTTTTAATGGCCCAAAATTTACCTAGGTTTACCTTATTATTAAAGTGTTGGAAGCTTCATCAACGCCATGGATTCAAATGATCTAATACCAGATAATCCATAAACAATAGTTCTATGGTGTATCCATATTATCAACATGGAGCCTCACTATGTAAATAAATAAAAATTATGGTTTTTAATTCACAATTAGGCAAAGATCGATAAAGGCTTCACTATGGGAGAAATAATTACCACATCGGTTCATGTTCGGGGTATACATGTAGAAAAAAATTAAATAATATATTGGATGATATATAGGGGTAAAGGATTTTTATATTTGTAGATATAAAAATAAAATCTGAAAGTTAATGAAAAATATAAATGGGTATAAAAAATGTTAATGAAAAAATGGATACTGACAATATCTAGTGAAAGTAGGGATTTCTTAAATTAGGAAGGTGTAGAGGGTTTGTAATGGTAGCGGGTTAAATAATGTGATTTTAAGAGGTAATCACCAATATGTAGTCAAATTAATGGTGTTGTTTAATATGACACAAACACACATGATATGCAATAGGTTCATTAAGTTATGCCCTCATGCTCCCATCCTACTTTTGAGGATGTTATTTTCCTAGGCATGAATGTAAGCCTTCATTTCTAGTTCTAAGTCTTGGTGTCATGGATTTATAGTATAAAGGTCGATTTCCACTAGAATACCATCTTTAGTTTATTATTTCAATTATATTTCTAGATAAATGTTACCATTTCTTTGTTTAAATTTGAAATATTTATAAATTCTAAGCTTATGGTGCCAACAAAATAAGATGCACGTTTCATTAAATTTACATACAAAACTCTCTATTTCCTAATACACTTTCCTACTTATTCTATACACAAAAAAAACAAATTATGGAAGTCTCATTACCATTACCATCATAACAATGATCTTATATTATATTTTTGAAATTCTTATATAATATTTATTATAGGGAGTGTTAATGTGTAGATATTGAAGGTGGTTTTTCTATCATGTACTTAGATTGAAAAAAATAAGTGGAATGGTTGTAGGTGATGTTAGGATATCCCGAGACATAGGAAATAGTTAAGAATAACTTAGTCTAGTGTAGATTTAGGTAAAGTATGTTTCTTTACCATGTACATTTATAGCTTATAATCCGACGGTCATGATTTGTAGTGATCCGATGGTTATCTCTCATCTCGGTATTAACGGCACTTGATATGTGGCTTAATGCCCGATTGGTCCATGATCTCTATTTAAAGAGCAAGGAGCGTCATTTGTCCAGTAACCGTTTATGAGAGAAACATAAGTAAATTTTATTTTATATTAATAAATTCCTTGAAGTGGCTGGGTTGGCTCAGGGCATGGATTGTTTCCCTCTTTGAGGGTTTTAACCATGTGATTATACTAGTGTACTGATTTGTGATCTGTTTGTGAATAATGACCTTTGGTTCTTGATCTACGGAGCTTACTCTATAAATTCCTATAGGTGAATGCCTCACAAGTTTCGTAAAACAAAAATTGTATATTGGGGTTGTAACATGTGTGTCACATAACAATTTTTCACACCACAAATTGTAAATTCATGTGGTAACATGTGCTTTACATAATGAGAATTCAGGCCATGATCCTAATTAAAGGTTGAATTGAGAAATGGTTAATAAAATTATAGTTGTAATGTGTCATGATCTAACTTAGTTATGAAACTTATTTATTTTGATTTTGTGGGAATCATAAGCAATTGAGATAAAATACCACTGCATCTAATTATCATGAAAATGTATGAATAAAACAAAAATAATGACATAGGTGCAAAATTCATAATATAATTAGAGTTAAATCATGCAATGGAATGTTGTCCACAAAGTTAATCAATAATTCTTAAAACCATATTTGAGAAATAAATCCTAACATACAAATAATAATTAAAAATTACAAAAAAAATCTATAAATTAGGAGATACAGTCACACAAATAATTAACAAAAATACATTGGAGCATTAAAATTGGAATAGGGAAACAAATAATTAATCTGGTTTTTTTGGTATTCTCAAGAAGTATTAGAAAATGGAGCTTCACACCCTTAATGAAATATTTATTGTATTTTTCCTCAATCATGATAGTTTAGCATATTATTTTTGCTAATGGAAAATTTTGTTCACCGTGGTAAATTTCAAATCCACTTTTTCATCCAACCTTTCATCGAACCTAAAATTATATTTCTTTATTGTGAGTACTCAAACATTTTCGCCGACCCTCTTTTTTCCTTTTGTGCAAGAACTCATCTTTTAATTTATTAACTCTTTCATTATTTTTCCATCAGATTTGGCACACTTTATTATTATGTTGCCTTCAATACCAAACATCAAGTTTTGTATTTCATCTCATGGGACCAAAATGATACTTTTTTCCTTTAATCTTATAATTTATTGTTAGTAGACATTTGACATGAAACTTTGGAAAAAAAACTATCCATTTTCCCAACATTAGAGGAGGGATTATTCTAAATCCCTGTAAATTACACATAATGTACTTCTAAATATTTTGTATATGTAGGTCTAACTATAACAATCTAAATGTGATATTTCTTTGTGGAAAATTTTATTATTTGAACTAGTTGACATCTTTATATTATGTATTTACATAAATATTTAGTTAAAGAAGGGGAAAACATTAATTGTACCTTTTTTGGGTGTTAGTGCCCAAAAATATTCATTTAATATTAACTCATAATTAGAGAATCATTGAGTAATTTGTTCAAGGTAACTCATATTCTTGTTTCACCAATTTAATGGACTTACTTAGGCAACCATGTGATACAATCTCCTACTTATTATATTTTTTTCCATTTAATTAAATGCAGTCCTAATGTATACTAATCTTGAAACTAGTATTCTATCACAGTTTAAATTGATCTTGAAACTACTATTCTATCACAGATTAAATTGAGGTAATAATTATTATATTTTTTCCATTTAATTAAATGCAATCCTCATGTACACTAATGTTGAAACTAGTATTCTATCACAGATTAAATTGAGATAATATATGAAATTGAAAAACATATTCAAGACTAATACTATATTGTTTGTAAAGAGATTTGAAGGAAAATACTTAAATTATAAAACTAAATATATTACCACATAGAATATGAAAAAAAAAAAAATTGCAAAGAGGAAAGAATGAAATTAAAAAAGACACTTAAGTAAGAAACATTATTAATAAAAAACTTTAAATAAAAATATTTTAATCTCTAATAAGATATGTGAAGTTGGAAATAATATAAAGAGGAAATATAGAATAAATATATCCAATTCAAATCTCTTTAATCAAAATCTAGTTTAGGTTACTAGTCCCGATTTGTAAAGAGTATTGACCTTTTTTCTACAAATTGACTTTTGCATTTCAATATTAGGAGAATAGGGTAACTAAGATCCAGGAGATATTATGGTCATTAAGTTCGTTTTTATCTCAATAATTTGATGAAGACTATAAATGAAATGTTTTACGGGTTCATAGAGATCAAATCAAAATTATATGAATTTAATTACAGGAAAAAAGAGAGTTACATGGTGGATTTAGGAGAAAGCATAATCAAACATGGGCCAAATTATGCAAGATGTGGAGAACGATGCACATACAACTTATTATTTTTTTATATAAACATTCAAAGGTGATAACCACTAATATTTTCGACCAGACTAAGGTTGTGTCTAATATTATGATACAATATACCTTTTATGTGAATAAGGGTTGATATGGGTGATGGTTGAGACAACATTTCCATTTTACTATGGCTAAGGGAATTGGGATGTGTCTAATCTTATGATACAATATACCTTTTATGTGAATAAGGGTTGATATGGGCCATGGTTGACACAACATTTCCATTGTACTATGGCTAAGGGAATTGTTCATCACTGTTATATATCTATATATCTATATATATATGTTGGATTTTGATTTAAATTGAGTAAAAGTGTATGTGCCATGCTAAGTTATTAACACCTACAATCTCGAGTAAGTGCTGAGATAGTTTGGAATAGGTGGTGTAAGGAACATAATGCTAAATGGTGGAGAGAGTCACTCGAATCAATAGGAAAAGCTGCACTTTAATGGGAAAAGTGTGCTAGATATGCTTCTACATGAGAAATGAACGTTTGAATATGATTTGAATGAGTAATAAGTGGCAATGGAAAATAGTAGCCTTACACAATAAAGTTTGAATATGATTTGAATGAGTAATAAATGCCAATGGAAAATAGTAACCTTACACAATCATGATTAATGGTAATACATAAATTCCATTAAAGGTTCTCACAATGAAATAAAGTAAGAACTTGAATTAGAAGTAGAGAGGACCAGGTATTGTTAGAAACAAACTGTCTAAGTGCAGTTTTTTCATTATAACGTAAGAAGCATGCAATGTGTCCAACATATATAAGTTATTTTAATCTATACAAATATAGATAAGAAATTGCTTAAAATGAGGATTAAAAACTATTATCTTACAAATAGCATATATCAATTATGGAAAAAAGATAATTTCTTGAGCAATATGTATTTATTTAGGCACATTGAGACACATGAAATTTTATAATATTTTTTGTTGAAGCCTTACCCCTGAAGAAAATGTAATATGATACCAATATAATCTTTGTTTTTAAAGACATTGTAACTAGAATAGGGAAGGAAAACTACTTTTCCTAGTATAAATACTATTGTAGCGTTATATACCACCGGACTGTAGTTGTTAAAGAAGGAAACTGATTCACACCAAACCTGAAATATGGGTAAAAATTGAGTGCGGGATAAAATGGAACAGAGGGTGACATGATGAATGCAACCAAAATTGAAGATCAAATGTAAAATAGTTGTATTAATAAATTTTTTATGTAAACATATACTGAGGTAAATACCACAAACTCTAGTGATATGTTGAATCAAAATTCAAGCTTAGTATGGGTATCCACTAGGACATTTGGCCCAATTTCCGACGACCACTTCATTGCTATTCTGACACATAGTCATCGCAAGAGCGACAGTTTGAGGCTGGACAAAACGTGGTTAGCCTTCGAGTCGCACTTCTGACACTTCAATAAAGTGTCGGAATAGCGACACTTCTTCCAACATTTTCCAAACCATTGATCTTACTACGTTTTCCAAACAGTTTCTCCTCCGACGTTTTTCAAAAGTGTTGGTGTTTCGACGTTTATCAAATTTTCACACAACTGTCGCAATTTCGACAATATGTCTTCGTCAATCTTCCTACGTTTTCCAAGCCATCGGTCTTCCGACGTTTTTCAAGAGCATCGGTCTTCCGACGTTTATCAAATTTTCACACAACTGTGGCAATTATGATGATATGCCTTCTAACGTTTAGAACGTTTCTCTTTCGATGCTTATGTAACATCGCTTTTCTAATGAAAAATTAAAAATATTTAAAAAAAGAAACGTCGCTCTTCCAATACTTATGTAATGTCACTTGCTCAACGAAAAAGTAAAAATATTTAAAAAAGAAATGTTTCTCTTCCGACATGTAAGACCTCGATCTTCCAATTTGTAATGCATCAGTCTTTCGACGTGTAAGGCGCCGGTCTTCCAATGCTTGGATAAAAATATTTAAAAAAAAATTTGCCAAATGTACTAGTTTGAATGTATATCCTCTGCCTTGAGTAAATTTTGCATTTAGAGAAGAACTAAAAGTTCCATCTAACATATTTATTCTTGCAAGTCTTAGATAATTCTCATTCATTTTGGAAGAATTTCACACTTTATGCAGATGATAACTCTTCACACTACCTCCTTTTCTTTACTTATTTTAGTTTTCGTATTATTTAGAAGTCAAGAAGACTAGTTTCCTTTTTCCATTCTTATTGAAGTCCCTAAAAGATCCATCCTCATCATTCTTCTGTAGTGAAACATGCACAAAAGAATTTTTTTTTTTTATAACATAGATGCATACAATTTTTTAGATAACAAGAAATAAGCCCAAGATACTCGTTGGCACTGTCCACCTATCACAAAATCATGTTGAATACGTCACCTTCGAAAAAGGATACAATTTGGAGACAATGCCACATACATTTTTTGTTCTTCTAGGCTTTCCTAAAGATTAAACTCTTAATAGATTATAACCAAAACAGATTAATATTACAGAAATAGATTAATAAATCATTAGGGTCATTGTCTATGTAATTTATTGCGGACTGTCAAATAACCTTTGGGAAAGTTTTAAAATTCATATGAAAAGATATTAATTTACATATCAATAATTACATCATATAGATTTAACTTGTATAGGTCCCGTGAGGCAATTTTTGCTTTATGAGCCTTACATAATCATGTCAATTCATGAAATAGGCCAAACTAATAGCAAGGAAACTATATAATTGAATATGAAACCTATGAAAAAATAATACAATAAGCCATTATGTCATAGTGATATCTCTATAATTAGTTCATTACAGATCAAAGCTATCACTATTGAAATGAAACACAGCTCTGTTTCTCAAGTTTCTTAAGTTGTATGACCTGCATTCCTTTGCTATGCTTGTCTCTAAAATTTTAGGACCATATACAAAAGAACCAATGTCAACATTCTCCCACTCATCTGAAACTTTCCCAAATATATCTACATTCAAAACCATGTAAAATATTGTCAGATATTGAGACCATCTTGATCAATGTAGCAATTATGAGTTTCCATGGGGATAGTCACAAGAAATTGGTTTAAATGTTACAAACCATATATGAAATAATATCAAATTGATCAAATCAATCCCAATGCAATTAACAAAATTATTATTTTGAAATAATCTTAATTATTTAGTTTAACATTACTGGCGTGCCAAGATTGGCCGACTTTTCCCTATTATTTCTTGACTATTGAATATTGAATATTTTCAAGGCCCTCGCTAATTAATTGCTGATTACAAATTATTTCATCTATGTTCCTAACATTTGTTTCCCAATGTTATTTATATTATTTATAGATATATAGATATAGATAAATATTCCTTCAAAGCTGATCTATTCAAATTTCTTATATGTTCATTTTTCCTTCTCAAGGATGGAATTTGACAACGGTATGCCTCTTTGGCAATGCATAATCATGATTCTCTAGTTACTCAAAGGAGACAAAGTAGGGGTTCTCAGCTATGACATATCTTTAGTCAATAAAAATATAACTTATTTTCACTAACAAATAAGCTCACATATGATACATTGAAAGATGGAAAGGTTGAAAGAACATTTTGAAATGTGATTAGAACTCAGGAACTAGGATGGAATAAGACATTTTAAATGCATAAGACAAAAAGGTCCAGAAAGGCTCACGTTATGCAAATAAAAAATGGATGGCTGCAAGGTGAATTGACTTGATAGCCCATGCCAATTTAAAATTCATATTAGAAGGCAGGCTTGGAATTTGATAATCACCCCTATATATCTAGCTAAACTTTGATGACACTTGAAGTTATCACATTGCAATTCGTAATATTCCGACGTTTTAAAAAGTCAGTCTGCAAAGAGGCCCATTTTTTCAAGACAACACTTAACCTATCTTCAAAAGTCATTTTTATCCTAAAACTATTATAAAAGTCTAAATCAAAATCAATGGGTTGAAGATCTTCAAAATTAGAGAAATTTCAAGCATAAATTGTAAATAGAAAAACAAAAGGAGAGAGCCATCATGGCATCAAATTGCCCCTTCTGCAAGCCTGATTTCTCTCCTTATCTTGTAATATAGGTATAGATATTGTTGAAAAAGGGAAAATTTAGACAAGAATATCTTGCTCACATAAACTTCAATTCATAGGCTATCTTACCCAATTATACAAACATGGAAATTGCCCCAAGTCTAAATTTCATGGAAAATCCAAGGATAGCCCTGCTCTAGCATGGGAAGGAATCATCCTAGAAACCAAAACACCCACATTGTAGCACTGACCTTCAAATTTTTATACAGAAGACCAAATAGAAAATCAGAACTCAAGCCCGCAAAGAAAACAGGGTGCTTGAGGTAGATAATGTCTTTGGTAAGATGTTGGGGGAAGGGTTAGCTCCCTCCCTGGTGACTTATACCATGCTTTTTGATGGACTATGTAGAGCTAGTGCCATTGATCTTGCATATAAAGTATTAGAAAAAATGGTAAAGCAGGGTTGTTCTCCAAATGTCTACACTTACAGTGCACTGGTCTATGGACTTTGCAGGGAAGGAAAACTAGAAGAGGCCGAAATGGTCATTGATAAAATGAAGAAGAAAGGCTTACAACCTAACCAAGTAACATACACATCATTGATTGATGGAAACATCAAATGAGGTAGGGTGGATCATTCTTTTGATCTATTAAGTAAGATGATAAATGAAGGATGCCAAACTAATTATCGAACTTATTGTGAGCTTATGAATGGTATAGTTCAAGAAAACAAGATACAAAAAGAACACTTGATTCCTGATGAGGATGTAGTAGGTAGTTTAGATCTTGATAACTTGGATGAAATTCATGACCTAGATGGAATGCCACTCGAAATAAATAATTTTCTTGCATTTAATATTCTTGACAAAATTATGGAGATGCATTGTCAGCCTACTGTAGATACTTATAGTGCCTTAATTGCAGGATTATGAAAATCAGGCAGACTCCTTGAGGCAGACTAGCTAATAAAAAATATTTTAGAGAGAGGCCTCTATCCCAATAAAGCAATTTATACAACTCTTATTAATGGGAACTGTAAACAAGGAAACTACGTCAATTGTTTGAAGCTTTTTGATAGAATGGTTGAAAATGGTTATGAACCACAACTATCTTTGTACAATTCTGTGATTCCTGGACTTTGTAAAGAAGGCAAGGTGCAAGAAGCGGAAAGGTTGTTTCACAATGCATTGCAAAGTGGACATAACCCTGACGAAGGGATGTGGAAAATGCTAATTGATGGCCTTCTCAATGATAAGTTCCTTGGCAAGTTATGAATACAAATGATCAGTTGTATGTCATTGTTCCTTTTTGCAAGGAGTGAACTATAAGTGAGCTTCTTTGTGACTTATTTTCTTGCAAAGAGGGGTAATGTTCATGGGATTAATTTGATTTAATCTCACAGAAGGAGGATTCTTTGTGCTAAATTCAACAAATAAGGCACCACTCCTATGCCTAATTTTCATGTGATAGGGACGATGCCTTTAAGGATAACTATTGCCTTGTTTTTTGGCCTATAACGGTATTGTTTGGCAAACACATAATTTAAAATAGGTGTTTGTAAACACTAAGTGATGTTGACAAAGATAACAATATGAACCAGCATTCAAATACAATATTACCAGTTGTTATAACATGAAGATATCCATATTTTGATACAGAGCAAGTTATGTATGGATGACATGAAATCATGTTTGATTGTAAATATTTTGCAACAGAATCTCTTTTCACCTAATTTTTGGACCAACACAAAGGAAAGGAATGAATATTAACAAATACTAGCATTGCAGGGTTGTTTTCCAGTATATGGGTGCTATTTCTTGTGTTAAATTCTGAACCTAGCACCTGGCGATTAATTCCTAGTAGATTTATAACTAATATATTGAAAAAAGAATAACACTAGGTTCAGAATTGCAGACATCAACAACCCGGTCAAAACTACCAATTGGAGACACAGATGGATGACTGCTAGGGAGCTGGGATTAGAAGTAGCTTTTCATGAATCATGGAATGCATATGTAAATGCTCTGAATTCTCGCCAAATTTGATTAACTGATAGAGAGGACAAGATTCTCTGGAGTTCCTCTCATTTTGGTGAATATCTCCCCAAGCTTTGATACATCACAATGATTGCAGTTCGAGTCCTTGCAGAGTTAAAGTGGTGGAGGAAAATGCTTTGGAAATATAAGTGCCTAGCCAAGTCAAAAAAATTTATGTGGTATTGAAAGAAAGATCTCAACCTTGTATGTGCTTCAAGGAAGGTATGTGATTGGGCCTGGTTTATGCCCCTTGTACAAAAATAGTGAGGAAATGATCATTCACGTATTCCAGGAATGCCCTTTAATCAAACAAATCTGGGAACTATGTCGAGTGACTGTAGGCTAGCTAGGACAGTGGGAAGCATCAACTATCGAAGAAACTTGGAGAAGGTGGCTTGCATTATCAAAACCAAAGAAATCTAAAGGGAATTGCATTATCACTGGATAAACACAGAAACTTAACGAAAAGCACTGCATATTTAGGGAAATCCATTACAGCAATAAATATTTCAGTGGGACTATTGAATGAAGACATGGATTACCTTGTTCAGGGCATTTGACGACATGTTCTTTAGATTTCACCACTTTTACTTCTCCAAATCCCATTGCATGGGGCTGAATGAAGGGCCTTTGAATCCACACGGTAGGTATTGATGTCTGTATACAAGGCACAATACTATTATGATAATTGTTTTTGATCATTAGACCAAAGGAAATCGGGATCCGATGTATCAGAGAAAATTCTTTCTATAGAAGGAAATAAATCACCATACTTCAACCAAATGTATCAGAGCAGACTTGCAATAGGCACTCAGGATCAATTTCTTTACTTACCACATCCTTCCTCCAAACCTACGACAGTATGACCACATCCTTCCTCCAAACCTGCAATATTATGGTTGCATCCTTCCTCAAAAACTAGTGACAATATGGCCACATATTCCCTCTTTCCCTAGACAAACCATGCAACCAGAGGGAAATGAACGAGGGAAATTAAAAATTTTGATATTTGAAATTTTTTGACATTTTGAAATGAAATACGTGTGTTTTTTAAGGCCACTCAAATTCCATTAAATAAAATGTGTGAGAATTTTCTTGGGGTTAATAAGGGGTTTGTGTAAATAAGTGTTATTGTTGATTATAAATAATTATTAATGAGATTAGATCTAAGACATTTATTTAAATTAATAATTATATAAAATTGTTTAATTTTTATTTCAGAAACTAGAGATTTTGGTTGATTTTTTAATCTAAATATGTGATATTAAAGTTGAATTATGGTAACTTAAAAATAAGTTTTATGTGGTTAAAAGGGAAGTAGTAATGTTATGGTATGAATGATTATTTTCAATGAAATTTTTTGTTTAGTAAGGATAACTCATCTATGGACATTTTCCATGATTTTTAAGACGGAGTCAATATAGGAAAGGTGATACTTAAAGGGCTCCCACATGCTTTAGAAATTTTATATCTATTGGTTTATAAACATTAGAGGTGGAAAAATATCCTAAGCTCTAGAGCTAAGTTTTTTCCAACTTAGCTATATCTTGAACAACAAATTATTGTTGACGTCAAGGATATGATAGAAATTTGGTGGGTTGTAGGGTAGTCTTGTCATGAAATAAATGTAATGTAGTTAATAGGTAGGTAGGGGGAACCATTTTGGTGGAACTTGGCCATAAATGGGACATCTATCCATGCATATTTTTTTAAGAACAAATACACCTAGTGGATTAACATTGTACGGGAATCACTTTAGGATATAGGCTACTGTGCACACACTAACTAAATGGATATTAGTGAACCCACAAAAGTATTATAGGTGCTTTTATATAAATGGGTGTTCTTGTGTTCTCATTGGTTAGTTATGGGAAAATGACAATAAAGTAAGAGAAGTTATAGGTGCTTTTATAGAAATAGGTATTCTTGTGCTCTCATTGGTTAAGTATGGGCAAATGACAATAAAGTAAGAGAAGGATTTGACTACTGGACAATTAGAGGAATGATTCCACAAAAAACCAAGCATGGTGCTACAAAAATTTCTAGGCTAAGGGATTTTTAAGGGGTTCCCCCACCATATGACTGGAAGAAGAGAATGGTCATTCCAGATGCTCTAAAAGTGTTGACGCTTCAACCAGGTCATAATTACTATCTGCTAAGAAGGCTTTCCAAAGAATTTGGCTGGCATCACTATGACACTATTACGGAATTAGACGAGAAGAGAAAGACAAAGGCTCAAGTATCATATGAGAGAAGGAAGCAATTGGAAAAATTGAGATCAAAAGCAGTGGAGTTAGCCAAAAAGTAGCTTGCCCCAGAGATGGATAAGATAAAACTTGACAACATATTGGTCAATTTCCTTGACCCTTTATTGGTTATTTAGAAGCATTATGAATACACCACCGTTAATATCAAGGTAACCCCTAACAGATCAAGGGCTAAAAGTTGTAGTTTTTTTATGAATATCAACATAGCACAACCATGCTTACAACCAGGATACTTTTTTTGAGGAGGAAAAATCTCGTCGAGATCAACATCAAGAATCCATTCCAAAAAAAAGGGTACAACTTGTGGTGATTCCAGATGAGCATAGATGAATAGCTACAATTGATGTCGAATGTGGAAATTATGGAGGAAAAATATGAAATTCATCTTCCTTTTGCATTCAAGCGAGAGGAAAATCAATCGTCAATGAAAATTCAAAATTTTCAAGCTGAGCAAGATCAACCAAATTGGGGGCAAAGTTTGGGGAACCTTCGTATGTGATATGGCTACGGGCTATCTACCCCCACATAGTCTGATATGCAAACAGTAAAAATTGTAGGCATAGGGTTAATTAATCCCACACATAGGGATTACATAGGTTTTATTCCCACACCACATGCTTATGAAATGAAATCTCTCTTTATTGTCAATATGTGCATATGCATCAACAAGCCATATATTTAATTTTACTGGTTGGGTGGCTCTAAGAACCATGCCCGAACGGGTTTGGGTGGGCGCCCTCAACCGAAACAACCCAACCCAATTTTTTTTGGGTGGGCGCCCTTAAATGAAACAACATGGCGCATCTGACCGAATGAAGGCACAAGGGAGAATTTCACTATGGGTTGTGTAATGGTACACTCATATCAATGCTAAGCTTAACCAATCATACAATATTAGCTATAATATAAACATTAGCAATCAAACTATGTTTCTACTTAAGGTTTATAAGATACACATGTTGGCATAGAGCTAGTAAGGCTATGTACTTATTACTATGATTCTGGTTAGTGTTAATAAGGTATGAAATGAATATGGAAACATAGATCATTATTTCATAACAAGGAGCTTAGCTTGAATATGGAGTTCTTGGACACTGTAATATAAGACCTTGATTAAGGATATCATGTTTATACGAATATGTGTTATTCCATTACGTGTAGTTACATCAAGAAAAACTTGGTCACTAATTCAGTGGACTTGATTCATTAGTACTAATATCATAGTGAAATCAATAAGCTTATAGATTCAATAAAGCTTACTACTAGCTTAAGTAAGGTGATATAGTGATAGTTACTAAGCTTAACATGGGCATCATAGGTATGATACAGTCTCTCATATATAACAATCTGCTTTTAGTTCCATATAACTATTACCATTTTAACTAATACATGGGAATCATAGAAGAGAGATAAGGGTGAATACATTACTCAGCTTAAGCTAATCAAACTCTTTTCACTAATCAAAGATGGAAAGAGCGTATTCAATGATATGTAGCTACAACAGGAACACGCATATCTCAGTATTGAGCTTGCATTACACCTATGTCCACATTAGCTATTGAAATAAAAGATATTTTATTAGGTAGAATATTTTATGCTATTACTCTATCCTTAACCTGTATGATGAATATGGACATTGTAGTATACACTAGTGTAACACTGAAACGTACTTTTTATAAAAGACCAATATGAGATAATGTAGATTAGGGAAACACTATCCTCATATAAACTATACAAGCTTATGGATCTAGATATGATCTAAGCCTATACTATGATATGTTTATTTTTTATCACTTTATTATGATATATTGATTAGCCTAGGATTAAGGGACATTTCGACATCCTGGAGCACTAGACAATACACCATTGGCTTGGCACCTTGGTACAAGGGTTTTAAGGGTAAAATTGAACGAAAAAATATAAAGGATAATTGTGTGTCTTACACGATTAGTGGCATCATAGAGGAAATTAATGAGATAACATTAAGAATTATAGATTTTCCTGTTCGCAAGTGGACTCAGGATTACAAGGAATTTCTGGAAGCATTGATGACTGGGAATGATAAGATTAAAGAACCATTCATAACGGACTATAAGGAATACAATGCTGATACCAGGGTCCATTTAGAGGTGTCATTATCTGAAGAGAATATGAAGATTTCACTTCAAGGCAACCTTTTAAGGAAATTCAAACTGGCGACTACAATCAGTACAAGTAACATGCATCTTTTTGGCTCAGAGGGAATCAATCATAAACATGAGACCCATGAGAAAGTTTTGGATCACTTCTATCATATCCATATTGAATTCTATGAAAAGAGAAATAAATTCCAATTGGACAACCTTCAGCTTGATTTGCTGAAATTGGACAATAAAGTCAGATTCATCCTGGGAGTGGTAAATGGAGAAATCATAGTGAACAACAGGAAACATCCATAATTGCTTACAATCAAATACATGAAAAAAAACATAAAAAAAACCACATAATAATCGTGAACAAGCTTAATATTTAATTATGAACTGTAAAGGAACTTACAAAATGTGACACTATGAACTTGGTCAAGTGCACAAGAAAAATATCCTGGACATGACCCTTGCTGTTGATGTAAGAGGATTTGTACCTGCGTTGCCAATTCATTCAAAATCCATAATTATCTATACAATAAATAAAAGTAATGGATGTAGTATTTTTTACTCTAAGATGCATTCTTATGATAATGTTAGAACATATGTTGAAAATGTCAAAACATACCTGAATAAGCTCCTCTTCATTTCAAGAACAATTTATTGGAGTCGCCTGAACTTGGAATAAGCCTCCCACAATATGAAAGAGTAGAAACTAAATCAAAAATGACTTTTTTGTTTCTACGTTGGATTGAGGGAGGTTTTCTCCATGATTAAATCGCGCCAATAAACTATTCTTTACTAAAAAGGTCCAACCACATGAAGGTGGAAGCTCGTATGGTGCCTCCCTCACCTCCCCCCCCTCACTTCACTCTCAAGTCCCTAATACCCAATCTATACTTCATTTTTTACTTTCATGAGCGAAAAAAAAAAATATTCAATAACTAATTAAAAAACAATGCACAAAAAGTATGCAAGAAAACATTGAAATTAGTTCTTGACATAAAAATAATATGATAAATGAGTTTTTAATATAACGCAAAAAATGTTCCAAGTATGGTAACATTTGTCTTATAATAATACAATATTTTACATTATCAATTTTTCTTTTTATTCTTCCTACTTCTAAAGCTCCTAACTACATCATCAACATGATCATGTTATACTCCTGTTTCGTGCCTTTCTCGCATTGCTGACCTAGTTGCATAGTCATGATGTCTAGTCTCATCCAATGACGGGGCATTACCTACAAAAACAGATAATATTAAATTTTAATTGTCAGTTTTTAAATATCATTGAACTAGTTCGGTAATATTAATAAATGAAAATTGCAATGAGATTATTTACCTAGTGCATCATTTGTCACCATTGGGACCATTCCCTTGTCTTCCTCTCTAGTGATAAGATCGTCAGGTACAACATTATCTGTCATTTAAACAAAAAACGTTATAACGACAACCATCAAGGTATAATTAGAAAAAATTATAAGTGGAAATTAATTACCGTCGTGGTCTTCACCGATAGTAGCATTGTCGGCCTAGTCCCCACTACAATGATTAGGTTGCACGTTAGGAACATGTTCTTTTGGAAATATTTTTCTCTCAACGCACTGCTCTACAACTAGGTTATTTGGCTCGTTTAAAGTGTTGCTCCACTGATTTAAACAAATTTGTTAGACATTAAATTTATGGACGAAAACAAACATATTGAAAGGTCAATGTTTTACGTTATCAGGCATTCTAGATCTTTGGACCTCTCCCAAGATTCTATGATATTCAGCTACAGCTTCGTAGCTGGAATGGAAAGTGATATTTTTATCCTCCTCTGTAGTTTCCCTTCCAAATTCATCACCCTACATTACATATGACTGTGTATTTTTAATGTTATTTGAATGGATTACAACAATGTTGGAAGGTGATACAATTAATTATAGGATGTTTAGCTACTTACAATTCTTGCGGCTAATTTTAAGTAGCTGCCCTGGCCTAGCTTGTCATGGCCCTTTTTTTCAATCCTAGCTTTGGTTTCCTTTGAGGTTTCATGTAACCCATCATCAAAATATTTAAGTCAAATATTACGTAGAAAACTTTCATTTTAGACATAAATAAAATTAAAGTTATTGAATTAAAGTCGTAATTTACCTTGCGGGTCTAGTTGGCATTTTTCCTTCTTTCTTTGTCCTTTTCCCTTTTCCGTCATGGATGAGTGCTCTCCACTCACTCTATGGAACTGTGAGAGGATGCCCGTATCTAGGGTTAAATTGCAATTGCGTCCTATAGGTGTCCCTGGTATATTTCAAATATTTTCCAACTACCCGAGCCACTGTTGTTCTGTCAAATGTGCCCACCCCAAAAAGGGCTTCTAGATAATCTATAAGTTATTTTTTTAGGTTGGAATTCTAGGAATTCCACCTTGTGCATACGCATGGGCCAAAAATTACCAATGCATGGGTCTCTAAAAACCTGTAAAACTCATTGTTTCCTACATAGAAAAAATATATTATCATTAATTTAAAAAAAAAAATCATGATAAAATAAGTTTTAGATAGAGTACATGAAATAGTTAAAATATTAAAAATTACCTAGGAGTCGCACATGCTTTATAGGGACACCTTCATCGTTCATCAACAACGTTCCATTAATGGTCCCCTGGGAGCTGGCACATGTAGCTCTAGTAAACACAATAATATAGTTGGCCATATCAGCCTCATCACTCCCAACATGTTCAGCAGTCGGTTGGGTGTCTTCTTGGGCAAGGTGTGTTTCTCGGCTGCCACCTAAAGGAGTAGAAGGTTTATGATAGGGTCGCTTGGAAATATCTTGCCCTTATGTCCCACTACCACCAACACCGGGTGCACCAGGTGTCAGATAATGCTACATACAAAATAATTTTTTATTAGTTTATTTAATGTAAAAATTAAAAATAAAACTATCACAACTCATATCATGCAGAAGAAAAAAATAGCCTTTTGATTTTTTATTATTACCTTATATGTTTCTAGTTGGGTCATAAGTTCTGTTATCCTCATTGTTATTTTAGGTGTTTGAGGCAAAGCATCTACCAAATGCTCAAATTCCAACTTTGATTTTCGTGCCTTTTTTCACAGCAACAACATTGGACATAGGAATGAAAAAAGCTCTTCCTCGTAAAGGGAATCATCAGGCATACCATGGATAGGTTTCCGCATTTTTGAACAAAATTAATATTATTGCAATTATGTAAATAAATAAAATACCTGAAGATAGAGCAACGCTGACACTTTACATGTTCTTCCGTAGGCCTCTTTCCACAATCATCATACGGCCCTGATCAGTTTGCCACATTACAATAAAATTAGAAATTTCAAAACTTGAAAACAATATCTAACTTGAAAACACAAAATGAAAACTGAAATAATTTCTAAATTTACCTTTCTAATAGATAAAATTTGTGCATTAAAGAGGCCCTAGAGTGGTTGAGTATAATTAAAAGTAAGGGTTGTAAGCCAAATTTTTATACTTACACCTTGCTAGCAGACAATTTCTGCAAAAGTAGGTAGATTAGATGAGGCTAAAGAGGTTTTCAATGAAGCTTGGAATGGTATCCATAGATGGGATAGTTGTCATAACTATATAATTGAAAATATGAAAAATAATAATAGCTCTAACTCTTATGTGTTGCAATCAACCAATTTGGCATATCCACATCATTCCCCCAAATGGTTTCCTAGATTCTATATTAAGATGCAAGCACACCTGTAACAAACAGAAAATAAGTTCACCATTTGAAATGGATTAACCCTAAATGTTCAAGAAGACATCAAGACCTTTGAACCAGTTTGTTCCTGAGCAAGCCAGTTCAGCTACAAATAGTCCAACCAAGTTTGTCTAGAATTAAATGAGATTCGACCAAAATGTCAAGTCAGCTCACCATGTTGGCAAGCAAAGTTGACATGTTGAGTACTTGCCACAAATAGTGAGTAGTGTTACAGAGCATATAAAAAGTTTATTATTTTTCTAATATGTAAAGGGCTTCCCACAAGACAATTGCCAAGTGTAAAAAATAATTTCTTGAGTGCTCAAATTCATCTTGAACAATGGAACCCATCTTATTGTGTTGAGTTACCATACTATCATCATGTTACTTAATGGCACTCCTTATGCTTAATCTACATACTATTATTTTTCCTAAGCTAAGTCCATTGCTCAGTTTCATGCTAATTATTGACACATAATAGTAAGATTTAATATAAACTATCCATGTTTGAAGTGGAACCCTTGTGTATACCTTACCAATACAGAGTAAAGCATAACAAAATACAGTAATATGGATCCTTATCATACTCTAAGCTAGTAACACTAAATACAGAATCACTGCTATATAACAGACTATGTGTTTACATACAATATTGAACCTCTATTAATCAATGGCTCTTGTTCATATTATACAAGTGGTGTACTGAAAGTAGGAAACAAGGTGATTACTGGTACTGTTCATGATTTTAGTGCTTATACTATTCTAGATAGGTAGTCATAGGTCCATAAGCTTATATAAGGGTCTAACATAGCTTATTCAATAGGTACTAGTGGAATGTATCACTATCTTATATTCACTCATTATGAGCTTTAAGACTAGTATGCTTACAGTTTCATATATCTGTAGATTATGCATAATACTAATACTTATGGAGTTCTATTACACTATGCTTAACTATGAACACTTAAGCTTGTTTCTCGTTTTTATTGGATTTTTTAACCACGTGTTATCTATGGGAATAGTTCAGGTCATGGATTCGAACCATTTAAGCTTGAATAGGCTTTTAACCCTAAGGATGGTTGATGTGAAAATTTCAAGCCGTAGGTGACTAATGTCTGTGATCTCAATCAAACGAGTAGATTGCTAAATTTAATTAATGCCAAAATTAAACCATAGCCTTCATCACAAAATTTCTTGAAACTAAATAGCAAAGCATAAAAATAGTTTCAAATTTTCAATGAAATTGCAAGGAAAACTCCACAAGCTGCTAGGTAAAGAAATAAAGAGATATCAAAATAACATCCTGAACTAAGCTTGTACAACTTGCTTGAGAGAGTACACTGAAAAAACAGAAACAACATAAAACGGTTGTATGGCCTGCTGGAAAGCCTGCAGAGGCTATTTATATGATTGTATGGAATTGCTCCATACATCTGTATAGAACTGTGTAGCACCTGTACAGACTATTGCATGTTGTCGATATTTGCCTCATCTGAATGCCTACTCTCTCTCGGTGACCCCTCAAGCATGATAGTATGGGTGAAAGCCTCTACCTTGACCTATCCTTATACTTTTAGCTGAGAATCTATTTTGAAATTACTCCTAGTCTAAGTCATGCAATGAGATACAATTTTTAGAATCGTAAGTTAACTATAAGACTTCAAATTTTTTACTAAAGTAAATTACAAAATACAATTAATTTCTCTTTAATAGAACTATTTTTCAATAATGTATCAAACTACTTGCACATTCACACCAAACCTATGCAGAAATTGCTTCCCAAGCTATAATTTTCAACAATTTTCATTTCTACATGTTGCAAAGTTTATAGTATGAAAGCCAAAAGACTTCAATATTGTATTGTTAATTCTAAGTTGGTAGGAAACATTAATTGGAACTTATTGAGCACAACCTCTCTCAAAACAATAGATTTTAGATTTTCACATCATCATAATCACCATAAAACATTCTGCTTCATTTAAGTTTTCAATATTATAGTCAATTATGTATTTAATTTCTATTGTGTGTTTGCATAAACATACAAGATCTATCTATGTCAAGGAACACAACATTCCTGAGGTTATCGTTTCATACCAAAATTACTGTCTAGACTTCTGGTGTGACTTGTGGATCCATCCCAAAGAGATGGTATATTTAGGGATCAGATAATAACAGAAACATAAAGAGATTATTATCGAGTCTGAGGGGTGTAAGGTTTTAAATTCTCTAAGTGAAGCTTTCGGAAAACTAAAACCTTGTCGTTTGGCTGCAGTTCGGTGAAATGCCAGAGGTGTCAAGGACATCCTCACATCCACTCTAGACGCAATCCATGTGAACCAGTGCAAGCCAGATCCAAGTAATAGCAAAGCATGAAAACCCTAGGAGAAATTCATTTAATATACATTTTTCATATTATTCAAGCGAATTTTGCTTGAAAAACAATCACATCTATCTGATATGGATATTTTGATCTGGTCAGTATAAGCTCAGTGGAAATACTTGAAGGTCAGAATGATCTGTATGTAGGCATGATAAGTCTAATAATTCCTTGACTGGGATTTCCTGATTTGTGATCAGCTTATCCAACCCACAGCATCAACATCATGAAGCATTTCTATAATGTCCTTGCAATGGCTCACTTGGATATGAATGTGCTTTTTTGCTCAAACTCCAAGGCACCTTTGGCTGAAACTCTGCCCTTCCCTCTCAACTAAAGAATATTCTCAACATGTGTAAAGAAAAAACTGCCATCATTGATAGAAAAGGAAACTTTTCATTCCCCAAAACCCTTATTAAAGAATTATATCATGAAAATAACTTCAAAGATTTATACACAATTACTATCAACTAATCTAAGGTAGAAATTGTTACAGTAGGTGTAGAATTTACACGAAATTTTGATTTGCTGATAAGAACAATATGAAAAACACTTTCTTCTCTTACAAACATAGAATTTCTCTACCCAATTTTAAACGGAATTAGGAACAGAAATAAAGCAGTCACACAATTCAAGAAAATTTGTTTTTTAACTAGGGAACCCAACTGGGAAAACCCTCTGCTTGATCAGAATTTTATTGATAGTGAAATTGAACAATTGATCTCTTATAAAATAACTCTGTCTCAATAGAAACCGATCTGATTTCTTTTCCAGAACTAAGCTTGAAACACCTGCAAGTGTTGATCTCTGCTGCTCTCTACCAACCTATGCACAAGCTTCTCTTGCACACTCTTCCTCTCACAAGCTCCACGCAGAAACTTATCCTTCCTATTTCTTGGTCTCACCAACTTGTGTGAACCCAAAAAATGCTTAAAGTTTAAACTTGTGCCTTCATTCCTTATTTTAAAGGAAATTTGAATGGTTAAAATTAGTGAGTTTTGTAATTAAGCAATTGAACTGGAGTTTTTCTAGTAAACAAAAGTCAACAGAACTAGTTAACTGGATCCTCCTAAAAAATTAGGAGGCTAACTCCACTTAAGCTTTCAATTCCCAATTTAACTCACACTAGAAGAACAAAAATCAACCTTCAACTTCAACACATCAGTTAATTTCTTCATGCACTCCCAATTTTTTTGGAAATCGAACATGCACAAAAAAGAAAGAACTCCACTTTGACTCCTTGAATTAAGGCACAAATCAAGGAATCATTTTTTTGGCTAATTTTCAATGGTAGAATCAGGGACTACTAATGTTCTGCCATTGATAATAGAGAGAGAGAAAGTAAAAAATGGGTATCAAAAGGATAAAATTATGTAAATATATCTCAACTTGATTTTCTTTTATTAAATCCTTTATTTTCGCATGAATTAGTAGAAGAATACCTTATCAGTTTTCTTGATTTTCTCACCCATACTGGCAAGAATTTTGTAGATGCCAGTTCCAAGGTACATTAAATATGCATACTGTACTGTCCAATTAAATTATAGCATAAAATTGGTAGATGAAATCACTCCACAAATATTGGTCATGTTTTTCAAATTAAAAGGAATGAGACTTCTTCCCAAGGTATCTTATATTTCCATTAGTGGTAGAGCCATATTCAAGTTGCATAATAATTTCCTCCCAAATGTAAACATGACTCAAGGGATCAATTTCTCAGTAATAGGACAAAAATTAATTTCATTTGAGAGAACAACAAAGTTACAAATTTATAGGGATATATTGCTAACAACATCACTACAATCAAAGAATATATTGACATGGAAAATCCTGATCACTTCACAATAAAAAAGTAAAAATCCCATTGGGGACAGATTGTCACAAATGCAATGGCCCACAAATATAAAATTGAAGGAAATAAAATTCATGCCATATATTGACCAAATCCAACCCGCTCTTCGACCCAGAAAATAAGAAGAAGAATTCCCAGAGACATCTTCCAGAAATCAAAATTAAAGGTCCCTTATGAATTCGATATCTCTGTAGCAAAGGTCAGATGAGAAAAACCTTGGGAAACACCTTACTAGCGAGCTATGCAGTTGGGAGAAGAGAAAAAATTAGATGACTAGAGATCCAATATAAACTAGTGATTTGAATCCAAGCAGAAGGACAACTGTCTCTTGAATAGAAACAAGGAAATTGGCAAGGCATATGGATGGTTACTACATAGCACAAAGTTTATGAAATAATAAGACAAAACATAATACAAGATGTCAGTGCATCCATGATAATCACTTCCTTGATAGAGCTAAAAGCCAAGTCCAGCAGAATTGAATGTCGCAGACAGATCAAATAAATGCAAATGTAAAGGATTTGTATTCTGATTTCAAAAACATGTTAGTGTTATGGATCATGATAAAATAAATTCAAATGTTAGATGCTTCCAACCAAATTAGAATAGATTAGTTTGCTACACTTGAGAAAATATGGCAAATAAAAATACAAATATATATATTGTGAGGAACATTCCAAAGGTGGACTCATTCCCCAGGTTTTGCGATGTTGAGGGTGCCACTAGAGAAAAACACACACCAAAATAAGAGAGACTCCAGCCTAAATATTTTCTAGATCTACCTTTAGGGCATCCTTGGGTTCGTGCAATTAGCATCAAGTATTTATTTTTTAATTTGTATTGCTTAATGACTTAGCTTGGTAAAAAAGGAGGCCACATGCTATAGAAATGCTAAAATAAAAATATCTAAAAGCTAAATTGAAACATTCACCACCAAAAGCTACCATAGGCATTTGTAGAGACAATGCATGAGGAGGTGAAGACTTACAAAGACTGTTGGGATGCCATGTGAATTGAACAGCCTGGAAGCAAATTACAGACTTATTGAATCAACAAAAAAGAAGTGTTCTAGTAGTTTGCAACAAGAGAAGAGAAGGCTAAACTCCAAATATGCATAGAGAAGAGTGAATATTAGCTTGTGCTCATGGAACCCCAAGATTTTCTACCATTATGATCACATTGCTCTGAATATTGTGAATCATGGAGAGACTAAGACCTATAGATTTTAATCCACTTGCTGAATTGACATATTCTACAACAAAGAGTTAGATTTTATCTATTTCCTTCTATTTCCTATTCTTTACATTATTAATTCTTTCAAATTATTTCTATAGCATTTGCTTGCTATGATTGCTTAAGTAAGCTACTTCCATAGTTGTTGCACTCTAATAGTGTCACAATTTTGTAGTGAGTCACAAAATTATAGAAAATGTTTGGTGCATCAAGTGGGATCAAAGAAAAGTTCAGCTCTGGTTGAGAATTTGCAAAATTATCAAAACTAATTCTCTCTTGCTAGTTGGGTTCCATGAGATCAATTCATGTGCAACTATGATAGCAAGGAGACCTAAAAGAGATTCATTTGTTCTTTTTTCTATTGAGAGAAGAGAAATGAGGCAGTGTCAAAAGAAAGGCTTGTGAATGGTAGTCTCATAGGCTTAGAAAACTCCTAAGGATGTCGCCACAAAGAGATGTGAGGAACCAGGAATTTGAGGAATTGAGAAGGAAAATTGAAGAATTAGAAACCAGACAAATTGGAGATGCTGTAGCTATAGCAGACTCAGAATCAGAGGATGTTTTGGCAGAAGAACCCAGTTAAGCATTTGATCTCATTTTTTAAATATATAGGTAATATAAGGGTGGAAGTTTCATGCTATAATGGGTTTGAAAGTAAAGGCTCATACATTGGATAGGTGAACTCAATAGATATTGTGAGTATGAGAATGTCCAATACCCCAATATAGTTCTTTTTACAATAACTAAGTCGAAAGGGTATCTTGCACTATGCTGTAATGTTGTGAAAAATGGCAGAGTGGAAAAGCACCAGGAGAAGATTAAGAATTGGAATAAAATGGTGAGAAAAATCAAGGACAAGTTCTTTCTTGTTGATTATGAACAAATTTTATGCAGAGAAAGCACAAAATTTGAATCAAAAATAGATATCTATCTGGGATTATACATAAGAATTCTTCAAAATGACTCCCAAATCAGGATTAAAAGAGCCACAATATCAAAGCTTAGTAAGGTGTGTGAATGGATTGAAGGTCCAGTTTCAAGATGAGATGAGTACCCATTCTTTCCAAATCATGGATGAAGCATATCAAATTGCTTCCAAGGTAGAGGAAAAGTTGAATAGGAAGTAGCAGTAGAATTGCAGAGGAAAAAAATTAGAAGCAAAGAAAGAGTAAAGGTTGTAGGGAGACATTCTAGCGAAGGGAGATAAGCTGAAGCATTAAGAAGTCAATTTTCCTAAGGAGAGAACCATGTGGCAGAGGCAGAGAGTTTAGAAAATGCAAGGATAAGTATGTCATTACTTGTTACAGGGATGGAGTAGATAGGCAGAAAGCTTCTAAATGCCCATAGAAGCACAATCTAGGAAGAAAGAATGAGCATAGGACTCACGTCACATGGGCAGGTGAGGCATCAACTATGGGAGAAAATGTTGTAATACTTCAGCATGAAGAGCGTGAAAAACATTTTTCAAAATGGCGTTACTCAAACCTAAAAGGATGGCTACAAAAGTACATAAACAGAGGGAAAGTTTTTAGAACTAAATGCCAGGTTCTAGCCTTCTAGGTAAATGCTGCAAATTTATCATCGATGGTGGGAGTACAGAAAATTTGGTGTCCACTGAGTTGATCAATACGCTAAAATTAAAGTGCATCCCCTATCCCAATCCATATTGGGTTTCATAGTTATAGAAATGTCAGCATGTCACTGTGAGAGGGTATTGTTTGTTGAGTTTTCAGATCAGCAACTTCAATGATCAAGGATTATGTATATGGCAGAGATGGGGGCATCTCATGTATTATTGCGAACACCTTGGTAGTTTGATAGGAAGGAGCTGAAGGATGATAATGAAAATACATATGAATTCAGCAAATATGGACAGCATTATAGTAGAGCAAATGGAAAAAGAGGAGACAACAACAACAGACAATAGTGATGCAGGGTGTAATGGCAACAAAAGTGGTCATGTAATGTTGTGCTCAAACAAATAATTTCTCAAGGAAGATAGGCAAAATTATTTTTGGCCATAATGCCAAAGAAGTTACAAGAACATAAGGAAAATAGTTATGTGCTGATGGAAACTCAACAATTGTTGAATGAGTTTGCAGAGATTGTTGCTAATGATATGCCAAAGGGAATACCTCCCATGAGAAGTATTTCACATTAGCTTGATTTGGTTCAAAGATCTACAATAGGGGATTGCCTGTGAATTGATACGCATTTAAGCCCGTGTGCAATTTCTTTCAATTTATACAAAAAAACATGGAAAATAAGTTCACACCTATAAAAAACAGAAAATAAGTTCACATTACCATTTTTCCTGTTAATGGAGGAAGGGCCTACAGTATTTTATGAAGCTTTCTGGAGTTTCTTGAACATTTCACGGGTGGTTCTTTGCAGCATGAGGCATATAACCAGTAGTAGGGTTTTAGTCAATTATGGAGGTGGAAAGTACCCATAGTGATTCCATGCAGGGGTATATGTAGTGATTAATGTAAAAGTTTGAAAGACACGCGATTGATCCGAAACCTTTGAACACCATGCAATTCATTTGAAATGCCTTTGTTGATATTAAAACCATATTTTATGGCGGTAATGCTCCACCATATAAATAGGTATTAAAACCTTTCAAATGCCAACGTATAAAAACTTTGGAACTTAGGTTTGATTTAAACATGGCATATAATTCGTTTTGTTCCCTTAAACATGGAATTAAGGTTTTGAATCAAATATTTTAGTTCCCTTATTAATATCACCCCATAAGCTTCCTTATGCTCTTTTGTGTGTTTCATCAAACCTTTTAACTTTAAGAACTTATAATGGCTAGAGGTTTCTATTAGGTGAAGGAGATATAATTTTTGGGGAACATCACTATGTGGTATTTATGAGGTGGGGTAGGGTTCTTGGGAAAATAACAAAAGGGAAAAGCTTGGTACTAGAAATATGATTAGAAGGATTAAACTTAAAGGTATGAAGATGAAATAAGATATTTTAACGATAATTTTTATGGAATATGGACACATGGATCAAATACTACATTAATGCTACCTGTGAAAAATTTATATATCAGACATATATCTAAGACTTTTATGAGTCAATGAATGAATAGGCATTGGACATCGGTGTTGGGTTATACTTCACTCTTCCACTTATTAGCAAAGGGATAGACATTGTTTACTTTCGTGTCTGGTAAGGATGTGGAAGTCATCCAAAAATAGAATTGGTTCTCGAGCCATACTTACATGTCATTAAAAGAATAGTGACCCTATTATGACCCTCTCAAGGAAAAAGAGATTGTATAAGCTATTCAGGTAAAGCTCCTTTCACTTCTTCTTGAATTTGTAAGGGGAGAACTTTGATACTTATTAGGGACACTCTAGAGAATTTCATTAAAATGAATGAAAGAAAAAAATCTTAGACCACCATAATTGTATCTATGTTGTGTAGAGATGGAACTAACCAAGTTTTAGATTATTATGATATTCCCTTTAGGTGAATAAATTGATGTATTCATGGCCATGTTAAAATTGTTGGCCCATTGGGACACCAACAAATATTTTTGGGTGAAAAGGAAAGGAGACATAATGAATGATTGTGTAGAGATATGGGAATGCTAGATAAAAACATTTTTTAAGCCTATTCTAGGAATTGAGAAGAAAATATACCCTGCCATTACCATAAATTCATTGCAAGGAAAGAGAGCCAATGGGCATGTCAAAATTATAGAGTAGAGAAGGGGAGTCCTTGAAAATGATGTTTCGACATAAATATTTTATGTGGAAAGATGATCAAATTATATAGGATATTGGTAGGAGATTAATATTCAAGCAAAGGAAAAATGTAACTCGTCATAGATCTCCTCCAATTGCATTTTGTTATCATGGGTTGGTAGTGGATAACCCACCCAATTGTCTACCCCTTGAAAAACAAAGCTTCATGGAAAAATTTGAGAAAACCATAGTATCAAGGGTTTTAATTTTGAAAATTTTCCACCCAAGGAATGCTTGATATGTATATATATATATTCTAAGGGATAGGGAGGGTGGTCTTCCTAAGGATATGGGGGATATGAGGGTATCTTTTTTTAATATTAAGGTTCATGGAACTTCTTGGTTGGAAGAGGAAATGAGTAGGGTCACAATTCACATATCATTTAATATATTAAAAAAAAATCTCTTTACAGTGAGGAGTAATGTTGATATAAAAGGTGGCCTAAAAGCAAACGTCTCATCTATTATATTAAAATCCACCATGGGAATAAGGTCATACATCCTTTTGGCTAAACAAAAATCAAAGAGAAAGGTTAAATCAAGGAAGATGAAAAATATTAAGGGGCACTCAGAGTTGGGACTACCTATGGGGCTTTTTAAAAATTATTATTAAGCCATTGAATGTAAACCCGACCCACCTAAACACGTTTCCTTGAGTGCCATTGGATGACTCGATTGACCCAACCCGTACGAACATGTTTCCTTGGGATGCCTCACACGACAAGACCCGAACAGACCAAACCCAACCCGAATGTGCCCGGTCGGGCAACCTCACACGGCGCAACACGGAACACCCGACCGAACAATGCCACAAGGGAGAAAATAGAAAACGGGCAGCCCGAACATGCACAAGGTACCCGGGCGGTCACAACTTAGAAAAACTGATGCAGGCACCCTCAAGCGAAATAGCCGAACCCGACCCAAGTGCACCTAGTCAGGTGACCTCACACGGCGTGATAGGGTGAGCCTGACTGAATGATGCCACAAGGGAGAAAATGGAAAACAGGGCATCCAAATGTGCATAAGACACTCAGGCAGTCACAACTTAGTAACACTGATAGGGGTGCCTGAACGTGCACAAGACACCCGGGCAGTCACAACTTAGAAAAAAAGATACGGGCGCCCTCGAACGAAACTACCTGACTTGAACACACCTGGTCGGGCAACCTCACATGGTGTCACACAACACGCTAGACTGAACGATGCCACAAGGGAGAAAATGGTAAAAGGGCTGCCCGAACATGCACAAGGCACCCGACGATCACAACTTAGAAAAACTGATACGGTTGCCCTCAAAGAAAACGACCTGACCTGAACGCTCCCAATCGGGCGACCTCACACGGCACAACACGGTGGGCGTGACTGAACGATGCCACAAGGGAGAAAAAAGCAAACAAACTGCTCGAATGTGCACAAGGCACCCGGGTGATCACAACTCAAAAAAATTAATACGGGCGCCCTCGAACGAAATGACCCAACCTGACCCGAATGCGCTCGGTCGGGAAACCTCATACAACGTGACATGGCGTGCTCGACCAAACGATTCCATAAGGGTGAAAACAGTAAATGGGTCACCCGAACATGCACAAGGCACCTGAGCGGTCACAACTTAGCAAAACTGATACAGGTGCCCTCAAACGAAACGGCTCGACCTGACCCAAACGTGTTTGGGTGGGCACCCTCACACGGCATGACACGGCGCAGAAAACCAAATGAATGAACAAGGGAAAAAATGGAAAATGGGCTGACCGAACATGCACAAGGCACTTGGGAAGTCACAACTTAGCAAAACTGATACAGGCACCCTCGAACGAAACGACCCGACCCAAACGTGCCCAGTCGGGCGACCTCACACAACGCCACATGACGTGCTCGACTAAATGATGCCACAAGGGAGCAAACAAAAAATGGGCCACCAAAACATGCACAAGGCACCCGGGCGGTAACAACTTAGCAAAACTGATACGGGCACCCTCGAATGAAACATCCTGACTCGAACGCACTCGGTCAAGAGACCTCATACGGTGCGACATGGCTTGCTCGACTGAACGATGCCACAAGGGAGAAAACTGTAAACGGGCCACCTGAACGTGCACAAGGCTCCCAGGCAGTCACATCTTAGTGCAACTAATACAGGCACCCTCGAATTAAACGGTCCATACGAATGTGTTTCGTTGTGCGGCCTCACACGACAAGACCCAATCACCGAAAATAACTCCCAAGCCCTAGACCCTAAGATTTTTCCTAAACACTAACAACACTTGCCTCCTAAATGTCACAATACCGACACTTGACACAACTATCACAATACTGACCCAAACACATTTGGGCGAGCGCCCTCACATGATGTGACATGGCATGCATGACCAAATGAAAGGACAAGGGAGAAACTGGCAAACGGGCCGCACAAACATGCATAGGGCACCCGTGCGGTCACAATACTCTTGAAGGTACATGCAGTATTAGGGACTACAGTGACGCAGTGACATATTTGGTGGATATTTCATATGTAAAGCCTTATTTAATGTTTATCCTAGTGAAGTAGAGTTATATAATATTGGCCCGAGAAAGGATATGTAATCTATAACTATAGTTTTTGCATATTGTTTTTATTATGTCAAGTCTAATTTATTTTAGAACTTTTTCTTACCTATGCCATTTTTATGTGGACAAGAGGTACTTAAGGAGTGTTTGAAAAGTAATAACGAAATTTAATATTATATTATGATTGAAAATTTATGCATTGATATTGGTCTAAATGGCAATAATCGGGATGTGGACATAAAATTGTATTGTCTTGTGCAACTTGTTCCCCAAAAGGGACAAAAATCGAGTGTTGGAACACAAAATTAGATACAAAGTGTGATTTGATACCACAAATAGGGAGCCAAAAGAACTTGGAAATAGGAGGAGACAGGGGGGGCATAGAAAGGAGGGCTTTGGAAATATTCAAAAACTAATTCTCATGGTGCATATATCCAACTAGCAAAACAAGAGAGAGGGACAATTATATTGAGTGGAATTAGTCATCGAATATCTTTCCAACTTAACATGTCATTGATCTCATACTAACCCGCTTCCTTCACGAAGGAAGGCTTGATTCGTTTGTGTATCTGCCTCTTTGTTTTGGCTTCTTAAAATGTGGTAATAAACTTTTTGAGAGAATGATTTTAAGGTACTATTGATTTTTATAAGGAGGAGGGATAAATTTTTTTTCTTCAGGAGAAAATATTTTTGAAGGTGTTGAATAGTGATAAGAGTATCCCCCAAGATCACTAACTTAGAGACATCTCAATCATTAGCCAATTGGAGACCTGGAAGAAGCCCATACATTTATGTGAGATTGTTCATCCTTTGGACTAGCCCCCATAAGTACTTTATTTTTCATATTCCATCGGGATTTAGGAGAATCTCTCCCCCTCCCCCTCCCGCCACCCCAACTATTTAACTTTTACATTTTATTGAAATATTATGCTTCTATTATAACTCTTTATAAATGTATAAATTTATATAATTTAAATGTATGTAGTATAAAAAAAAATCTTAACATATTAGAATCGTGAAGATAAAGATAACAAAATAGAAAATAAAATATTATACAAGAAAAGCGGTGTTCTATGTAAATTAACAAAATAACTTCCAACATGATCCTCATAAAGCTAATTAAACCCATATTGGTCTACTGTCAAGTTTGATATTTCAACAATTTTTTAGATGATTTTCATGAAATTAATAGAGTTTTTGTTTAGTTGGTTTAAATTTGACTTGAGATTTCCCTAGGCGCCCTCACACGACCCAACCCCACCCACCCTGACCCGCTCGAACACGTTTCCTTTGGCGCCCTCACACAGCATGACCTGACCTGACCTGCTCGAATGCATTTCCTTAGGTTCCCTCACACGACCCGACCCAAACATGTTTGGGCGGGTGCCCTCAACTGAAACGACCTGACCTGAACACGTTTCGGTGGGAGCCCTCAATCGAAACAACCCGACCTAAACGGGTTTGGGTAGGTGCCCTCAAATGAAATGACATGGCGTGCCTGGCCGAACGAAGGCACAAGGGAGCAAACGAAAAACGGCTCACATCAATGTGCATAAGGCACCCGTGTGGTCACAACTTAGAAAATTTGATACGGCCACCATCAAACGAAATGACCCAACTTGAACGAATATAAACTGTAAGAAAAAAATCACCACAATGCATTTGCTCGAGAAAATATTTCTTCTATAAAAATGACAGTTTATAAATTACAATAAGAAATAAGAGCTAATCGCTCAATGGATAAAAATTAGGACTGGAAGTCATAAAATGAGTACATGTAAGACAAAAAAGAATAGGTATATTGTTATAGGTCATATTAGTATTTCTCTAAAGAAAAAAAATATAGCCAATGTTAGAGTAATCATTAAAAAATTGGAGTTTGTCTGAGAAAATAAACATGAACAATTAATATGTACAAAAAAATAATTCCCAATTGAAACTAAAATTCTACAATTTCAATTGTTACTTCATTAGAAGTATTAGGAATCATCTCGTATACTAAATGTAGGCATGAATTTTACTCATGAAACAATTAGCCACATAAATCATATGAGGATACAATTTGGGGAATCGCCAGAAAAAATCCATCGCTCAAATGATTGTGTTGAACAAACCTGTAATAGTGTGAGGCACTAATAGTCAACAAGCTTCTTCTATGAAGAAGTGAGGAAAATAAGTTATGCCATAATTTCATGATGATACATGCATAGCCAAACCATAGGACAAAACCAATTCATTAAGTGCATATGACAAAATCTAAAAGGTATAGAAAGGATACTAGTTCCAACTTCGATAATTATCTAGTATACGTGTAACATTAAATGTTGCAGAAGTTACTTTCCATTTGATAATGTATAAACAAAGATGTGTTGTATTAGATGATTTTGGTTTGAGTGGTCATGACTGAAGTTCAAAGTTTATGGATAAACCAACAAACCCTCCAAGTATTGGCCCTAGTGGGACTGATATTCTTGCAGACACCAAAGTCTCACGTAAAGCAGTATGGGGGGGTGTTAAAACCATGTTTCTGCACCTTAATGGAGAAAATAATGAAGTGGTCCTTAGAAAAACCAAATGAGAACTTATACAGGTGACATAATCATAGAGATTGTGCAGTCATTAATAGAATAACACAGAATTGTTGTTCTCCTTATGCCGAAAAACATAAGAGAACCTAATCCAGATCTTAACCAATGCGAATACTTAAACAAATCTATTAACCATAAACAATAATTCACAACTGTATCATATATCCTATGTGCAATAATCAATAAGTAAGATAGATAATATGGTCTTAACAGAACATAAGCAGTAAATAACTTAGATCCATATCATAGTAAACTTTTCCAAAAACTCTCCTTTCTATTAGGTTCATATATTTCAATCAGTACATCAAATTTCCCTTACAAACCCTTACAAAACCCTTCCACACACAGAGCTAGTAGAGTCCACATAGAACTAGGAGTAGGTCTCCGTGCACACAATGAGTAGGAGCCTCTTAACCCAACCCAACAGCCCTTACAGATGCATAAACTTATCATAACATCAATAGTTCATTACAAAACTTGACTTCTTGGCTTAGACACGATCTATCTATTTATATATGCCTAGCGCGCAGATACTATTGTCTCAAAGAATGGTTTGAGGCCCATATTTTACGCTTAAGCCCATTTACATCAAAATTGGGGACCTTAAATCCTTTTTCACAGTGCGCACATACAAAACTATACAAAATGACTTCAGAAATTGTGCCTCAGGGGACACCACTCAAATAGGCCCCCAACACAAACATGTGACTCCTCCTGACTGACTAAGGCGTTGGCTCCTTAGTCTTGGCCTAAAGTGTTTTGACAAAATTTTGGAGAGGGAGCACTAACTTGAGATTTTGTGTTGCTACACTCTGCACTCGCTGTAATATTCCTAACTAGCCCAGGCTAGTAGGAATATTCAATGTGATTTTATTTTTTATGTTTTATGAATAAAATGTAAAGGAGAACAAATAAAAACTCCTAAACATGAGAATAAATCAATGTCCAATGTGAACAAAGTCAAATGAGGGCTTGCACAATAAAATCCACTTGTATGTGAAACAGGTGCAAGCTATTTGACCAGGTCAACTAGACCAAATCATAAAGTAGTCCAGATACAATGAACCTCCTAGATGATTAGCGCAGTCCTATGAGGAGGTCCTCCATGTGAAAAGGGACAAATGGTTGAAGGTGGTTTAGGGTTTTTCAAACCCTAATCTTATATAATGAAGGGAAAGACTCAAGGAGATGTTGTTGATGATAATTAGATTTTGAGATTGCTTGAGCAATTCAAACTCTCTTGTTGTTTAGCTAGAGAGAGGAATTTCCTGTTTAGGAATTCCTCTTCCTTCCTTAAGGGTCTCTTGGAGGAGATTGTGCTACATTGATCAATTATCTGGCATTTTTTCCAAGCTTCACCTCCCTTGAAAATGTAAATCCTGATTAGGGCTTCACTATTTAGAGAGCTGCAGCAAGTGGAATCAGATCTATTCAGATCTGAAGATTTCTATTGCATCTTTTCAGTGGGGAAGTCATCTAAACCATTGGTAGGAGTGCAATGGTTGTTTTTAGATTTAGATTCCTATCTTGGCATGAGGCCAAAATTTGCATCACTTCATCAACATAGTTAGCTTCAAAAACTGTGTCCTTTTTGTAGGCAGAGTTGCAGTGTACACTTTCTAGCAGTTTGGAGGAGAGATCTCCGGTGAAAGGGCTCCTTTCCTTCACTGAGGTGATCTATGGATTGGCCATCCAATCCATGTCATATTTCAGATCTGATATGTTGTGTGATATATTCTTCAGAAATTTTTGAAGTTTACTGCAGATCCATGGTGTAGATCTCAGATCTATTCAGTGTCCTTCACTTTCAGCTGAGATCCCCAAGGGGAATGTAATAAAAGGGAATTTTTTCATATAGATCCCATTTAGATCTATCATTTTGTCCTTTAATCTATTATATATCTGAAAATTAATAAAATATTGCTTCATATTTCTGAAAATAACGCTTTCTACTTCATCCTCTACTTCTTATGTCATAAAGCTTGGGTTTTAGGCCTTTTCTTCAAGTATAGAGCTGTATTTTCTAATGTAAGATCTCTGAATCATATTCTCAAATTATCATACTATTATCTCTGCATAAAATCATCAAACCCTTCAGAAAATATGCTCTCTAAGCTTCAACAAAATTCTGCATAATCCAAGTCATAGGAAATCAGCAATTTTAATCATAGTCAGGAATGGAGGATCTTTTTAACATAGCAAAATGAATTTTCTGAAATTCAGCATGTGAATCCCCCTTGACCTAATATAATATATCCCAGAGCCATGACCCTTATTGTTAAGCACATTTCTGAATACAGTCATTTTAGGTCATAAAAAGTTGTTTTTCCTCACCTTTTTTAGAATAAAAGCTGAGTAAAGGTCGTTTAAGTACATGGAATTGATTCTTGAGTGTTTTTAAAAAAAAATTGTGATATATTAAGCACAAAACCTTGAAAAATTCGTTTTTCAAGAATGTCTTACTGAGTAATCCATTTTGGGAATATTATAGTGGTATCAGAGCATGATCTTTGGCATAGCCTGTGAGATCAAGCTATTAAAAAAGTGAAGAGAAGAAATAGAGATTAGAGTGATGGAGAGGATGAGATTAATCTCATCAATGTTCAGATCTAAGGAGGGTATCTCCAAAGGGGTAAATCATAAGAGAGAAAGAAGATGCATCGAGACTCCTAGAGGGTTTCGAGAAGAAGAAAGCTGCAGTGAGACCTACAGAAGGTTTCAAGAAGGAGAGGAAGACCCATGCACTTCCTAAACTCACAAATAATATGCATTGTACAGAAGAAACAAGACCATGGCTTCACCACTTGGAAGAATGAGAGAAGAGGATATCTCCCTACTCCTTTTCTAGACCCCGAAGGGTATTGAAGAAGATATCAAGGAGATTGAGAGGGTGGAGACTTGTACTAGTGCTTTCAAAACCTTGGAGGAACAGCCTTTAATTTCAATGGAGGAGGACGAAACTGTTGAGGAAGAAGCTCTTGCTTCTACTTCTCACCAAGGTATGATTAAAAATCCATATATTGTCATTTCAACACATTGCATGAAGAGATATACATATTTGCATGCTACTGATTTAGAGCAACAGAGTTGCACTGCACTGTGAAAAAGCAGTAAGGAAGAAGAGAGGAACCATTCCTCATTGGAGCATTGACATGGAAGCCTCATTCATGAAGCAATAAAGGATGGAATGATGGATGGTAGACATCTTGAAGTGAGAAACCCTTTCTCCCTTCCAGATGACCCTTTCTCAATGAGCACACCCCTGCTCAAAGAGAAACTTATACTTTCAGCAAATCCAAGAACCCTTTGGTTTTGGAAGGCCATGCATGAGGAATAGGCCTCATGGGAATAATTCATTTGAGGTGCACTTCAGCACATCAAGGAGTGCAAAGTTCTTTAACAGTTTGAGGAGGATCTTCCCTTCTCATAGGAGTAGATAGTAGATGGAGTACATCTTCGGATGGATAACATCTCTCATGACTGTGTTGGACATTTCTTGAGCCATGCACATCATGATGGGAGGTTTTTGCCTACCAGTAAGGAAAATTTTAGGGGCTAATATTCACATTTGGGCTAATTTTCCATGCTTTTTCAAAAAAAAATATTTTCCAATTTTCATTTTTTTGTGAAATGATTTGCCCAAATTTTATAGTAGACCATTATTTTACCTTAAAAATTGCCAAAATATTATATTGACTAATATAGAATCATTGGAAATATAAATATTTCTCCAAAAATATCACCAAAAAGTTTACAATTTGCATATTAGGGACTAGTAAGATTCGCCAAGGTTTCTAAACTTTAAGATAGACCTCCATCCTTAAAATTTTCCCTGCCTACCACCTATTAGGGTCAAATTGATCCTCAGGAAGATTTCTTTTCAAGAACCCATGAAATGCAAGAATTTGATTTGGGATGATGGTAGCCCTCATGGGAGGACTACCAGGATGAAGGGTGGAAGGAGACATCCACAGTTAGTTGAGTGGATGTGGATGGAGAGCAAGAAGCTAGAGACTTGCTTGCAGATCTATGACACTAGGTACTAGGAGGCTTGGATGGGTTGGTTGCTCTTGAAATATTTTGGTCATCACTCTCCTTACAAGGGTATGTGGCCGAATACTTGCATCATGGGGCAGCAAATATTATGTGCACATTGTGTTGGCATAACATTATTCATGTCAAATACCATGTTTTCACTACATGATTTGGTTGATGGAAGCAGGAGGAGGCAACAAAAGGTTTTTTTGCTTGGGATGTTTTTGAGAGAGCAAGGGAATATTTTCTCTTACAATTTTCAAGATGTTTCTGGAGTAGAAGATGGCACTATCATAGTGCAAAGGGGTTACTCCTTGGCTTTAGATGTTCAAGAAGGACTTTCTTCATGGGAAGGACTTCTCATATGTAGCATCATTATGGGAGATACCTTTAACATTCTGCATGTCAAATATTGGAGCTATGTGTTGATGGGAGCCTATTTGCATAGGCCAACAGTGTTGTCACCTTGGAGCTGGGATTTATTAATGCAGTATTCCCAGGATCACTTCTCATTCGATGCACTTGGTGAACAAAGAGGAGGTGAAGGAGATGAAGTGGTAGATGGAGACATCTATTATTGTGGTGTGCTTTCCTTGACTTGGGTTTCCAAGCATGAAGAGAAGGACCTTCATGTAGCACTTGGTTCATTCCCCTTCATGGGATTGTGCCAAACTATTATTGAGGATTCATTCATGGGACCATGCATCTTCTTGCTTCCAACATATGGTGAGTGCTTTTGCTGGCATACTCTTACCATATTTTGGTAGTTCATTGCTCCACAAGAGGGCAAGCTATTCATTGAGCTCCATGATCTACATTGGGCCAAATTATATGATGGAGACAACCATCTCTTATGTGGCCTTGGGAAAAGATGTTTTCCTTACATGTATGTTAATTTGATTTATATGATTAACCATGTAACAAGAAACGATTTTCCATGTATTCTTCTAAAGCAGCAGTATATAAAATTGCACTGTGAAGACTTGGGAAACTATTGGTACTCTCTTGCATCATATAGAACCTTCAGTATTTCCTTCATGATGATGATAGTCATGTTCTCAATTGCTGATATTGCTTTTATCTTGATGGGAGACATGATGTTGAGTGTGGCACATGGTTTGGATGTGTCCTTTTCGGAAGTAGGTTCCCAAATTTTATGCAGTACATGTTCTAATGGGAACATGGGAAGAGTTGTGACCACCAATACCAAACACTTGTTTCTCTTGGAGGTGAGCCATGTGTGTGATGGGATACCTTATGATGATACTCTTCTATCCATCACATATGAAACATTTTGGGCTAACCGGTTTTACAGCATTGGAGGGAGGATCTTTGTAGATCTACTCTTCATCATGCCACTTGAGGGAAATATCCTTGCAGCCCAAGATCAGTTTGCACTCTATACTTATCTTAAGTGTAGAGGAGGAAAAAATGGGGTAGGATATCTTGTCTACCATATGCATATTTTCAACCCACCACGTTTGCGGGAGCTCAAGGTGGAGGAATATTTTCTGAAGTTGCCTTATCTGGAGGTAACTAGATTCTTATGGATGATAGCATGGGTGTAGGAGACACTCATTGGGAAAAAATTTCCCGATGCTCTTCATCACTCCTACCTTAATGAGGCCATTGAGCAACAAGAAGATCACCACTTGCACCTTCCATTTTCTCATGACGTACACTTTCTATCTTACACTTGGAGGAAATCATTGGAGGAAAAATTCATTGCTTATCATTTTCAGCCATGGTGGGGTCCATTGATGAGGCCACAAGAAAAGGGAAGGAGAAGTTGTGTTCTACCCTGGAGTTTCTTAAGGGCAAGCAACATTTTGAAGGGGGGGGATTGTAATATTCCTAACTAGCCCAAGCTAGTAGGAATATTCAATGTAATTTTATTTTTTATGTTTTATGAATAAAATTTAAAGGAGAACAAATAAAAACTCCTAAATATGAGAATAAATCAATGCTCAATGTGAACAGAGTCAAATTAGGGCTTGCTTAATAAAATCCACTTGTATGTGAAACAGGTTCAAGCTATTTCACCAAGTCAACTGGACCAAATCATAAAGCATTCCAAATACAATCAACTTCCTAGATGATCAGCGCAGTCCTATGAGGAGGTCCTCCATGTGAAAAGGGACAAATGGCTGAAGGTGGTTTAGGGTTTTGCAAACCCTAATCCTATATAATGAAGAGAAAGACTCAAGGAGAGGTTTTTGATGATAATTAGATTTTGAGATTGCTTGAGCAACTCAAACTCTCTGGCTGTTTAGCTAAAGAGAGGAATTTCCTGTTTAGGAATTCTTCTTCCTTCCTTGAGGGTCTCTTGGAGGAGATTGTGCTACATTGATCCATTATCTTGCATTTTGGCCAAGATTCACCTCCCTTGATAGCGTAAATCCTGATTAGGGCTTCACTTTTTAGAGAGCTGCAGCAAGTGGAATCAAATCTGAAGATTTCTATTGCATCTTTTGAGTGAGGAAGTCATCTAAAGCATTCGCAGGAGTGAAATAGCTATTTTTAGCTCGATATTCCTATCTTGGCATGAGGCCAAAGTGTGCATCACTTCATCAGCATAGTTAGCTTCAGAAACTGTGTCCTTTTTGTAGGCAGAGTTGCAGTGTACACTTGCTAGTAGTTTGGAGGAGAGATCTCCGGTGAAAGGGCTCCTTTCCTTCACTGAGGTGATCTATGGATTGGCCATCCAATCCATGTCATATTTAAAGAATTGATCTGTTGTGTGATGTATTCTTCAAAAATTTCTGAATTTTACTGCAGATCCATGGTGTAGACCTCAAATCTATTCAGTGTCCTTCACTTTCAGCTGAGATCCCCAAGGGGAATGTACTAAAAGGGAATTTTTGCATATATATCCCATTTATATCTATCATTTTGTCCTCTTATCTCTTATATATCTGAAACTTAATAAAAAAATTCTTCATATTTCTAAAAATAACGCTATCTGGTTCATCCTCTACTTCTTGTGTCATAAAGCTTGGGTTTTAGGCCTTTTCTTCAAGTATATATTTGTATTTTCTAATGTAATATATCTGAATCATATTCTCAGCTTATAATACTGTTATCTCTACATAAAATCACCAATCCATTCATAAAATATGCTCTCTAAGCTTCATAAAAATTCTGCATACTCCAAGTCATGGGAAATCAACAATTTTAAGCCTAGTCGGGAATGGAGGATCTGTTTAACATACCAAAACACATTTTTTTTACTTAAATTCAGCATGTGAATCCCTCTTGACCTAATATAACATATCTTAGAGCCATGAATATTATTTTTATGCAAATTTCTGAATACAGTCATTTTAGGGCATAAAAAGCTGCTTTTACTCACCTTTTTGAGAATAAAAGATGAGTAAAGGTTGTTGCAGTAATTGAAATTGATTTTAAAGTGTTTTTAAACACATTTTATGATGTCAAAAGCACACATCCCTGAAAAATGAGTTTTTCAAGTATGTCTTGCTAAGTAATCCATTTTGGGAATATTAGACTTGCTGAACCATATTTTCTGTAGTAGGTCCTTCAGTGGCCATCTCTATGCTGCGTTGAGTCTCCTGAATGATTTTCAAAGTTTTTTCCAGCATTTATGATAATTTTATCACTTCTTCTACACATGGTCACATGCATTCTTTAAGTACGTGTTCCTTTCAATGCAATCTTTCAATTTCAGTTTGTATTGTTCTACACTCGTGAAGACAAGCAAGGTGTTGTGTAAGGACCACTATAGGTACCATCATCCTAATTTCCTTAAACTTTTGTTCCTTCTGGTCGAGGGCATCGTGCACCTGCTCTGTTACCGAATCATTTTGGAGAGAGGTCCAAACATTCATGGCATCATTCAATAAAGTGTCACACTGGGCGACCACAGCAACAATACTAGTGTGCGCCTGTTTGAATTCTGCCGCCCTCTATGCGTGAACCTCTAGTGATGTTTCCAGCTGAAATTTAATCTAAATGTCTAAAATCTACTGGTCATATGCAGTTCTCACCATCTGCACATCCACATGCCCTACTTTCACCGTGACAACAAATCCTTCTAACTTTTTAGCAGGCGAAGCACGTTTGGTTTCTACCTCTTAGCAAGTTTCTTCTACTTTTTGTTGCTATTAGTATGCTTGTGCAGCCTACTACCATGCATTTTTAGTCTTCGTCTATGTAGTAGCTTATTTGTAGTGAAGTTTGTCAGTGATCATTGAATGTAGAAGGTGTACCTTGCCTGTAGGTAACACAGACACATTAATATGCAAATCACCCGAGCCACTGAACTGGACAAGCTTATTGGCATCCATCCGAATTGCTGGCAGGAGGACGTGGACAAAGCGTGCATCCCCAGATGCTGGTAGAGCAACATCAATTGGTTGCGCGCTCGTGACTACCGCGTTGGTCAGGCTCACCTAAGTCACACTCTCTTGAATCTGGCTCTTCTATCATTTGAGTTCCTATAATCCAACTTGTACAAGTTCCAACGTAGACATATATTGAAATTCCATGTTTTTCCAACGGTCCTCAGTCGTAGACATGACACTATTCACTATTTAATTTAGGTCGTCCTCTGTGAGCGTCACGACCTCCTACCCTACCTTCTTGGAACCTTTTTTCTTTTTGTGTGATCCTCGATTATCCTGGGATCCGCGCTTGGTTCCTTTTGATGTTGCAGATTAACCTATCTCCGTTGGTGCATAACCATGCTTCTCGGGCACTCTTGCTGTGTCAACAATTTCACTAGTTGTTGTGGGAGTTTCCTCCTTCTCTATGGCTTTCTTTGTGACCTTCTCCGTCACTGTCTCGGACCAAATCATCCTCCATTTTTATATTAAACGCACCAAATCATCCTCTGTCACCAAATATGGAAGCTCATACCATACTCCCTCTATAGTGCCCTTTTCATGGATATAAATATTATGGAATGTAGCCTTGAAATCCACAATCATCTTTTACTGATCATATAGAGTAGGTGGCATTTGCGGCTTTGACTCCACTGCTTGGTTCAATGTAGCATCATACAAAACCCAGAATATTTTATTTTCCTTCACACACACTGAGTCTCAAGAGTTCCATAGTGTTGTAGAGTGTGCAACTTTGCAAATTTTTGGCTCAATGTCTGGGAACTGCATGCTTTCAGGGTCCTCCATCTAATAAGCGACATCAATAAACGGATCCAAGCATATTGGAAGGTCTTTCCTTCCTCCTAAGCCTCACGCACATTCTATAATAATTCTTTACACATGTAACTGCACCACCTATAAATTAAACCCTTTTCATTGCGTCCTGCGAGCACAATCACATGAACAAGAACCTCCTTGGGTTTGCACTTACACATCATCTTGCAAGGAAACATGAGCTTACCAAAATGGGTCATTAATTTCCTCCACTACAAAGCCTCGGTTCTTCCTTGTGACATTGTATTTCTTCTTGATTTTATTTGCCACTACCTTTTCCTACGGTTTCCCAATAAAGTGAGCAATAGGGTTGACCCCCTTAGTAGGCATACCTATGATTCTTTGGATTAATTCTGCATCAATAGGGATGTTATTCCCCAACCAAAGCATGTCATCATGAACTAAGCCTAGTAACTACCTGACATAGATATAATTGATAGGGTTGTGCCCAAAATGAGGAATATGCAGGAAATTGAGTAGGCCTTGTGTAGACCTAACACCCCCCACTATGGCTTGAGGCACACAATGCCTCCTTTATAGGTGAATTGATCCAAATACAGCTTAGGTGTGAGCTCGAGCAACTTATCAACTTCGGCGATGTCCCAATCGTCAAATCTCAGCTGTGGAATCTTTGCGAGCATGGCCCCTCCATTGGGACATTCTCAGGGATCAAGGTTACTTGGATACTCATGTGCACCTTGTCCAAGTACTTAGTTTCCTTTACAGATGGTTTTCACGAGACAATATAGCTTGGAAGTTGCAAGAATTAGGTTATTTCAACTACCTCCTCATCCTCTTCTTCAACGGTTTCTGGGATTTCTGCCATGGGAATTTTCATTTTCTCTCCCACTAAAGGGTGTAGTATTGGGGTATTATCTCGGTGAGATATGCGCATTCCAGAGGAGTATCCCTTCTTATTCTTAGATGACATAGGTGTTTCCATACCAGCCACTTTAGGCACAACAGGCTAATCACTTAGTCTTGTGGCTGCCATATTTTCAAAAATTGCGTACAATAGCCCTGGTCGGCGCAATGCATCCTCAAACCCTGGATCTAAATCAAACATAAACAAAAAAAATTCAATTGCAAGTAAGGATCTCAAAGCAAAAAAATCACTTAGAAAGAAAAGGGAATTATTCTAAACCCCTAGGTCATATTTATACTTATGGCTAGTTTTTAACACCTCTACATCCTAGTCAACCTCCTTGCACAAATACCACATGCGCGGTACACCTTATTGCACATATAACCTAGAGATAAGGATAACCACCAAAAAATTTTCCCCCCCAACACAGGCGTGTTGAGCAGGTAATTCAAACCATATCCAGTAGTGTTCGTGAAATCCCTTAACAACTACAAACTTTTCTTACATTCGTCATCCCAATATAATGTCGCACCTCTTCTGAGTAATCAGGTCATGGGCGCAACAATCAACTCCTACTTTGGAATGTGCTTTTTGTAATATATAACAAGGCTCATCTTGGAGTGCACTTGTCTGACATTCATAGGTGAGGGTATAGAGGTCCCTTTGACCGCGCATGACTCCCTAGACTCCACAAGTCTCAATTGTCTACAATTCGCAATCTGTGTTACTGGCACATTAATAATTTATGGGGTTAAAGCTTGGTCATCATGCTCCAAGCTACATGTAAAAATAAAACTCTATGTCATCGCAGACCACTCACTAGTGCCTTTGCCTAGGTCTGTATCTAATTACCATTTATTAGGCACCTTTCCCAACATTTGAATAAACATATGGACCCATTTAGGTCTTGGTTCTACACCCCATACCAGATTCCATATTTCCAAATGTCTACATGGATCCTCTTTTATAGAGTATACATCTTCCATTTTAATAACTAGACATTAAAACCACAACCTCATCATGTCTGCACATTCCTCCCAGTTGCCCATATTCTCCTTATGCGTTTCCCACCATATTTTTGTAGTAGCGTGCAAGCCAAGATCCAAAGCATGGAATCTTTGTCCTTTGGGCACACTCGTTTCCAACTCAGCTATAAACATGTTGACTTTAGTTGAGCCATCATAGTGTGGTAAATAATGTACCTAAAATTTTATACAACAAAATGATTGGGTCTCATTATTATAGCGTAGCATAGACACCTCATGCAATCAATTTTACAAATTTTATAGTTCTTCAGCTGAGTCTCAAAAACAAGAACTATCCTTCTCCCATTTAAGATTCCCATTTGGTGTTGGATTAATCTAGTTTTCCCCATACAAATTTATCTTATAGAATTCATCAATCTCATCCTCAGCGTGCACTAGTTCAGTATACCTTTGTCCTTCTGCAGGATCTAGAAGAATGATTACCCTGACTCCATTGATTTCAAATTCCATTATCCTTCTCTTCAGATTGATAACATTATCCATTTCAATTGCTCCATTCAATTCTAGTAGCGTAGGATAGGGATCAATATCATCTACAATTTGCATGGCTTAAAAATATTCCATCACCTTGACACCCTCTATATTGACCATAACTTGTGATATCCGTGCTAAATGAATGATATTCTACTGATTGGCCATCCACAATTAGATACTAGACCACTCCAGCTTTGTCTCTCCCATGTGCTGCCAAGTCTTCTTAGATAGAACATTAGCATCCGACCCCAAATCTAAAATAGCTTGGCCCATTTCATAAATACCAATATTTTTGGTCATACACATCTCCCTACCCATTCTCTTCTTGTTCTTATAAATTTTATTGACTTATCGATGTTCTACCATGGTTTGTTCTTTCTTTGTGCAATTATATATCAATGCGTGTAGATTTTCAACAACCTTCTTGTTGCGTCGCACCTTTATACATGCTTGTAGAAATGGTTTAATTTCCCCATCTCCTCTGGTTTCCTTCAGTGTTATATGAGATGTTGATGTACTTCCTTCTAAAAATTCTTTCCATGCTTCATTAAATGTATCTTTTTTGTGCTGAAGATTAAAGTCTTCTTTGTTTTTAGGTGCTTTCTAGATCCATACATCAGTGGCTGGTTGCTTTCCTTTATCTTCATTGGTCGCTACACTATTCCTAGTTACCACATTCACAGATAAATCTTCTTCACAAGTTTCCACGCGAACCATTTGAAGATTTTTTGTTGGCGTTTGTGTCTTATTTTCCTACATTTTAGCAATCAAGATAGGAAAATATTATATAACATGATCAAATTTTCTGCAATACCTGTAGGACTCTTGTTCTAGATTTAGATGGTCGCATGCATAATTTCCAACATATCCACAGTTCTAGCAAATCGCTTGTCCTCTTCCTCTGCCAACTGATCCACCTCCTCGACCTCTTCCTCTGACTTGGAATCCTCCATGCCCAGAAGGGGATGCTAGTGATGTAGAATCAACTTGCATTCTATATATCTCTACTTTATCCAAAATCATATCAAAAGTGTGGCAATGCTCCTCATCATGCCCTAATGATGAAAAAAATTGCAAAATAACTGCTTCAAGTCAGGCTAATATTTTCTGATCCTTGGGAAAGAATTTGTGTGATGTAATCCAACAATTTGATAAGTAGTGCACCATACATGATTATTCAATGGACTAGGACCTCCAAGATTCAAATAATTGTTGAAGATAGGACACTACTATTTATGGTCCCTAGAAGCTTTGAATTTTAGACAACACACGTCTACACAGGTCTCCTTGCCTTTGTCTTTGCATAGACACTAGCACATTTGGCCCAATTTCCAATGGCCAAAGTGTCTCTCTTGTGACAAATAGTCGTTATAAGAGTGACACTATGAGGCAGGATAGAACGTGCTTAGCCTTAGAGTCACAATGCTGACACTTCAATAAAGTGTCGAAAGAGCGACATTGTTTTCGATGTTTCCAGGCCATCGTTGCTCTTCCGACCTTATTCCAAAACGTTGATCTTACGATGCAAACAAAATGTCGCTCATCTGACGAAAAAAAACACATCACTCTTCCAACGAAAAACCAACACGTCACTCTTCCGACGAAAAATAACATGTCGCTCTTCGAACGAAAAACCAAACGTCACTCTTCCGAAGAAAAATAAAATGTCACTCATCCGATGAAAAAATAAAATGTTGTTCATTGGACGAAAAAATATAACGTTGCTTTTCTGACAAAAAAATAAACCATCACTTTTCCGACAAAAAATTATAACTTCACTTTTTCGAAGAAAAATAAAAAAGACTCTCTTCCGACGAAAAGAAAACGTTGCTCTTCCAACGAAACAAAATGTCACTCTTCCGACAGAATGCAAATGTCAAAAATTATTTAGATATCCAAGAGACTATCATATGCAGTTCGTATGTGATGCAGTGCATCTATGAAATGGCCGTAGGGTTTATTAACATTTCCTTTAAGGTTTCTCCTTGAGGGTATAAGTGATTACTGGATGAACAAAACATGGCTAGAGAGAAATACAAGGTTTTAAAAAGAAAAAAGTTAAAGAACTAAAAATTCACTAATCTTAGACATATTGTCTTCAAGCGTAGATTTCCTGTTTTTTGCTTGGAATATGTATTGGGTTACATACAAAATGTACATGTATTTTAAAAATTTTGGCAACAATATAAGAAACATAAAAATCCAAGTAATAAGTGAGGAGCTATTTTCAACAGTTTGTCCTCGAAGGAAATTTTTGAGACTATATGGTCAAAATTGGAAAAATATCATTTAGTGCACTTTTTATATCTATTTGAAGTCTTTTCAGAAAGAACTTATTGTATGAAATCGAAATTCTAGAGAAAAATCTATGACCTATCAAATTAGGAAAAAAAATTGAAACTCTTTTTTCTGGGAAAGTATGTAATGAGAATGGGTTTGATTGTATGTAGTAGTGTAGTATTTTCATTCAGGATACCCTTAATTTTATAAGATACCACCTATAAAATAGTAAGTTTAAGATCTGGGAGGGTTGATTAAGTTGTAAAGCCATCCTAAATCCTTGGCTTGCAGATTTAGTTGGTGTTTCATTTCTTTGAAGTGAACAAACTTGTAATTGGCTCTTCTGTGTATAATATTGAAACATTTTTTCAGTGTCTCAAGAGCCTCAGTGGGTGATTTGGCACTTCATAAATTATCTTTTAGCATAGAAATTTGTTTATAGGGCATCTCAAATATTGAGAATCCATTTCCATCATGAATACTCATAGGGGCTTCATTGTTTCCAACTGCTTATTTAGTATCTACCAAATTTCAAGTAATCCACAATAAAAAATGGAGGGGTGTCATAAAAACCTATTAGATAGGCATAAAAAAATCTAGCCCCAATCAATTTTTCACCCTTAAACTTGGCTTGCCGTAGGATTGACTGCAAATAGTATATTTCAAAGCCAATTATGTTAGATAAGGAAACCAGGCATATTAGCATCCCATCCCAATACCAGCTTTCTCATACTAAAACTAAATGAAATATTTCACTGCACTTATAAACTGTATTAAGATAGAAAGAGTAGCCTTAATAACATTTTAATACATAATGCTTTAAAGTCTTTCTGGATCAAATTATTCCCACTAAAATCATTTCCTGATAGGTCAGCCCCTTGAGTAACTTCGACAGATAATTTTGGACTTGTATGAAAATACAATAAATAACTTTGGGAGAAACCACTGAAATACCAGGGGAAATATTTTACATTGTTTGCAGGCATATAGTAGAACCAAATCGTGAAAATTAAAGCTATAATAGAATGAATCTATAAGACGTAAATCACTTCTAGAAATACAAAACTGAAACTTTCAAACTCTGTAATCTAACATCTCAGTCACCCGAAGAAAGGTAGAATTCAACATGTAAGAAAAATTTATGTAAGCACTCCATAGATCATATCACAGACAAGATAGCATGTCTTCTTCTTTCCTACGTGTAATAGTACAACTACATGGTTATTATATTCAATGCTCTAGATTCCAGATGAAACTGGCAAATTAATATTACACCAAGAATCACAAATAGGATATAAAAAGGACTAGAAGAGCAGCATTAACATATCAATTGACTAAAATTATTACTAGATAAACATAGAAGATTCTTCAAATACTTTGACTTAGAAGATGTACCAGTACTACAATTTCTAAATTCATCAACTCGACTTTCCCCAACCCAAAACCTTCTCGATATTCTCAGACTCTAAAGTAATAAAACTCAAACTAACTATGAAGACACACTCAATTTATGCATTTCATGAAGAAGCATTCAGAGTAAATAATTATAAAAGAGCAGATCTATGATTAGCCTTGCAAATTTGAGACCACAAACTCTATCAGACTCAATTAATGGTTAGACTGGAAGACCTTCATAAATGATACCAATTTCTCCACACCTGCCAATGGCATTGGATTATAAATTGAAGCCCTCATTCCTCCCACAGATCGATGTCCCTTAAGCCCATATCAAATAATCCCTCGAGTAGTTGTATTTTTTTTGAAGTATTTCATATCACCCTCCACAATTATTCATATGATAAAAACATTTTAGATTCAACAAAAGTGCTACTTTTCCCACTCATGAGTCACCCTCCATTGGATGTGATCTCTTTTACATTGTTTCCAAACATATTGTAGAACCAAATCGTGAAAATAAAGCTATAATAGAATGAATCTATAAGACATAACTCACTTCTAGAAATACCAAACTGAAAACTTTCAAACTCTTTAATCTAACACCTCACTCACCCGAAGAAAGCTAGCATTCAACATGTAAGAAAATTTGATGTAAGCACTCCATAGATCATATTACAGACAAGATAGCATGGCTTCTTCTTTCCTACATGTAATAGTACAAGTACATGGTTATTATATTCAATGCTCTAGATTCCAGATGAAACTGGAAAAATAATATTACACCAAGAACCACAAATAGGATATAAAAAGGACAAGAAGAGCAGAATTAACAAAGAAATTGACTAAAATTATTACCAGATACACATATAAGATTATTCAAATACTTTGACTCAAAAGATGTACCAGTACTAAAATTTATAAATTCATCAACTTGACTTTCCCCACCCCAAAACCTTCTCGAAATTCTTAGCCTCTCAACTCTTCAACTTAGAGTAATAAAACTCAAAATAACTATGAATATACACTCAATTGATATATTTCATGAAGAATCATTCAAACTAACTAATTATAAAAGAGCAGATCTATAACTAGCCTTGCAAATTTGAGACCACGAACTCTGTTAGACTCAATTAATGGTTAGCTTGGAAGACCTTCATAAATGATACCAATTTCTCCACACCTTCCAATGGAATTTCATTATAAATTGAAGCCCTCATTCCTCCCATAGATCAATGTCCCTTAAGCTGCAACACGCCATTGCTTGTTGCATGTTTGATAAAATCACTCTGAAGCTCAGACTTCTCAAGTTTAAACGACACATTCATCAGAGACCTGACTGATTTCTCCACTAGGCACCAATAAAACCCATTTCTCGCATCGATCGCCTCATAGAGAACCTTAGCCTTATGAAATATTTTCTTCTCTATTTTGCTCAATCCCCCCTCTGCAAGGAGATCCTCAAACACCAGGCCACACATATAGATTGTAAAGCAAGGTGGGGTGTAGTATAAAGACTTGTTCTCAGCATGAATTTTATAATCCAACATGAGGGGGGTGCTCTGTTGATCATTTCTAATAAGGTAATTTCTGATTATAGCAATAGTTACCCCTACTGGCCCGACGTTTTTCTGAGCTCCAGCATAGATTACCTCAAATTTAGAGAAATCCATAGGCTTGGAGCAAAAGTTAGACGACATGTCAACAACGAGAAAGGTAGTGTCCCCTTTGGGTGTAGGGTAGTCCTTAAACTCAACACCATGAATGGTCTCATTGGCATAAATATGAAAATATTTTGCATTTGGGCTTAACTGGATTTCCTCCTTAGAGGGTATTCTTGTATACTTAGTAGCCTTTCCAGAACAAGCCAGATTGGCCTTGCAAGACCTCTAACCTTCTTCGAAGGCCTTGTCACCCCATTATCTAGTCACAATATAATCCACTGTATCTTCTACACCACATAAATTTAATGGCAAACAAGAAAGTTGTGTTGAATCCCCACCCTGAAGGAAAAGGACCTCATAATTTGCAGAAATGCCAAGAATCTCACGCAGATCAGATTCAACCTTTTGTATAACAAAAGTGAATTCCTTACCTCTATGTCTCACCTCCATTATTCTCATCCCTGAGCCCCTCTAGTCGAAGAGCTTTAGCTAATATTTTTTTATAACATTTGCGGGCAGAGTCATTGGCCCTGCAGGAAAATTGAACACGCAACCTTCATCCTACATTGGATCTGAGAGTTCTGTTCCTGGGGTTGCAAAATATGGTGCCACGGTTGCGCATGTGATAGAAATCATTTTGCATGATGGGTCATGGGTTTTTTCTCTCAAGTATAAGGATGGTGTGCATAGCTTGGTACCTGTGATTGAAGACCAGCATGGGCATAAAGGGTTATCAATTTTTTATGTAGGGTTATTAGTTTGACAGAAAGGGTTGATGAGTTTAGGATTTAGAAATGGGCATATCAACAAACTAAAACAAAGAGAAACCAAACAACCATTGCTGCAGATGAAAACAAGAAATTATTAGAATAACATAGACAAAATAACCAAATGGGCATATCAACAAACCAAAACATAAAGAAACCAAATATCCATTGCCACAGAATCCAACCAAAAAATCTCATAGCTAATAAAATGCACCACAACCAAATGGGCAGAAGTAGAAAGTAACAAAACCAAATCGGAAAAAAAATAACCAAAGAAACCTAAAGGGCATTGCATTATCACTGGATAAACAAATAAACTTAACTTACTGCATCCTTCCTCTAAACCTGCGACAATATGGCCACATCCTCCCTCCTTCCCTAGAAAAACCATGCAACCGGAGGGAAATGAACGAGGGAAATTAAAACTTTTGATATTTGAAAATTTTAGACATTTTGAAGAGGGAAATGAATGAGGGAAATTAAAGCTTTTGATATTTGAAAATTTTAGACATTTTGAAGAGGGAAATGAATGAGGGAAATTAAAACTTTTGATATTTGAAAATTTTTGACATTTTGAAATGAAATACGTGTGTTTTTTAAGGCCACTAAAATTCCATTAAATAAAATGTGTGAGACTCTTCTTGGGGTTAATAAGGGGTTTGGGTAAATAAGTGGTATTGTTGATTATAAATAATTATTAATGAGGTTAGATCTAAGACATTTATCTAAATTATTAATTATATAAAATTGTTGAATTTTTATTTCATAAACTATGGATTTTGGTTGATTTTTTAATCTAATTATGTGATATTAAAGATGAATTATGGTAGCATAAAAATAAGTTTTATGTGGTTAAAAGGGAAGTAGTAATGTTATGGTATGAATGATTATTTTCAATGAAATTTTTGGTTTAGTAAGGATAACTCATCTATGGACATTTTCCATGATTTTTAAGATGGAGTCAATATAGGAAAGGTGATACTTAAAGGGCTCCCACATGCTTTATAAATTTTATATCTATTGGTTTATAAACATTAGAGGTGGAAAAATATCCTAAGCTCTAGAGCTAAGTTTGTTCCAACTTAGCTATATCTTGAACAAAAAATTGTTGTTGACGTCAAGGATATGATAGAAATTTGGTGGGTTGTAGGGTAGTCTTGTCATGAAATAAATGTAATGTAGTTACTAGGTAGGTAGGGGGAACCATTTTGGTGGAACTTGGCCATAAATAGGACATCTATCCATGCATATTTTTTTAAGAACAAATACAACTAGTGGATTATCATTGTACAAGAATCACTTTAGGATATGGGCTACTATGCACACACTAACTAAAGGGATATTAGTGAAACCCATAAAAGTATTATAGGTTCTTTTATATAAATAGGTGTTTTTGTGTTCTCATTGGTTAGTTATGGGCAAATGACAATAAATTAAGAGAAGTTATAGGTGTTTTTATAGAAATAGGTGTTCTTATGCTCTCATTGGTTAGGTATGGGCAAATGACAATAAAGTAAGAGAAGGATTTGACTACTGGACAATTAGAGGAATGATTCCACACAAAACCAAGCGTGGTGTTGCAAAACTTTCTAGGCTAAGGGATTTTGAAGGGATTTCCCTACCATATGACCGAAAGAAGAGAATGGTCATTCCAGATGCTCTGAAATTGTTGAGGCTTCAGCCAGGTCACAAGTATTGTCTGCTAGGAAGGCTTTCCAAAGAAGTTGGTTGGAATCACTATGACACTATTATGGAATTAGAAGAGAAGAGAAAGGAAAAGGCTTAGGTATCATATGAGAGAAGGGCTTAGGGGAAAGGGGGTTAGACCGAGTTAGGGGATTTAGGTGCATTTGGGGGTTAGGGGTCGAGTAATGATTTAGTAGTTAAGGGATTAGTGGTTGGGGGCTTAGAGGGCCCGACCCAAACGCGTTTGGGCAGGCGCACTGAACCGAAACGATCTGACCCGAATGGGTTTGGGTGGCTACCCTCAAATGAAACGACACAGCGTGCCTGACCAAACGAAGACACAAGGGAGAAAATGACAAACAGGTCACACGAATGCGCAGAAGGCACCAGTGCGGTCACAACTTAGAAAATTTTATATGACCTCCCTCAAACGAAATGACCCAACCTGAAAGCGTTTGGGCAAGCACCCTCACATGGCGCTTTGCATGACCGAACGAAGGCACAAGAGAGAAAATAGAAAACAAGCCGCATGAATGTCAAAAAGGTACCCGTGTGATCACAACTTAGAAAATTTGATACGGACACCCTCAAACGAAATGACCTGACCTGATCTGAACGCATTTGGGTGGGCGCCCTCACATGGCGTGCCCGACTGAACAAAGGAACAAGGGAGAAAAAATAAAATGGGTTACACGAACATGCATAAGGCACCCATGCTATTCACAACTTAGTAAATTTGATACACCGCCCTCAAGCGAAACGACCCAACCCGAATGCGTTTGGGCAGGTGCCCTCACATGGCGTGCACGATCGAATGAAGGCACAAGGGATAAAATGGAAAACAGGCTGCATTAATGTGCAAAAGGCACTCGTACGGTCATAACTTAGCAAATTTGATATGTCACCCTCAAATGAAACAACCTGACCTGACCCGAACACATTTGGGTGGGTACCCTCACTACATGGTGTGCCTGACCAAATAAAGGCACAAGGGGGCAAATGACAAATGAGCCACACAAACGTGCACAAGGCACACTTGTGTTCACAACTTAGAAAATTTGATACGGCTGCCCTGAAATGAAACAACCCAACCCAAATGCATTTGGGCGGGCACCCTCACATGGCAGGACATGGCGCACATGATCGAATGAAGGCACAAGGGAGCAACCAGCAAACGGGCTGCACGAACGTACATAGGGCATCGTGCGGTCACAACTTATCAAATTTGATATGAGCACCCTCAACAGCAACGACTCGACCCAAACGCATTTGGGTGGATAGCCTCAACCGAAACAACCTGCCCCAAATAGGTTTGGATGGGCGCCCTTAAACGAAATGACACAACGTGCCCGACTGAATGAAGGAAAAAGCGAGCAAGCAGAAAATGGACCGTACAAACATGCACAAGGCACCTGTATGGTCACAACTTAGCAAATTTGATACGGTCGCCCTCACACGGCACGCTTGAACGAATAAAGGCACAAGGGAGAAAATTTAAAACGAGCCTCACGAACATGCACAATGCACCCTTGTGGTCGCATTAACTTAGTAAATTTGATACGGCCACCCTCAAACGAAACAACCTTACCCAAACGCATTTGAGCAGGCGGCCTCACACGGCGTGACACGACGCACATGACCGAACAAAGGCACAAGGGAGAAACCGACAAATGGGTTGCATGAACATGAATAGGGCACCCATGCAGTCACAATACTCTTGAAGGTACATGTATTAGGGACTACATCGATGTGACAGATTTGGTGGATGCATACATGAAGCCTTAGTTAATGTTCATCCTAGTGAAGTAGAGTTAAATAATGTTGGCCCGAGAAAGGGTATGTAAACTATAACTATAGTTTTTGCATTTTGTTTTTATTATGTCGAGTCTAATTTATTTTAGAAATTTTTCTTACCTATGCCATTTTGATGTGGACAAGAGGTACTTAAGGAGTGTTTGAAAAGTAATAATGAAATTTAATATTAGATTATGATTGAAAATTTATGCATGAATATTGGTCTAAACGGAAATAATGGGGATGTGGACATAAAATTTTACTGCATTGTGCAACTTAAGGCAGAAGAATAATAGTCTTTTTTTCCCATAAGGGATAGAAATCGAGTGTTTGAACATAAAATTAGATACAAAGTGTGATTTGATACCACCAATAGGGAGCCAAAAGAGCTTGGAAATAGAGGGGGAGAGGTTTGAGCTAGGGGAGCTGCCTACACAAGTAGGAGACCAAACATTTATCAAAACATGGAAAGAGACAAGCTAGAAGAAAGGGAGGGAGTTGTCCAACTAAGAAAAAAAAGTAGAATAGAACTAAGGGTACCAAAGAAGTTAGTATTTATGCAGGGGAAATTATGCGTATGAAAATTGTGCAAGACTTTAGATGCATGAAGCTACACCAGTGATGGTGCCCTCAACACAGTAACACCTATTTCCATCAAAAAGGTTGTAGGATGTGCACAGGGTGGTGAAGAATCTTGAAATTCGAAGATGAGAAATTCAACACCCACTGGAAAAAATTCTAGCTTGACATCTTGAGATTTACAAAAATCCATTAACAACCTGGAGGGGAAATATTTCCAACTTCTTACTGCATAGGAGGAAAATGAGACAAGAAAATACAAGATATTCCCCATGTTTTCACTTTGAATGAGACAAGCGATACAACATTCACAACACCGAGCAAGAGACACATAATATTGAAATAATTCTTAGCATCGATGGAGTTTAAAAAGGTGTGGAGAGCCCACCAAATAGCAGAAGGGTTGTCTTTACTCTCAAGGGCACACCCTTGAACTGATACTTTCTTCCTTATCATATTAAAACCAACCATGAATTCCACCTTTAGACTAGTGATATCCCATGCCCGAGGGATCGAATCAACCATGAAATTCATTAACTGATCTCCCCACCCTGTATCCATAAAGTAACTTGGTACAAAGGAAAAGGAGGGAATTAAGGGTTTTCGAACTTCATAAGAATCCACATGTAATGAGGGGTAAATGGGTGCATAGCCAACACCCCCACAAACCACCACCTCAACCTTAATGACGAGATCCTAACGCCAAATTTTATTCATGATGTGAATATGTGCATATATAGGAGGAGACAGGGGGGCATAGAAAATAGGGCTTTGGAAATCTTCAAAAAATAATTCTGATGGTGCATATATCCAACTAGCAAAACAACAGAGAGGGACAATTATATTGAGTCGAATTATTCATGGAATATATTTCCAACCTGACATGTCATTGATCTCATACTAACCTGCTTCCATCAAGAAGGAAGGCTTAATTCGTTTGTGTATCCGCCTCTATGTTTTGGCTTCTTAAAATGTGGTAATAAGATTTTTGAGAGAATGATTTTAGGGTCTTGTTGATTTTTCTAAGGAGGAGGGATAAATTGTTGTTCTTCAAGAGAAAACCTTTTTGAAGGTGTTGAATAGTGATAAGGGAATCCCCAAAGATCACTAACTTAGAGACATCTCGATCATTAGCCAATTAGAGACTTGGAATAAGCCCATACATTTATGTGATATTTTTCATTCTTTGGACTATCCCCCATAAGTACTTTATTTTTCATATTCCATCGGGATTTAGGAGAATCTCTCCCCCTACCCCTCCCGCCACCCCAACTATTTAACTTTTATATTTTATTGAACTATTATGCTTCTATTATAACTCTTTATAATTGTATAAATTTATAATTTAAATGTATGTGGTATAAAAAAAAACCTTAACATATTAGAATCGTGAAGATAAAGATAAAAAAATAGAAACTAAAAATATTATTTAAAAAAGTGGTGTTCTATGTAAATTAACAACATAGCTTCTGACATGATCCTCATAAAACTAACTTAACCCATATTGGTCTACTATCAAGCTTGAGATTTGTGAACCTCATGAAATTAATTTACCAAAAAATAAATTAGAGAAAATTCAAATGTAATTAATTTTATTCACCAATCTAATAACTTATTTCAAAACTATATAAAAAATTAAATTTAAAATATAATTGTTAATATATTTAATAATACCATAAATAAAATTAATCAAATAAAAAAATAATTTTGATTATATTTAAAAAAAATAAGAACATTTATACACTTAATAACATTACTTGATTGACCTTGAAAGCAAATCTATTCTCTACAATCTTTGTGAAAAATATGAGATATACCAAACATTAAAAGTAACACCACCAGATCGTGTACACACTTTTTCCACCATTACAATCACCTAACCTAGAGTCATGTCTATGTCAATCAAAGTGAATTGTTATGCTAATCTATTTTAACACCCATAACTAACAACAAAGACAGGCTAGAATGTATAATATAGATTAGGATATTGGTGGTAGGTCAAGAATTTGAAATCCAAAAATAGAGATACGATGTCTAAAAATTATAATCCAACTCCTCCTCAATGGTTATAATTTTTTAATAATTTTAATACCGTCACAATACCGACGCATAGTTTAGCAACGTCGGAATTGCGACGTTTCTAAACTATGTGTCGGTATTGTGACGGTTTGGAGCATAATGTCGCAAGACTGACACATAGTTTAGAAATGTCACAATTCCGACGTTTCCTCCAAACCTTCGCAATACCGACGCATCGTTTAGAAATGCCGCATTTTCGATGTTGTGTCCCAAAAACATCATAATACCGACGCTTTTCTTCAAACGTCGTAATACCGACACTTATCTCTAAGTGTCGCAATACCGACACTTGTCTCTGAACATTGGTATAGTGACAGTTGTGGGTGAGATTTGAAAATTTAATAAAAATTGGGGAAATTTCCGACATTTGGTAAAAAGTGTCAGAACTAAAGTGTCAGAATTTTGACCAAATGTAGTAGTGAGACTTTGAATTTCTATATGCATGGCTTCCAATTGATTATGAATCTATTGAGTTCCCATCACAATAGGTTTTTGGGTAGCCTCGAGTTTCATTGCGACCTCCAAAACCTCAGCTTGTGTGGAAATTGTTTGTTGACCTAATGGCTGGAGCATATGTGGGAGAAAAATAACAATGAAAAATTCATTATGTTGAGTATCATCAATAGAAAATCCACCATCTCTGATGATGCACTTCAACCTTTGAGTGGCCTCCCAGACATATTCATTAGGTTCCTGACAAATATCCGCTGCGCATATGACTTAGGTTTCTTAAAATACTATTTTACGGCTGCCTTGATTTATTACAAGGTAGCACTACGGTTTTCTTGAGTGTACCTCGTGTATGAGTTTAATTCACAACATTGGAATGCAGTAGCCAGCTACACCTTTCTAATATCAATATTTTTAACTTGCTAAGCCTACCATATGATCTCAATCACAAACCAGAATTGACCAGTGTCCTCATTTCCAATGCCTCTGAAATTAGGTAACTTCATTGATGCAACCATATCTACGTCGGGGGCAGGTGGAGGAGGTGGTTGAGATGGAATGCATGGTGGAGTGATATGTGATGTGAGTTTAGAAGTGGGGTAGATGGAGTGGGAAACATACTGGAGGGTTTATGTTGTGATGAGATTTCTTCTTCACAGTCACTTGAGCTAGCAGTTTCTAGTTCAGAGTGACTATTATATCTAGGCATCAGAGGGCTATAAGTGAATTTTTCACAGAATTCCTGGTAAATTATTCCATTGCACGTAGTTGAACCTCTTTGATGCATTCACGCTATATGTTTTCACAAATAATCCCATTCACACAATAGCATTTTCAACAACAATTTCAATGAGCGCAGGAACTTACCTCTAGGGCCTTTGAAAAACCTTCTTTTTTCTTCAGAATATGACACAAATTGGTCAATGGAAAATTCAATCATAAATCATCCCAGGAGGCGATTGATTTGATATACCATGCTAGTGATCTTATTATCAAAATTTTCTACTTGCCAGATCAATTCAGAAGTCCACTCAGTGACTACGTTGTCTTTTGTGTAGTGATGGAATTCAACTAACCATGAAAAACACTCCTGTAGTTCATCTGCAAAGGAACAAAATAATTTTTTCATGCACTTCTGTATAAATATATTTATGTACCCACTACTCATCAGACAATTTAGTGCTTCTATTCTCTTGGAGTGAAAATGCAAGGGTATTTCTATCCATCCAATCTTGTAATTCATTTCGTGACGGATGCCACAACATTAAATCTCCCTCAAAAGGATCTAGGTCCTAAAAAAGGAATTTTTTTTTGCTTGAGGGGTCCTCGCCTAGGTTTAGATTTTATGGATAAACTAGCAAACCCTCCAACTACTGGCCCTTTTGGTAGTGTTCTACTTGCGCAGAACAAAATCTCAGCCAAAGTAGTATGGGGGTGTGTTGGAAACAGGCTTCTACACCCTGAGGGAGAAAATAATGAAGTTGTCCTCAACAAAACCCAATGTGAACTTATACAGATGTGCACAACAATATATAACAAAATCAGAGAGAATGCGCAATCATTAATAGAATGACACATAATTCGTGTTCGCCTTAGCATAGAAAAATAGAGCATGACCTAATCTAGATCTTAACCAATGTGAATACTTAAACATATCTATTAACCATAAATGATCATTCACAATCATATCATATATTCTTTGCACAATAATCAATAAGAAATATAGATAATACGATCTTAACGAAACATAAGCAGTAAATAAATCATATGCATAACATAGTAAACTTCGCCAAAAATAGTTCTTTCTATTAGCTTCATATATTTCAATCAATACATAAAATTTCCCTTACAAACCCTTAAAAAACCCTTCTGCACACATAGCCAGTGGAATCCGCACACAGCCAGGACTAGGTTTATGGACACTCAGCAAGCAGGAGCCTCTTAACCCAACCCAACAACCCTTACATAGGCATAAACTTATCAGAACATCAATAGTTCATTACAAAAATTGACTTCTTATCTTAGACATGATATATCTATTTATATACACCTAGAACGCAAATGCTATGGTCTGAAACCATGTTTTGAGGCCCACAATTTTCCCTTAATCTGATTTACATCAAAATTAGGGACTTTGACCCACCCCAATGCCCCTTGAATCCCTTTGCACAATGCACACATACAAAATTATACAAAATGACTTCGGAAATTGTGCCTTAGGGGACCCTGCCCCAGCATCTGACTATTCAAAATTAAAAATTAAAAATAATAATAGAGATATGGTATAAACATAAACCAATAGCACTTGTTGGGAGGTAAATGATGGATATTGGGGCACCAATTGGTTCACTCGATCAAGTTGCTAGTAGGAGCCCACAACAATTTTGGATGAGTTTTCCTAGAAAATGAAAGTCTCAGCCATCTTTCATTGTGCATGAGTAACATAACAACAAAGGGAAACATTACGAATACTAGATCATAGCATTTTAAAATTTCTTTATACGAATAAGGAAAATAGCTTCAAGAAATTTTCACTTGTGATGGGAAAGTAAACTTTGTCCAGAAAAAGTGACTACTGAACTCTATTGAAGTTGAATTCAAGATTGAATTCAAAATAATGGAAAATTTTAGTGGCCAATATTTGTAGGTGGGCTAATATTCCATGCATTTTCCAAAAACAATGATTCACCAAATTCCATTTTCTAGAAATGAATTCGCCCAAATTTTATAGTATAAAATTAGTTTACCTTAAAAATCGTCAATATTTATATTGTCTAATAAAAAATAATTATAAATCTAATTTTTTTTAAAAAATTATCATCAAACATTTTAAAATTTCAATATTAGGGTCTATTGATATTTTCTAGTCTTTCTAAACTTTAAGATAAACTTTCATGTTTAAAATTTTCCCTATTCTAAAGGGAATAGTTGTAGGTTCCCTTACTAACCACACTATGCCATCCTTGTGGCTTAGTAATGAAAATAATGGCATAACAAGTGGTAATTGCTGAATCTTTAATTAAACTGAGAGCGGGGGGGTGAATCAGTTTAATACATACATAAGCCTTTTAAAATTTCACCAATATTATTTACAGCTTAATATGTGAACAGTCTTATTTGAAACACATATTAATTTAATGTGACACCATATTTATTTTCAGAGCAACAAGCAATTAAGAAGATTGAAATAATCACATTAACACATAAGAAGCACACATAGAGACAGCAGATGTAAGTGGAAACCCATAAAGGGAGAAAACCACATCCTATTATTGTTGTGATGCAAAGGCAAGCTCCAACTCCCTCTCACCACTGTTTTTCTGCAGGCACCAACCTACAGGAGGCTCCTACCTCAATTCTGCAAGCTACAACTTGCATGGAAGCACCAACTCCCTTCAATTTTCTATAGGCACCAACCTATAGGAGGTTCCAACCTCAGTCAGCTACAACTGACAGCTATCAAGTTGCAACTTGATAGGGAAGCTCCAACTTACTCAATTTATCAAATTGAATGTTTGCTGATTTACTCCAGATATCAGCTTTGTTCTGTATCTTTTCTTCTCTTAATCTTCTCTGATTTATTCTTCTATATTCTACATTCTCTGTATTTTCTCTCTCTACCTCTCCTCTCCCCTGAGCTTATTAAATTGATATTATAGATAGAAATTCTAACATGACTATTTGTATTTCACAAGGAATTTGGAATGAACATTCATGACTCTTTGGCTTCTGTCTTCTTATTCTTTTTTCAAACTCATTTTTATAATTACTACAATATGTACAAATTTCCATGCTACAGTGGGATTTTGTCTTTTCCTTAGGATACTTGCCTTTGCATCACACACAATAAAAATAATTACAACATTTACATTCACATTTTTAATTACACATTTCAATTTCATTCAGCTCCTTTTCTGGATTTTTTCTTTACTGGATTTGTCTTTTTCTGCTATTGTTAAGAACCTGTTCTGCATATACTTTTCTCACTATCATCTGCATATTCCCTATTTTCTGTGCTTATTCACCTGTCCAACTCATTCCTGTACATATTCCTATTCACCGAACTTTCATCTCCGCATGCTTTCCTCTTCTTTTCCCTTTCCATAATTGCATTTAATTTTCATGCCCAATCATTTCCCAAGTTCGGACAATCTCACAATCTCTACTTTGTTCTACGCTAGCAGTTTCAATGCTTCACTCCCACGGTTCTTTATTTTCTTGGCAATTTTATTTATCAATTTTGGAGAAATTGATAAATAAATACAATTAGCAGCTTTTGAATGTCATATTGTATTTCCCGGCTTATATAATCGTCTCCGAACTTTATATAACTGTTCAACCGTTTATAACTTTATATTAATACTCCACGCCTTTTTAAATAAACATTTACAATAACCTTTGACAATTCAATTATATCTCCAACCTTATATTAATGGTTCAGCACTTTATAAAGATTTAACTTCGTAATAACTTGTGGATCCGGGCCCACCTATAACTCAATGGACCAATCAAATTTGTGCATCGTACCTTGTTTATCCCTCACGCATCTCTGTTATCATCCGAGAATCTACTGCAAGCGACCATCGTCCGATGTACCTTCTCCAGATCAACGACCCGTGTGCATTTTGCTCGGCATCCAACATCGGTTTTTAACGCGCGAAGGCGCACTTTAAGTGGTGGTATTGGAACAATAGCCTGGCGACGTGTCAACAATCCTATGGAATCGCTACCCAACAAAATATTACTGCTTACTCACCTAAAGCAATGCGAAGAGGGGCAACCCACCTTGTAAGCTCACTCGCGGTTTTGCTACAGTGATTTACTGCGGCTGTACATCTGGTTTGTGCTCTCCTATGTATATTCTCGTTTATTAACTCCAGGTTTAATCTCTGGTTGAGGAATTAAATTAACACGAACAAAAAAAGGGAATTCTATTATCATAAAACAAAGTTAAGTGACCATGGTTTCACGCAGGGTTCTTCTATGAGTGGGGTTAAATGCACAGGGATTATTCGAATGAATTTACGACTATGGTTCCGCTCCATTATAAGTGGCCTTGGTCTCTGGCATTTCAACACGGTCCTGCCATATATATAATGCACAATTCTTCACTGTATGCATATATATAAACCATATATATATATAATGCACCTACCATATATACAACCTCCATGTCAATCGAATACAAGTGATCTGTTAAAAATTGGGGATAATTTCAAACATAATTCAAATAGTGAATTCCAACTGATTCAAAGCATATCCAATCTCATTGCATTCCACTGCACATTTGAATATAAAGTCTGGAATGTAAATTATGTTATGTGTAACGCCCGGATGTATAGAATATTCTCAGAATTTATATATATATATGTACATATTCTTGGAATAACAGTTGTGGCTCTACCTCTGTTGCTTATGTCACTATGCCTCTGCCCCTACTGCTATGATAATGGCTCTGTCTTCATATTTGCTTCCTCTGCCTCTTCCTTTCTCCTTTATATTCATTTCCTCTTTGCTGCCTCCATTGTCTGTCTTTGTCTCCTTGTAATTGTTCCTGTCACTGCATCTGCTACCTCCTTTGCCATCAATGACAACATTTCCAACAGTCTCCTCCTTTGGCATTGATGGCAATACATTTTCTCTGTTTGCCTGCTCTTTTTGTTTGCCTGCTCTTCCTCATGTTGTTTGCTCTTACTCCCCCTTTGACATCAATGTCAAAGGGTTTATTTTTGCATTTCCTCTCTTTGAGTTTTGTTTAGGCCCTCTTCTGTTAAATTTGTACCATGTTTCTCCATAGTGATGTATAAGACTTGTTGAGAGAACACTTTGAGGATTATCGAATTTGAATATACACTGTAAATTGATACAGTTCTTTCACTTGTATAGAGCTAAAAGTGAGAATACGGATACTTCATAGAATACATTGTATCAGCTTTGTTTAGTCAGAGATTTATAATCACTACTCGTCTTCTATGTTTCATATTCTTAATATAATGTTTCTGAACACAATACTGATCCTTTTGCTCTGTAATTGTCCTTTTGATGCTTGAATAATGTAGATAACTTTAGGATAATAACTTGGTGTTCTTTTTCCTTAATCCTTTGATCCTGAGGACCTGATTCATGCTTTCCTTGCTGGCTGTTCTCCCGCTGGAATGGTATTTTCGTTGTTGTTCTCCCCCTGAACTTGTGCTTTCTCTTTATATAAGAGAGTAGCATCTGCAGATACTACCCCTAGTTTATCTCTCAAATGTTGAAATGGTTCTCTAGCAAGAGGTTTGGTAAATATATCTGTTGTCTGTTCTTTTGTTGGTACATATTCTAGCTTTAATATCTTCTGAGCCACTTGTTCTCGGAGGAAATGATACTTGATTGGAATATGTTTAGTTTTTGAGTGAAGTACATGATTTTTAGATATACTTATAGCACGTGTATCATCACATTTGATTGAGATAGGTTCATCAATGCTTACCTTCATCTATTGAAGAGTTTACTTCATCCACATGACTTGTGTACAACATGCTGCTGCTGCTATATATTCTGCTTCAGCTGTAGACAGAGAGCTGGATGTTTCTTTCTTGCTTAACCATGCCACCAGACTTTCTCCTAGATAGAAAGCACCTCCACTTGTACTTTTCTTGTCATCAACACAACTGGCCCAATCTGCATCTGTGTATGCTATTAAAGTGAAGCTTTTTCCTTTAGGATACCAAAGTCCATACTGTGTTGTTCCTTGTAGATATCTGAGTATTCTTTTTCACTGCCAGAAGATGGTTTTGTTTAGGTGCTGCTTGATATCTTGCCACTAGTCCTACTACTAGCATGATGTCTGGTCTTGATGTTGTCAAATACAACAGGCTTCCTATCATGGATCTGTAGATTTTTTGATCTACATCTGCAGTCCCGTCATCAGCACACAGCTTGCATCCCGTGATCATGGGTGTTGTCACAGGTTTGCAGTCCTCCATTTTGAATTTTTTCAGCATTTCTTTTAGGTATTTTTTCTGAGAGATGAAGGTGCCTGTGTTCTTTTGTTGAATTTGTAGTCCCAAGTAGAAACTGAGCTCTCCAATCATATACATTTCGAACTCTGTTTTCATCTTATCGGCAAACCCTTTTGCTAGTTCATCTTTGTTGCTTCCAAACATAATGTCATCAACATACACTACAACAATCAGAAGTTCATTTTCATGGGCTTTTATGTATAGATTTCTGTCTACTCCACCTCTCTTAAAACCCTGTTTTTGCAAATATTTATCCAGTATTGAGTACCAAGCACGAGGAGCCTGTTTCAGTCCATATAGGGCCTTCTTCAGTCTGCATACATAGTCTTCTTTGTATGTCAATGAGAAGCCTTTTGGTTGTTCCATATACACTTCTTCTTCTAGATCTCCATTAAGAAAAGCAAACTTTACATCCATTTGATATACCTTGAAGTCTTGGTAGCATGCAAATGCCAGGAACATTCTGATAGCTTCCATTCTGGCTACAAGGGAAAATGTTTCTTCATAATCAAGTCCTTCAATTTGTGAGTATCCTTTGCAGACCAGCCTGGCTTTATTCCTGATTACTTGTCCTTGCTCATTCATTTTTTTTTTGAATACCCATTTTGAACCAATGATATTCTTCTCAATTGGTCTAGGAACTAGTTCCCAGGTATTGTTCTTCTCAATTTGGTCCAATTATTCATTCATTTCTTTTACCCAATACTTGTCCTTGCCGGCTTCTTCAAACTTCTTTGGCTGTATTTGTGATAACATGGCTATGTATACTTCTTCTGTCTGTTCAGTTAGCCGCCTTCTTGTTTGCACTCCTACACTCTTGTCTCCTATGATTTGATCTTCTGGATGGTTCTTTTGAGTGTATCTTGAGGGGTTTTTTGAGTTCAGTTCAGCATTTTCTGATGTTTTGCTTATTTCTTCATCATCTTGGTCCTCTTCTTCATGATTTTCAGGATGGCTGCTGCAATCTATATCTCTTGTCTTGTTTGGAAGTTCTTCATCAAATCTTACATCAATACTTTCTACAATTTTTCGAAGAGTCTTGTTGTAGCATATGTATCCTTTACTCTTGGATGCATATCCTAAGAGTATTCCTTCATCTTCTCTTGCATCAAACTTCCCCATATTTTCATCATTATTCTTTATGTAGCACTTGCTGACAAAGACTCTAAAGTGCTTGATTGATGCAGGTTTACCATGCCATAGCTCATAAGGTGTCTTATCACTGTTAGGTCTTAAATGAGATTTTTTTAGAATATGTACTGCTGTGTGTACAACTTCTGCCCAAAAGGTTTGAGTAATGTTACTCTCTTGCATCATAGCTCTGGCCATTTGTTGTACAGACCTGTTTTGCCTCTCTGCTACTCCATTCTGCTGAGGTGTCCCTGCAATGGTAAATTGTTGCTTTATTCCATGTTCATTACATAGGTCTGCAAAGTCATAATCTGTGAATTCTCCTCCTCTATCTGATCTGATACATTTTAGCTTGCATCCAGTTTGATTTTCTGCTAATGCTTTGAATGTATTAAACTTTTCTAGTGCTTCTGATTTGTTCTTGAGAAAAGCAACCCATGTCATTCTGGAGAAATCATCTATTATCAGCATGAAGTAGGATTCTCCACTTGGTGTCTTAGTTCTAGCAGGTCCACACAGGTCCATGTGCACAAGCTGGAGTGGTCTTCTTGTTGATAGCTCATCTTTAGATCTAAAGCATGTGCGAGTCTGTTTCCCCAATTGACAAGATTTTCATATGGTATTTGAAGGCCTTTTTATTTATGGCATATCACTGATAGCTTTCTTCTTGCTCAGTCTGATGATATGGTCGAAGCTGAGATGTCCCAGTCTCCTATGCCATAACCATGACTCCTCAATTTTGCTAAGATGACAGGCTTCATCCTCCTCTTTTACTATGTAAACATTACTCTCTGTTCGAACACCTTTGAGTGGAGTCTTTCCTGTTGTGCTTGATTTGACTTCACAATCTTTTGGTCTAAAGAGAACTTCACAGCCTTTTTCACACATCTGACTGATACTCAGTAAATTTTCTTTCAGCCCATCTACAAATAGTACATCTTGGGCCTTTCCTCTTCCATTATCTATATTGACTGAGCCTTTTCCCTTGATCTTACCTGATTTATCATTGCCAAAAGTAACATTTCCAGATTTCTTTTCATCAAGAGTTATAAACTTGCTTTTGTCTCCAGTCATATGTTTTGAGCAGCCACTGTCCAGGTACCACTGGATTTTTAGGTCTTGAGCAGTTAGGGAAAGGTCACATTTATTCTCCTTCTTTATCCACTAGAGGCATCCTTTTGTTTGGTATCTTTTGTGAGTTGATGAATCACATCCTTTCAGAGGACATTTGGAGGGAATATGTCCATCTTGATTGCATATAAAGCATTTGATCATAGTTTTTGCAGTATTGTGAGTATGAATAGAATTTCTTTGACTCATGAACCTCCTTGAGGTGTTGAACATCAATATTTGTCCATACTTCTACATTCAATAATTTTATGACCAAATTCCTTACAATAGAAACAGTAACCATAGAAACTATTTGCATACCTGATGTAAGGTTGTCTTTTCCATTTGTTTGCTTGAGGCAGTCTTTTCAATGTCTGCATCTTTTGCTGGTTTGAATTACTCCTCCTTGTATGGCAATATGTAGAAATGTGTCCCAGCTTGTGGCAGACATAACAGGTGGCATTCTTCCTAGGAGGGAAGAATCTCCTTTGGTGACTTCCGAATTTGATATATTCAGAGGCATATGATTCTTTTCCTGTTGTCTTAATATTTATTGCATTCTTTGTTACTAGAGGTTTCTTCTAATCTCTGTCTTTCTCCTTACATGTTTCTTCTTTTGTAGGAATTGCTTGAGCTGCTTCATCATTCTTCTTGGCTTTTACAAAAATAATCTCTCTGTCAACCTTTTCTTTGCCTTTACTTGATTCTCCTTCATAGCCTATTCCATTTTTTATCGTGGGAGATATTTGAGCACCCAGAATTTCATTCAACTTACTAGAGCTTGTTGTTTGAGAAGAATTTATGACCACTTTCCTTTTAGCATTTTCTAATTTCTTCCTAAGAAATACTACTTCTTCTTCCAACTTCTCTTGTTCTTGAGATTTCTCCTTGATTTGCTTAAGTAACATGTCCTCTATCTTTTTGGCTTCTTCAAGCTTTATCTTTAGCTGCTTTAAGACTTTTGAATTATGTTATTCTCTTACATACTTGAGGAGAATGTCCTTTTGTTTTCTGCATTTCAGTTTGAGTCTGTCAATCTCTTCCAGAGAACTTCTTAGCTCCCCCTCAAGGTCGACTTCTCCTTCTTCTTCTTCATCTTCTAGAAGGAGTCCTTCAAGTTCTTCTATGGCCATCAATAAGAATTCGGAGGTTCCTTCTTCACTTGAGGGTTCATCTGAATCTTTAGATGTATTGATTTCTTGTTGAGCGTAGAAGGATTTTCTGCTGAACTTCTTTCCTTTCTTCCAGTTCTTTGATTTATTTCTTTCTGACTCTTGAGGCTGATTCCTTACTTTCTTGTGAGGACACTTAGCAGCATAGTGTCCAACTTTTCCACAGTTGAAGCATTTAAAAGGAAGTTTACCTTTGTATTTACCTGATCCTCTATCCAATTTCTTGACAAATTTTGCCTCTTCTTCATCTGAGCAAGAGCATATGTCTCCCTCTTCTTCTTTCTTCTTTTCTGATTTAAAATCTACCTCCCTTGTACTTGTCTTCTTCTGTGGGAGCCTCATTTCATAGGTTGTTAGATTTCCAAGTAGCTGGTTCATGGTCAAGGTCTCCCAATCAGCTGTTTCTTCTATTGCAGACACCTTTGGATTAAACCTGGATGGAAGAGATCTTAGAATATTTTGCACAATTATACTTTCTGGCATTTTTTCTCCAAGATCTTTCATATTGTTAATAATTTCTGCAGCTTTTAGGAAGAAACTGGCAATGTCTTCATCATCATTCATTTTTAAGTTCTCAAACTGGGCTCTATAGACTTGAAGTTTGGCAGTCTTTACTTTCTTGTCTCCCTCATGTATGTTCTCAAGAGTATCCCATATATCTTTGGCAGTGTCTTTGTGCATTACTTTAATAAATTCTGCTTCACATAATCCATTTAGGATGGCATTCATGGCCTTTGCATTAGCCACAAAATCTTGTTTTGTTTCTTTTTCTGTGTCAGTTGCCTTTGGGGCATATCCTAATTCCACAGCAGCCCAGACTTCTATTCCTAGAGACATTATGTATGTCCTCATTCTGATTTTCCAGAAAGCATAATTTTCACCAATGAAGAAAGGGGCTTTATTGGTTGAGCATCCTTCTTTACTAGCCATCTTGGGAACCTAGGATCTCCTTTCAGTTGTTAGACTTGAACAAAGGAACCCGCTCTGATACCAATTGTTGAATCTTTAATTAAACTGAGAGGGGGGGGGGGTGAATCAGTTTAATACATACATAAGCCTTTTAAAATTTCACCAATATTATTTACAACTTAATATGTGAATAGTCTTATTTGCAGCCAATATTAATTTAATGTGACGCCATACTTATGTTGAGAGCAGCAAGCAATTAAGCAGATTGAAATAATCACATCAACACATAAGAAGCACACATAGAGACAACAGATGTAAGTGGAAACCCATAAAGGGAGAAAACCACATCTTATTATTGTTGTGATGCAAAGGCAAGCTCCAACTCCCTCTCACCACTGTTTTTCTGCAGGCACCAACCTACAGGAGGCTCCTACCTCAATTCTGCAAGCTACAACTTGCAAGGAAGCACCAACTCCCTTCAATTTTCTGCAGGCACCAACCTACAGGAGGCTCCAACCTCAGTCAGCTACAACTGACAGCTATCAAGCTACAACTTGATAGGGAAGCTCCAACTTACTCAATTTATCAAATTGAATGTTTATTGATTTACTCCAGATATCAGCTCTGTTCTGTATTTTCTCTTCTTCTCTTAATCCTCTCTGCTTTATTCTTCTATATTCTGCATTCTCTGTATTTTCTCTCTCTACCTCTCCTCTCCCCTAAGCTTATTAAATTGATATTATATAGAAATTCTCACATGACTGTTTGTATTTCACAAGGAATTTGGAATGAACAGTCATGACTCTTTGGCTTCTGTCTTCTTATTCCTTTTTCCAACTCATTTTTAGAATTACTACAATATGTACAAATTTCCATGCTACAGTGGGATTTTTTCTTTTCCTTAGGATACTTGCCTTTTCATCACACACAATAAAAATAATTACAACATTTACATTCATATTTTTAATTACACATTTCAATTTCGCTCAGCTCCTTTTCTGGATTTTGGCTTTACTGGATTTGTCTTTTTCTGCTGTTGTTAGGAACTTGTTCTGCATATAATTTATTCACTGTCATCTACATATTCCCTGTTTTATGTTCTTATTCACCTATCCAACTCATTCCTGTACATATACCTGTTCACCGAACTTTCATCTCTGCATGCTTTCCTCTTCTTTTCCTTTTCCATAATTGCATTCAAGTTTCATGCCCAATCATTTCCCAAGTCCGGACAATCTCACAATCTCTACTTTTTTCTACGCTGGCAGTTTCAATGCTTCACTCCCACGGTTCTTTATTTTCTTGGCAATTTTATTTATCAATTTTGGAGAAATTGATAAATAAATACAATTAGCAACTTTTGATTGTCATATTGTATTTCCTGGCTTATATAATTGTCTTCGAACTTTATATAAATGTTCAACCCTTTATAAATTTATATTAATACTCCACGCCTTTTTAAAAAAATGTTTAAAATAACCTTTGGCAATTCAATTATGTCTCTGACCTTATATTAATGGTTCAGCACTTTATAAAGATTTAACTTCGTAATAACCTGTGGATTCGGGCCCACCTATAACTCAATGGACCAATCAAATGTGTGCGTCGTACCTTGTTTATCTCTCACGCATCTCCTTTATCATCTGAGAATCTACTGCAAGCGACCGTCGTCCGATGTCCCTTCTCCAGATCAACGACCCGTGTGCATTTTGCTTGGCATCCAACATCGGTTTTTAACGCGCGAAGGCGCACTTTAAGTGGTGGTATTGGAACAATATCTTGGCCACGTGTCAACAATCCTGTGGAATCGCTACCCAACCAAACATTACCGCTTACTCGCCTAAAGCGGTGCGAAGGAGGGGCAACCCACCTTGTAAACCCGCTCACGGTTTTGCTACAATGATTGACTGTGGTTGTACATCTGGTTTGCGCTCTCCTGTGTATATTCTTGTTTATTAAATATGGGTTTAATCTCTGGTTGAGGAATTCAATTAACATGAACAAAAGCGAGAATTCTATTATCATAAAACAGAGTTAAGTGACCACGGTTTCACGCAGGGTTCTTCTATGAGTGGGGTTAAATGCACAGGGATTATTCGAATGAATTTACGAGTATGGTTCCGCTCCATTATAAGTGGCCTTGGTCTCTGGAATTTCAACACGGTCCTACCATATATATAACGCACAGTTCTTCAGTGTATGCCTATATATAAAGCATATATATATATAACGCACCTACCATATATACAACCTCCATGTCAATTGAATACAAGTGCTCTGTTAAAAATTGGGGATAATTTCAAACATAATTCAAACAGTGAATGCCAACTGATTCAAAGCATATCCAATCTCATTGCATTCCACTGCACATTTGAATATAAAGTCCAGAATGTAAATTATGTTATGTGTAACGCCCGGCTGTATAGAATATTCTCGGAATTTATATATATATATGTACATATTCTTGGAATAATAGTTGTGGCTCTACCTCTGCCACTTCTGTCACTCTGCCTCTGCCTCTACTGCTGTGATAACGGCTCTATCTTCGTATTTGCTTCCTCTGCCTCTGCCTTTCTCCTTTATATTTATTTCCTCTTTGCTGCCTCCATTGTCTGTCTTTGTCTCCTTGTAACTGTTCCTATCTCTACATCTGCTACCTCCTTTGCCATTAATGACAACATTTCCAACAGTAACTATGAATAATGAGAAAGAAAATGACATAGTTAGAGGCATGAAAAAATAAAAAGAATTTAGGAAAGAGTAAACACAATCTAATTGTGATGGCTTGTCTTACCATAGTGTATGCTTGAAAATGATGGTAATATCCCATGTAATAAAAATCAAAGAATAATTCAGTGGTAGCGGCACTGAAGGGAACCTGTAGTGTCTTCATCGAGAAAATTTTAGAGGAAGAAACACTATGGGAATGTTAGGATTACAACTGGGCATGAGAAACATTGGATTCGAGGAAAAACCATCCCAACTGTTCTCTTAATCAAGGTAATTCGATTTCAATGTGAATAGATCAAAGGATGAGGGGATCACATGAACAAGGTGAGTTTTCAAATGGAGGTTTGGGTGTTTTGACCCAAAAATCATTTCTCTGTCCAAAAAATCTTAATGCAAGGGGTCACCGGGATTTATGCCTTGGAGCATAAATAAATTACTAAAAGAGGCTCAAATACATAATTAAATTTTAGTGCATTAACATAATTTCCACTCATATATGATATTATTTTCATAATAAGAAAATCCTATATTAAATAAGCATGAATTATGTCAACAAAATCAGTTGTAATAACCTTCAGAGGAGACAAATTAGTATGAATGCATTGGTCTTCACATGACTTTGAGAATTAGAATAGTGAGTGAAAAGATGTGGAGTACAGGGTGTATGCAATATTATGTCCATGTTAACTCAAAAACTTCAGATTAGGAATTTAGAATAAAAATAACAAAGGATGGGTTATCAAATTAAATATAATTGTGTTGTACCTTGTCATCTACAAATAATACTCCAAGTGAGTTCCTATTGCGAAATCACCGACCTAGTAAGGTATACAATCATAAAATACATTAACAATATGATTGATATCGTTGTGACCTATGGAATGTAATTAGGATAAGGAAAAAAGGGTATGACCCTAATCTATATGATTTGAGTAAATTAAATTTAAAACTTAGACCTATTTCCTAAGTATATGGTGAGAATAAGGAATTTTGTAAAGAGACATATGGAATTCTACATATTAGGCACATGAACAAAAAATAAATTGTATATAAGTTTATATGAACTTATATTCCTAAGTTAGCTTGGAATTTACATTATTAGAATGCATTTCAATATAATAAAACTATAAATATGAGAGAGTAATAGTATCGAGGATGTTTAAAAAAACAATTTTCCTATGAATAGGAGTTGTGACATGTAGACAGAAAGGTAAATACTTTAGCTATAGAGATAGAATAATAAAACCATGGAAAATGTTCAAAGTAGATGTGAATAAGAAGGTCAAAAGTAGTCATCCAAACATAATTCATAAAAATGATGTTAAGAGTAGACATGAGCACAGATGGACTCCATAAAACTTAGTAAATAGTCTAGGTATGAGTAGGGTGAATGCAATGTACATAAGTTGGTATTGCCATATGTGGAAATAAATATGATGGTTACATAAATAACTGTGAAAAATCACAAATAACACTAAAAATATGTATTAGAAACAAAGAAATTGAGATAGAATTAGGATATTCGTGAAAAAATCACCCTGTAGTTCTATCATGGTAGGATGATAATCCACTTGATGATAATCTAGCACAACATGGATCCTCGACATACTTCTCACCATTTGACCAACTATAGAAGTTTCTTGTAAATTAGCAGCTTCTTGAGGTCTCATGTGATGAAAAAATTTTTAATAACGAGGTTAACCAGAGCTCCAACACTACAAAGGAAGTTTCTTTGATTTAATAGGTTCCAATCTACTTGATACTTCTATATATTTGGATTCAGTTTACCATTTCATTTTAGTTTCGTTCCTTCCAAACTGTTTATTTGTATGACATCCTAGTGCATTTTTAAAATTCACAATCATTTTATTTCTATATTTTGGTAATTCTCTTGTACTCCCTTACTTTGTGACCACAATTTACCTCCATCCCCTTTCTGTATTATCTTCTAATAGAAAATTCAGGCCTTCTAAATTTCTTTATCCATGGTATTGGGATTATCAAATTCTATTGTCTCCTTCATGTATGTAGGGAGGCTACTAATAAAAAATTGTACTTTATATTTTTCCTCTCGAATGTACGAAATATATCTCAATAAAGAGGTAAATTTGGTCACAAATTCATACATATTTGACTTCCCAAATTTCAAATCACCAAATTCCTTGGCTTTTTCATCATAAAACCACTATGTCAAATACTTATTCTTGAAATTCTTTTGAAACTCATCCAAAGTAACCTATTTTTCCTCTATGCCATTCACTGTCTAAACCTTCTCCTAGCATAAGGAATATTTCCCTTAAAGATCTTAAATAGTGAATCTAGATTTGAGGTTATTTTCATATTCATGAGTTTCAAAGTATTTTTTCATGTTAATGATCTAGGATTTCACAGCTTCTTCAACTTCCCCATCAAATTTTCGGGATCAATTTTTAAAATTTTCCCTTGCAATTCAACTTGTTTCTTCTTCATTCTCCTCTAATAAAAACATTGCTATATTCCTTTCATTATTCTCTCTATATCCCTCAATTCTTTGGATGTGGCTTCCTTCTGGGATATTCTCACTTTCGCGTCGATGTTCTTCTTCATCCCAAGTTTCATTGCTAGGACTAGGCTGAGAAGTCCTATGGTTCTATCTATCCAAAATACCTTTTAAAAATTTCTCCAAGTTAGACATTAATCTTTCATTGTCCGTTCTCAGTTGAATAATTTCATCATTTATCTATTTCACAATTTCTAACAACATAGTTATTTCTTTTAGTCACTTTTTTCCTAACAATACACACATTTTTTGATCCACTTCAAGGATAGGTATGGAATTAGACTCCAATGTTGGCCTTTGATGGGGTAAACTTCTAGCTCCTCTCCTACTTCTATTTTTCCCCTCTCTATGCACAATAACCTAGTCAGCATCCATACAATTTCCCAAAATAGGTCATAGTGTTGGAACTTCACTCTCATACCACCTCTAACACACCTCTATAAAAAAAAATATTTACAATATAAGTTCGTATGTTCAATTGAATAATTAATTAAAAGCATTACTTACTTTTGTTTTATTTACATGTTACTTTCTCATTTACATAACATACGTACTTTTATTTTAATCTCAATTCTTAGGTTTATTAATGTAGTTTTAGTGCTACATATGTTAATGGGTAGCCTTTTTATGTATAGTGAAAACCATTTTTGTGCTTATCTCAATTTCCATACCACTCATTGTGTGCCCCATTATCGGTAGGCACAACCGTCATGGGGATAGGAACTTTCTGGAGCTTTGTGATATGGAACAAGCAGATGACACTCATCCGTAGATCCTTCTAGGGTCTCTTGATGATGCAACGTATGATAATTTCCTACTATTTCTTGGGTAAATACTTGATTTTCCTCAGGGTATCACAACTTATTTGCGAATAAGTTGTTGTTGGGGAGGCTCTCTTACTAGGCTCCTTTCGACCATTGTTCACTTGCATGGAATAATTTCCTTACAAAAAATAAAATCAATTACATTTTCCTTTTTGGATAACACTCTTTAATATTCTCATATTTATAATTCTGTGACACTATTCCAACCTAGGTTTCTTAACTCTATGGTTTATCAAAATAGGTGGGTAACAATTTTGAGCCAAAGCGCACTTGCTAAATTTATTTTCTCAGACCCATCGACAATTAATTGATTTAGCCATTTATTTTATTGGGTTCCATATAGGCATTTTTAGCCTTATACCAGTTGTAGGTGTTGGGTTACGGTAACTCCAAACCCCTTCTTCACGTGTTGTCATTTTAATACTTCTTGAGAACTATTGTTTCATTTAGCCTTACAACTTTCTCTTGGATTTGAGGTTTCCACCCGCATTTCAAACCCTTGTCGAAGTGTTCAACTTCCTTGAAAGCATTCGCTTCTGTATTTCTCTTTGCATTTAAATTTCGTATTTTCGAGGTGCACACATTTTTTTCTTTTTTCTTCCTTCCTGTTTTTGGGGTTAGCATGGGATACTTCCCTAATTAGGGTAAAACCCTTATATTTGGTTGGAACAATTTATGAGAATACTCGATATTATTACACTGGTATCTCTCACATATTCATGTATATATTATCTTGGTTTAATCGATTTCATAATATAACTATGTTTATTTTCTAGATTTATTGATATATTAGGTACTACTATGAGATCTTCAAATTCTTGGTTGTTGATGGCCATCACATGCATCGAATTATTCTGATCTATCTTCTTTTGAGGTTCTTGTGTTTGGATTTGGACAGCTTCACTATTTAATTTATGCCTTTGGGTTTTTGAGACATGTTTTTAATATTTATAAGGTTTCATGAAACATATTCTTCATAGTATTTCATTGATGCCATTTTGTTCTCAGTACTTGATTCTGGGTTTTCTTGTCTCTTCATATTTTTTCACTTAAAAGGGTAGGGTTCTTGTTCCTGAGAATAAAAATACTTATATGTCGATACTTACAGTTATTTCTTGTATTATGATATCCCTTTGGTATGAATAGCACTCAATGTTGTGCTGTTGTATTCGTTAAAGAAATCACGGTTGAATTATTCAATAAATTGTTAGATGTCTTGGCTTAAGGATTGGACCCAGCCGACTGAATCAATATCGCTTAACGAGAGGCATAACCTGAACCCAGTTATGATTGCTTATTAGTTACAAAATAATTGAAAAATGTCAAGACGTTCTCATTTTCTACCCTAGAAATGTTTTTTACAGTATGTTCACTTTACAGTTATTTATAGAAAGGGTTTTAGGTGGAAAAAAATTCATTTCATTTATGTGGAAAAACTTTACAGATTATTTTTCCCATGTACAACCTTTCAAAGAAAAGAATTAGTTTTAACTTCCGCAAGAATAATCTTATTCACACATAACAATCATCACTAACTCACAAATCTTATATATTAACTCAATACAGTCACAAATATTTTGTAGAATTTTCTTACTCAGAAAAAAGAGTCACAATTATACCATAGAGTTTACCTATTGACAAGAACAATTATAATTAATTCATAGAGATTCTCTTGTCAACATATTATTCTATAAAGCACTATATCGTTTCATCATTATCACAATAATATTTTCCTTTAAATTAAATTGGAACTCTATCATTAGCAGACATAGAAATTAGGTATTCGTCATTTCAAGTAGTCAAGGAATTCATAGGGTACCGATGCATCTTACCATTTGAAAGCAAATCACGTCATTTTCTCTCCCTCAAGAACCTTTTACGAGTAAAATATGTTACAATTTTATTAACAAGATCAATCCCTCGAGCACCTTTTACCAATACAGTATGTTACAATATTCTTAATGTAACATACCCTGATAACCTCACATGAAAATGCATGTAATTAGGAAAAAATTTCAACATTCACCAATGTGTAACTTTCTAAATTAATTCTTATATCCCCTCATTAACCATTATAATAACCATGATCATCACCTAGAGAAATATTTAGTAAAATCATAGTGATTTACACAACCATTAGCTGTCCTTGTTGTAGCATATTAACTTAAATTTCTAGCTATAACTATGCATCAATTCCATGATCATTTTAACTCAATCAGTAAAAAACCTAATTGATAATTTAAACATCATGTAATAAAATAAATTAACATCTTGAACATGACACAATGAACAATCACATCATTATACACTGATACACCCTGGAAACCCCATAGGGTTAAAACTGCCAAACATTTAATTTTATTATTGAACGCTCGTGAGGGTTTTCACCCCTCACTCAATTTTTATAAGGTAGTCCATCCCTTGACAATTTTCATAAAATATTACAAATAAAAATAATATTAAATGAAACATAACTAGCTATAAGCTATTACAATCATCATGATACCATTTACCCTTGGATCCTCAATCTTTGTCTTTGTGGTCAGAATGTTTCCTTCAGTGGGCCATCCTACAGTTGGAACTCCTAAACCTACATAAACAGTTAAAATTTAATAATCCTTTTCTCAAGTCACTATCCATTCCTGCCATTGTTGTTCTAAGCACACTTTATATCATGATTAAATAAAATATTAATAAACTAATAATCAATATTTATTTTTGAAACTTCAACAACTATGTGTATGCATGTATAAAGCATAAACAAATTGACATGAAATTGCTTCTTTGACATCATTTCACATGCATTAGTAATAAATAAATGACCATCAAGTGTCATCTCTCCAAGAAACGCTAACAAAACGTTGCATGCACTTTCATATTATTTCCAAAGGGAAACTAACATACTATATAATTAATATTATGCATGCAAATGCATAACAAGTTTTCAATATAACTACCCCAACAAGAAATTTCATTTGTGCCTATGCTTATGTTTTATTTTCCAAATGGATTAACGTAATAGATTCTATACTTATAAATGTGAATGCATTTTATTTTCCTAAAACATATTTTCCACACAAGGGCTATTCATAATGGCTATTATGTATAAAAATGTCAACTCTATTTCAAACAAAGTTAACATAATAGTTATAATTTTGTGCATGTAATAACATAGCTTGCTCTTCTTGCATGTTAAACATATATTTCTTTCCAAAGGAAACTAGATAAATATTGCATGGAAAAATAAACAACTTTTTTTTTCCAAGTGATCAAACACACACCATTTAAACTTTCATCAATGAAAAGAAACATTTCCCTCTTATACAAAATATATAATCCGATAAATATGCATAATATTCTCCCAAAATAAAGTCAATACCATAGCTAATTCCTTTAAGTGTGAAAAATGCATATTATTTTTCCCAAAATAAGGCTAACACAATCAATATTATGTGATTCCATCTTCCTTTTTTCTAGAAATATAATGCCCAAAAATATATTTTTTCCATGCATGAAAGTGTATACATTTCTCTAAATAATATTACATAATAAAGTATGTGATTACTATTTTTTCTCTCTAAGAATCTAATCCAATAATGCATACAAGGATATATTTTTCTCTTCTATTCTTTTTGAAGAGTTCTAAAAAAATAAATGCTTCATTGCATATATATATATATATATATATATATATATTAAGTAATTTAACACCCTAATTATTATTTTTCCAAAAGATAGCTAACTCACTAGCTATTACACATGAAATACCAAATATTTTCTTATCACTTGACACATAGAGATTTGTAATATTTCCTGAATAAATAACATAAATAACAAATCCTTCACAAATAGCACAACCAATTGTCTTTTATGCAAAGGTTTTATGTGAACTACTTCTCACAAAAGTAATTTATATATTTTTGCATGACTCAAGCTTCTATGCATGTAAAATAACATAATTGATTATGGTATATCAAATATACTAGATATTATGCATGTACACCTAAGCACATACTCATTTCAAGGGTCCAATATTTCTCTTTAAACTTTTAATGCATATGCACCATGAGAACATACCTGGTAATATCTCAGATGAAATAACTTAATTCCTCTCCAATAGCTATCAACATAATTATTATTTATATATTTACATAAACAATTATTTTTATCCAATTGAAAATCAAATTGAAACACTCTGTTCTTCCTATTTTAGTCATCCACTTCGGACGTGGCTTACCAAGATATGTAGATGAATTTTGGAAAAAGAAAAGAGGTTTTTGTTTAGAACAAGCTTATTAAAAATAAGCTCTGTTATTTGTTTCATAGGTGTCAAGGTTTTCAAAATTTAAATGAACCTTTGTAGCCCATTTCTCTAGATTTAAATATTCAATTATTTCATGTGTTTTTGTCATCAACTTTGGACATGGTTTCCAAAAAATGGGAATGATTTTTGGAGAATGCAAACAGTTTTTTTTTGTAACTGGTTCATTAACAATAACCTCTCTTAGTTTTTACACAGGTGGTACGGTTTGGAATAGTCCAACGAATATTTTCAGCTCATTTTTCCAAATTTAAATATTATGTAATGCCTTTTTTTTCATCAATTCTTTTTTTTCATCAATTTTGGACACAGTTTTCGATACATCGAAAACAAATTTTTAAAATATGAAAGAGGCCTTTTGTTGGAACGGCTCGTTTACAAAAAATTATTTACAAAAAACTGTTTTAGTTGGTACACAGTTTGGGAGATACGGAGGAATATATTGACACGCTTTTCCAATAACTCATGCAATTCAAAAAATTATTTAGCCATGAAAAACTTTTCAAAATTCAAAGCACGTGAAATCTTCAAAGAATTAAATGAAAAAAAAAATTATACTTCTATGCATAGAATTATAAAGAGGTTTTCTTAAGGAATAATCTTGATTCTCTATCATATGAAATTTTCACATCAAATAAATTAAATTATTATATCATCATGTCCCAAATGCAAACAAAAAAAATTTCAAAGAACATAGTTACTTATCTTTTGATTCATGCTTGGAATCCCTTATTTCTCTTCCTTGGCTCCATTTTCCATGTATTCTCTCATTCCTTCCTCTATTTTTCTCACGCGCTTACAATAAATAGAATTAAGAAAATGGAATAGTTTTTCTAAGTCTTAAAAGCATTCCATAACTCACACATAAATATGATTTTTGTTAAATCACAAAACACTACATAAATCTCTCATGCTTCCTAAATCACAAAAGCACTCCATAAGCACCACATAAATCTCTCATGCTTTTCTTTCTATGGTAGATTTTCAATATCAAGTCTCCATAGTTTTTTCAAACCTATTACTCATTATTTCTAAATCTCATAAAAAACAACAACTTGGAAATATAATTTATTTCTATAGAAAAATATAAATTCTTCAAAATAAAATATTAAAAAAACAACTCTTCCAATATTCTTATAATTAAAAATTAAAAGAAAATTCTTAATGTAATATCGATATAAAAATTAATAATATTTAATTATTCAAGAAGGAAAGTTTGTTTGAATAGCTTATGCCAAAAATATTACATTTAACAAAATCAATCCTTATGCAACATAATATTTCAGATTCAACATGGCACTTTTTAGACTTCCAGTGGGTTTTCTTCCCATAGGTTTTATAACAACCAGATGAACACCTCCAAGAAGAGTCATGCATTCTCCTCACAATTTCCTATTAAGTTTTCAAAATTTCCTTCTTAACTTCATGATGCCTCTAGCTTTCTCCTTGGTTTCCCTTGGATTAGTTTTCAGGCTTCCATTCGGTTTTCCAACAACCTCAAGAACACGTCTAGGAAGAGTCATGCATTCTCCTCACAATGTCCTGTGAGGTTTTCAAAATTTCCTTCTTTTCTTCATGATGCCTCTAACTTTATTCTTGGTTTCCCCTGGCCTCTAGCTTTCTCCTTGGTTTCCCTGGCTCCCCCTTCGAGACCAACTTTTATTTCTCAGGAAAAGGTAATTATTTCACCATGGTGTTGTAAAAAGGTTTTTTTTATGTTAACTTTCTCTTCAATGAATTTCAAGACTTTTTTTTAATTATTATTTATTTTAAAATTAACATAACAATAAATTCTTACTATTTAAAATGGAGATTTTTTTAAGTGTTAATTTTTCGTGTTTATGGTCGATTTCTTGTGGGCATGAGGTGGAAACATTTGTGGTGAAATCTCGATTTGTGTTATTTAAGCTAGTTTTTTTATTGCATATATGAATTAGGAACTATGAAAAACCCATGGGTTACTTTGATCCACCCATGAAACTTGTAATCTCAATAAATTTCTGTCAGAGTCTAGACAAATTAGATAAATGAAACAGAAATTCCATTGTATGAGTCTTTCAACCTTTAAACAATAACATAAATGAAAATAATTTGAAATATTTACAATATCTACAAAGAGTTACATGCTTTTTTTAAATAAGCATATCTATCAACGTAATAAATTAAAATATATTTGGAATTTTGGCTTATGTAATACTCACATGTCAAAGAACTTCATTTTTCATTTGTCATTGTCCCCTAAAAAAAATAAAAAATAAATAAATAAATAATAAATAATAATATATATATATATATATATATATATATATATATATATATATATATATATATATATATATATATATATATATATATAAATAAAAACAATAAATAAGTAATAATAATAAAATAAATAAATAAATAAATAGAGTATATATATAAAATAAATATACATACATTTATAAATCTATAAATTAATTTTTTAACTTAAAATTAGCTTTTTGAAATGAATTTTTAAAGTCAAAATAGCAGATTGAATTGAAATTTTAGAGTCAAACTAGCATGCAAATTCTGATCTCTTACCTAATCCTGATAATAAACCACACTGATTGGTTCACAACATTATTACAAAAAAAATATTAAACATAAATTAAAATATAATTAATTTTTAATATAAAAATTAGATAAATATAATCCTAATAAAATCAACTCAATAATTTTATAAGATTTTAAAATGGGTTTATAAAAAATAAGCCACTCTTATCGTCATACAACGAAAATTGTGGTAAGATGAACCATAATTATAAATATTATATTTTTTTGTGTATTGTGTTAAGGCTACGTGTGATTAATTTAACTTATCAAAGAATATTAAATTAATTATTTTATAGAAAAACTAAATTATTATAATTTATAAATAAAATTTATAGATTTTTATTTTTTTAGTGAAATAATTAAAAAGATATAAACAAATATAATCATAAAAAGTATTTGTATAATAGTAAATTATCCATCCTTTCAAAAAGTAAAAGGAATTGTCAAACTCAGAAAACACAAGAGCCATTATTTCCTCCCGGTCGGCCGAAGAAGATATGTCTACCAAAGCTATCATCATCAATAACATCCGACACGTCATAACAGAATGATCTAAGTGCAAACCGTGATTCAAAATTTCTATGTCCCTTATGTGTGCACTACGACCATAACCTTCAGATGGAAAATGCCCGCTCCCCATTTATGTTTTACTAAGCTGTGATCCTTGTGTTCTTTGTTAAAAAAAAAACTTCACCTCCAAAACCTGCTAGAACTCCACCAGAACTAAGATTTTTTAAAAAGTGAACCAGGCCACCAACCCAAACGTTCACCGTCAAAATATAATGACCATCTGGTATCATTATTATTGGGATTCTCTTGTACATACATATAATAAAATTTAGCAAATCACATCACCAAATGGAAAATATTAAAAATTAAATATAAGAAATAAAGATATGAGAACAGAGATTTATTCAAAGTAGAGATTTATAATCTCTCCCAATCAGAAAAGTCACTCACTATGATAAATTTTACAATGATTTGTTGTTGGCTACACCGGTGTTATTCGTGCACCTAGATAATTAGTTGCACCAGAATCTATGACACACAATAGTGATGTATCCTTTCACATTTCATTTTTTGCTAAACCTATAAAATTTCGAAGTGCAATATTTTTGGATGGTGTGGTTTTAGAAAAAGTTGATAAATGCCAGCAGTGCAACAGAGTTGGAGATATGAAAGATCGGTGTTTTTATCTTCACCTGTGCGAGTATTGTGGAAAGAGAAATCACGAGTCAAACATATGTTCCAAAAGAAAGAGCACCGCAAGAGAGAAGCTATGTTTTGGATGGATTGCTTCTTGGGAATAGACGAAAGCAGCGAAAAATATCTACAGATCATATCGAAGAATTTTTTCGAGAGTGATGAGTCTTGTAGTGATGACGAATATTTCTCACCTTGTATCTGACAAGGGGGAATTTGTTGGTGGGTGGTCTGCTACAGGTTCGAGTTCAAGATGTGAAGCGAACCTGAGTTAGTGATCCACATCTTGAGCCACAACCTCATTTGATTGAGTTGTTTCTGAGCAAGCACTTGCATATTTGGAATTGTTTGAGGAACTATTGTGATAGTTTTAGAGTTTGTGGTCATCTTATAACCACATTTTATGCTCTGAGAACTATTCGATAGGTTCTAGAATTAGTGTTGGTGAGACATTGAGTTCTCCAATTTTCGGTTTATGGTCATCCTTGAAAATCATTTCCGAGAGGCATTCAGCTATTGGCTAAGATGCATTTCTGCATTCTGAGCTCTCATTCTTGGACTTTGGTATATCCCTTCGGATTAAGGGGGGAATGTTAGCCAACTAATCCTTGGGTTATTTTGTGTTAGGTAATCGGTTATTATAGTCCAAGAAACCTGGGGAACTGATTCAATAGTTTCTTGATGTATTTATATGGTTACACATTGTACATCATTCCTTGATACATTCATTAATATATTTTTGAAGTTTGTTTCTAGTTTGTATGTTGTGTCTTACAGAGCTAACTCGAACCCTCGACAATCTTAGTTTCTGCAACCCGTCTTTTGATTCCCATCAGCCTGCATCATAGATAATCAATATTCAATAAAGTAATATTTTATAAAGGAAAAGTGAATACCATGGCTATGATATGAGAAATTTGTAAACCTAAGGGGTAGGGAGAGACAAAATTTTAAGTTTTATAAGTAGAAATGATGAGAAAAGATTAGAGAGAAGACTCTGATTGAGGTTATTGAGGTTAGACGTGTTTTATAACTTAGAGAGATTTGTGAGTGTAATATAAGTATGTAAATATTTTTACATGTCAGATAAATTAAATAATAACTAATTTAGATATATTTTAACTTTTGATATATTAATTACTCAAAAAGATCAATTCACTTGAGATGCAAATCTAATTTAGAGTAAAAGGAGATTTAATCATTTAAATCCACATGATTTCTCTATTGATGTAAATGTTAGCTATTATTTGTAGATGATTTAGTAACTAAAAATGATATATTATATTTATATTTAGATAATATTTACTAAAATTTAATATACTAGCCTAGCCATATTATTAAAATAGTTGGAAAACTCTAATATGCATACACCAAAATAAATACCCAAACACTTGATAATACATTTCAAGTTGCTAATTAACTAAATTATAACTTCGTCTGAAATTATTATTATTATTACCATTACTAATTATAAACATAATCTATGAGTTAAAATCATAATTACCGAGTTCGAATGCTATTCTATACAATACCATAAAAATTCGGATAAAAATTTTTCAATTTGGAAAAAATTAATAACTATACATCTTAAAATATCTAAATATATATGTTATTTTTTATATAACAACAATACATTGTCATTTTGCTCCCATTCATTTTAAAATTTCAATCATTTTTATTTTATTCAATATAAACAATTTTAAAACTTCAATCTACTTACCAAAACCATAACCATAAGTATCTTATCTTCAAAATCTTCCTTAATTTAAAATTTTATCTAAAATCTTTTATAATTAATATATATCTAAAAATTAAATATTCAAAACTTATTTATATAAAGTTTTTTTTTATATAAATATATTTAAAAAATTATTTACATTTATAAAATTTACTTGTAAATTCAAATTATTTCTTTATTATCTCAACATTTTTAATCCATTGCAGCAACATGAAATTGAAAACTCTGAAATTTTCTCATCTTATAATTAAACTTCATTTCCTACTTGCAATCCCGCCACCTTTCCATTTTCTTCGTGGGCAGCTATCTATTTTTTTGTTTAACGACCGCTGCAATTATATATATATATTTTCTCTAGTTCTTCTGCAATTAGTATTAAATCATGCAAATTAACTGTCATGTCCATATATCAACAAACTTACTCTAAATAAAAAAAAATTACCAATGACATAATTTCCACCTGGCGAATAGCATGGCATCTATCCATTACATTTTGAACTTAACCCTTAATACATACAGTGTAAGTGTTGATCAAGCACAGATTCAGAAGTCCATATTAACGTTGCTAATTAGATATATTTATATGGCATTATTTCACGGGTAAGGACATATAAATAAAAAGGTTTCAGTGGCGGAATTGATTGCGGCACAGATAACACCACTTCACACGACCACGCATCACACTCAAAGTAAATTTGGATTTGCGGAATCACATCTCCAGCGTGCCAGTTTGGAAAGGTAATTGATGGTTGGTCCTGTCCGTATTCACATTTAAAATTTAAGGTTGATATTCTATTCCAATCCGGCATTTGGCACGGAATTTCCCTCAGTTCGAGGCACCTGTGTCATTATCCACAGAGTTTCTGCTCCTCCACATTTAACATCTACGACAGGTGTAACCTGCCTCGGGTTCCTTGAGATATTTGTGAGGGAAATAGGAGGTTTCTTTCTGGAGTGCTCAGCTAAACTTTCGACTGGGCGACTGGAGAATTTTTTTTTTTCATGGCGCGCGAGAGAGATGTGCTCTCCCTCGACATTTCCATCCTTACTTCCTATTATAACAGAAAATAGGTAAGTTGTGCACATCTTACGACACCTAAACTCATCTGGGTCCAATTGGCAGTTTGATTATGCGTTTCCTGTGTATTTTGACCCAAGAACCATAAGTTAATCTGCGTTGTGGTTTATTTGTTTGTAAACAGGATGGCAGAGAATGAAGTTCCGGATAAATGGAGATGAGCACTGGTCTTCTGGTAATGAATGGTAAGGAACCGACCTTCAGATAGTTTATTTCTTGTTCAAGGGTGGTTTTAACCTCACCATCTCCAGTTCCGAGACTGTGCTCACTTCTCTCGAAGTCTAACTATCCATATTTTGTCTCCTTCAGGGCTATCAACGCAGACCTTCAGGTAAAACCTTCTGAGCGTTTAAATGGGGCTTGGTCTGGCATTCATTATCATGTTCTTACTGTCATTTTACTGACTGAGCTCTCATTTCCTTGTGCCCGCAAGTAATTAAGATACCCTTGAATCTTCCTACAGCTTATCGTTTCTTGCTAGCTATGGCTGAAGTTCATTTTACTTGTTACAGGTACCCCAATACGAACTGAGGGTTCAGCTGCAGTTTTCGACATAGTTCTATTTCTTTCTTTTAGTTTCTAGACATGTAACTCGGAAAATAATCAGTCCCGAGTTAGGGTTTTGGATTGTCAAACTGCGCCATTTAATGACTTGTAATATTACAGTGTTTTAGCTCAGTGACTATGATGAAACTCGGGTTATTTTTTTAATATAAAGTATGTTCCTTTCATATTACTGCATGGGAACCTCGAAGGTGTCGATTTTCCATTTCCAGTATTCTTATATTGTCTATTCTAAATTTGCTGATTCGATTCACCGAATCGTTGTCAAGTTTGGTCTTTTTGTTATATGACTATTGAGCGAACATATTTTTACTGATATTACTATGTTCAAATATAATTCTAAATGTCGTCTAAAATTCCTTTTAAACAGAATTTTTCTTACGTTTTTATTGTTTCTTCTTCTGCGCTAAGACTTCTCCCATTGTTTGCAATATCACCCAATTTGAGGTTCTAATTTTCAATTTAATATAGAGCTAGCTATTCGCATCATTAATGGTACAGTTTGGTCGAGGTTTGCCGTTTTCTGGTTGGCATACTATTCCGTCTTTAAGTCCCTTTTTAATTTTCATAATATCTCTAAGGTGACCGGTCCACTGTCATGACCGTGTATAGTAATACCTCTGCCAAGGTTACCTGGGGCAAGGGTTCGATAGCGATTTCAATCCCTTCTCCGCCCTTGAAAACCCCAAACCTGGAGTTCACTCAGCACAACCCCGCTTTGCTTCTCTTTGTACTATACTACTGGTAGTATTACATTGGGTACTAATAAATGAAATTAAACCAGTTGGCTATATACACAATAAAATTTATACATGCATCCTGTATAAAAACTTCTTACTTTCGGCTCTTTATATATACATGCTTCCACAGAAAAACAAAAGAATAAATACACAGTAGACTTTATTTGTTCTTTCTAAACTCTTAACACACATAGATAGTTAAATTCAAGCACCTGCTCATTTGATGCACAACTTAATCTTCTCTTTCAAAGGAAAACTAATAGATTCCTTCCGAGCTGTATAATCTCATTTCCAATAAAATAAGTAATAGCACTATTCTATTCATCTACAGAGTTTGAGATAATATTACTCCGAATTCATTTTAACCTGTATTCTATATAAGCTTCAAATTCTGCGTACTTATCTGGAACTGAAAATCGATTCCTAAAGCTGTGGTCGACCCTACCAACCAAGTGAGGCCATTACGTCCTACACTTGCCCCCTAACCTTAGAACTCTGGGTTAGTGCCACGGAGTTTCTACAGTGGATTCTACTCTGATGTGACCTCTGGAATTCCCTTCCAGTCACACACAGGAAGTCTGGCCAATTCAAGGGTTACTGAAAGATACTTCCACTGGTGTTTCCAGCTCAAGACAATACTTTCCCCTTTCTTGCCAATTTTCTAGAACCCCCTCTCCTCTCTTGGATTCCCCTTTTATCCATTCAGGAGAGAGTAACTGTTTTTCCCCAACTATTTCCAACCACCTCCCATTCTGAGAAAACTATCACCAACATCTTTAGAGATTCTCTTTTCCTTCATTGGTTTCCTCCCATTAATTCAGAAAGAAAAATAATAAAATAAAATCTAAAAATAGTGATTGTCTCAAAATATCATCATAAATTCTTGCTTGCTCAGAAAATAAAAATAAAAAAATAAAACAACTACTTTAAATAATTAATATTAGTTACTTTCTTAATGAGGCTGTCACATCTCCCCCCCTTGGGAGCAACACTGTCCTCGGTGTTTTCAACCCATCTCTGCAAAGAGTTCTGGGTAGGCTTCCTGCACAAACTTTTCATCCTCCCAAGTAGCTTCGTCCGGTCCAAAGTGCTTCCACTCCACTTTCACCTGGGTAACTAATCTTTTACGGAGTTCGATTTCCCTACGATCAAGTATGCGTAGCGGCTCTACCAGAAATTCTCCATCCAGTTCTACCTGAAAGGAAGCAACAAGATCACCAATCAGTAGATTTAAATTTGATTCAACTTTAGTTAGGAATTTATTTCCATTCTTATTTCCTACCTGAATGTTTTGCCAATGAATTACGTGTTTCTCATCATGCACATATCGCTTTAACAAAGATACATGGAACACATTGTGTACTTTTATATGGCTGGGCAATGCCAGCCTATAAGCTACTGGTCCCACCCTTTCCAGAATTTGGAAGGGTCCACAATAACGGGGAGCTAACTTGGCGCAAGAAGTCCACCTTAAGGTACTTCTCTTAGGCTTAATCCTTACATACACGTGGTCCCCCACTCCGAATTCACGATAAGATCTTTTCTTATCTGCAAATACCTTTTTTCGGTCTTGCGCAGCCTTCAAATTCTGCCTTATTATTTTTACTTCAGCTTCTAGCTCAGCCAACATTTCTAGCCCCAACATTAATTTTGTCTCCGGACTGCTCCAGTTTATCGGTGTACGACACTGTCGTCCATACAGCGCTTCAAAGGGACTCATCTTTAGAGATTCCTGATATCCGTTGTTATATGCAAACTCCACTAGGTGCAGGTAATCCTCCCATTTAGCTGGCTGCCGCATTACATACATGCGCAACATATCCTCCAAAAATTGGTTTACCCACTCAGTCTACCCATCAGTTTGAGGGTGATAGGCAGTATTGAAGTGTATCTGAGTACCTAAACCCTAAAATAAGGTTTTCCAAAACGTGGAGGTAAACTTAACATCCTGGTCTGAAATCACGGTTTTAGGTATACCATGCAAGCTAAATATTTCCCTCATGAATATGTCTGCAATCTGCACTGTCTTGTAAGTGGATTGCACAGGTATGAAATGGGCAGATTTACTTAATCTGTCCACTACTACCATGATTGAATCATTCTACTTCCTTGTTTGAGGTAAGCCTGTGATCAAGTCCAAAGAGATCACTTCTCATTTCCATTCAGGAATGGGTATGGGCTGCAGTAGCCCCGCTGGGTGCTGATGCTCCACTTTAACCTGCTGGCATTCTAAACACTTGCTCAAATATTCCGCAATGTCTCTGCGCATACCTGGCCAATAATATATCTTTCTAATTGCCGAAAGCATCTTTTGATAACCAGGATGACCAGCGTAGTTGCTGCGGTGGTACTCGTTCAAGATTAACTCCTTGAGACTTGCGCGATTAGGAACATAGGTTCTTTCGCGAAAAGTTAACTTATGTTCTTCGTTGCTTCCATACTCAGATGGCTTACCTTGCTCTTTATCCTTTTCCATCTGCTACCATAAAAACTTTTATTCTGGGTCCTTCCGTGCCTCTTCCTTTAATTGTTCAGAAAACTGGCTTACAGGTTGGCTGAAGTACATTACATAGATCCCATGCAATTTCCTGCTTAGGGCATCTGCAACTCGGTTTTCTTTTCCTTTAACATGTTGTATGTCCATGTCAAATTCACTCAAAAATGCATTCCACCTTGCTTGCCGAGAGTTTAAATCTGTCTGCTTAAAATAATTAGTTAGACTGCTATGGTCTGTTTTAAGTACAAACTTTTTGCCCAGTAGATAATGCCTCCATACTCGGAGAGCATGCACTACTGCTGTAAGTTCTAGATCATAAGCAGAGTATTTTTGTTCATGTTCTCTCAACTTTCTGGATTCATAGGCTATTACCTTGGCTTCTTGTGTTAACACTGCACCGACTCCCTCCTTACTGGCATCTGTGCACACCTCATAGTCTTTGTTGGGGTCAGCTACCTTCAGCACTGGTGCCGTGGTTAAAAGATCTTTCAACTTTTCAAAGCTGAACTGACATTCATTCGTCCATTTGAAAGGTTTACCTTTCTTTTGTAAGGATGTAATAGGATAAGCAATCTTAGAAAACCCTTTGATGAACCGCTTGTAACATCGTGCCAGACCCATAAACGATCTAATATCTACCACATTCTGGGGTACTTGCCATTCCATGATAGTTTTAATCTTTTCAGGGTCCACCGTTATTCCTTCAACTGTCTCAACATGACCCAAATACTGGATTTCTGATTTAAAGAAATCACACTTGCTGAATTTAGCATACAGCTGATGCTTCCTCATCATTTCCAGTACTATTCTGAGATGCTCCTTATGTTCTTCCTCACTCTTTGAATAAATCAATATGTCATCTATGAAGATCAGTACAAAGTGATCTAAAAACTGATGGAAAATGCCATTCATCAACCTCATAAAGGTTGCTGGTGCATTTGTCAATCCGAAGGGCAATACCACAAATTCATAATGCCCATATCTAGTGCGGAATGCTGTTTTGCAAACATCCTCATCCTTGATTCGAATATGATGATATCCAGACCTCAAATCTATTTTAGAGAATACTTTGGAACCTCTCACCTGATCGAATAAATCATCGATTCTGGGTAGAGGATATTTATTCTTAACTGTTAGCTTGTTGAGTTGTCGGTAGTCCATACACATACGTAAGGTTCCATCCTTCTTTTTAACAAAGAGGACTGGCGCTCCCTAAGGTGACACGCTTGGGCGGATATATCCTTTATCTAACAACTCCTGCAACTACATCTTTAACTCTGTTAATTCTGGTATACTGATTCTGTAAGGGGCTCTTGACACAGGAGAGGCTCCGGGTAGTAATTCAATAGTGAAATAAATATCTCTTTTAGGTGGCAATCCTGGAATGTTTTCTGGAAATACATCCAGGAATTCCTGTACTACAGGGATATACTTTATATCCGCATCCTTTCCCTTAGTTTCATCATACCCTACTTGAATTACGTACAACTGACATCCCTTTCGGATACACTTGCTCATCTGAGACGCTGTTATGGGGCGTAATTGCACAGGCTTCTTAATTCTTTTAATTTCCTTACGCGTACCATCTAGCGCTCTATAATAAATTGTCTTTTCCTTACAGTCCACTAAGGTCCAATGTTTTTCCAGCCAGTCCATTCCTAGTAACACATCATACGATCCCAATGGCAGAATATTTAAGTATACCTGCAACTGCTGTTCTGCAACTTCCAGTATGCAATAAGCAATTTTCGCCGTCACTTTGCGTTTTTCTTCGGTGGCTAGTTGAACTAACCAGGCGTTTTTAAATTTCTGTTCTTTTAAATTGCACATTTCCACTAGTTTAGGACTTACATAACTTAAACTAGCGCCAGGATCTATTAAAATCGAAACAGGTTTAGATAATATAGTACCTTCCAATTCAATCATTGTGGGTTGAAAATTAGCCTGTCGATCCTCCAAGGCTGCGTTTATACGTGGTATGTTTCGTGCCACGTCCCCCACTGTTGATGACTCCTGCAAGTTTGCCACAGTTTCACTCTTATTCCATTGTGGACAGTTCTTATAGTAATGTGCTTCCCCACAGCCCCAACACTGTAGGGGAGGTTTAGAATTCTGCCCATGATCTGGTTTGCTTGATGCTTCTGTGGGTTTTTCTTTAGCTGGCCACTTGATCCTTTGATGGTTCCTATTAAACTTTTTGCTGCCACCGTTCCGTCCTGCCCCTTTAAAGTGGCTGCTTTTGCTGCTTTTAAAAGTAGAGGAATTCTTTTGATTCTTCTTGGGCTTCCAACCCTTTCCACCTTCCCCCTTAGTCTTATACTGCTGGTAACACATGCGTGCTTTCCGGACAGCTTCATCCATAGTTTGGGGGTTCACAAACTCTATTCCTTCCCTCATGGGAGCAGGAAAAATGCTCAAAAACCTCTGTACTTTGGCTTTTTCCTCTCTGAGGTATGGTACATAGCGTAGCAGGGAAGTAAAATTCGTGACATACTCATCCATGGTCATCTAGCCCAGCCAAAGATCATGGAATTCCTTGGCTTTATCATCATAAAATCTTTCTGTTAGATATTTATCTTTGAAGTACTGCTGGAATAATTCCCATGTAATGTCTCGTTCATCAATGCTGGGAACATTCTTTACCTCCTCCCACCACAGGGTGGCTTTCTCTCGCAACTAGTATATAGCCAATCTGGCCTTCAGATTGCTGCTATACTCATATTCCTGAAAATATTTATTGATGTTAATTAACCATGCTTCAGCTGCTTCTTCCGCCTCTCCATCAAACATTGGTGGCTTAATCTTATGAAACTCCCCCTGCAGTTCAACTTTCTGCCTCTTATGATCCTGCTGGTCAGACATATTTTCCGATTCTGCCTCATTATAATTATGGTTTTTTCTCCTATGGGAGAAACTCTTTCCATTATTTCCTGTGGTGTTGTTTTTGGTTTGCTGGTCCTCTGGTTACGTTGATAATTCTCTTTCTGCATTGGGTTGCCTCATCTCATGATTTTGTTTATCAGATATACTCTTCAGAATCTTTTCCTGGTCTTGCAACAACTTTTCATTGTCTTTCCGGACTCTAATCATCTCCTCTTGTAACTGTTGTACTGTATTTAGCAGAAAAGTATTTTGTTGCTGCTGTTCTTCCAGCAGTTTACTCGTTTTTTGGTGCTGCTCCACGATTAGTTGAACCCACATTTCTGGGTTCTTAACCGTTGGACCTTGAGTCTCGTTCGGTTGTGATTGAGATGCTATATCTTCCATATCTTCTTCTTCTTCTCAGTGCACTAACACACACACAGCGTTGTTAGTAGACCCTTAGCTTGCTAGTGTAGAACCGGCTCTGATACCACTTGTCATGTCCATATATCAAAAAACTTACTCTAAATAATTTTTTTTTTACCAATGACATAATTTCCACCTGGCGAATAGCATGGCATCTATCCATTACGTTTTGCACTTAACTCTTAATACGAACAGTGTAAGTGCTAATCAAGCACAAATTCGGAATTCCATATTAACGTTGCTAATTATATATATTTATATGGCATTATTTCACGGGTAAGGACATATAAATAAAAAGGTTTCAGTGGTGGAATTGATTACGCCATAGATAACACCACTTCACACGACCACGCATCACACTCAAAGTAAATTTGGATTTGCGGAATCACATCTCTCGTGTGCCAGTTTCGAAAGGTAATTGATGGTTGGTCCTATCCGTATTCACATTTAAAATTTAAGGTTGTTATTCTATTCCAATCTGGCATTTGGCACGGAATTTCCCTCAGGTCGAGGCACATGTGTCATTATCCGTAGAGTTTCTGCTCCTCCGCATTTAACATCTACGACAGGTGTAACCTGCCTCGGGTTCCTTGAGATATTTGCGAGCGAAACAGGAGGTTTCTTTCTGGAGTGCTCAGCTAAACTTTTGACTGGGCGACTCGAGATTTTTTTTTTTCATGGCGCGCGAGAGAGATGTGTTCTCCCTCGGCATTTCCATCCTTACTTCCTGTTATAAGAGAAAATAGGTAAGCGGTGCACATCCTACGGCACCTAAACTCATCCGGGTCCAATTGGCAGTTTGATTATGTGTTTCCTGTGTATTTTGACCCAACAACCATAAGTTGATCTGCGTTGTGGTTTATTTTTTTGTAAACCGGATGACAGAGAATGAAGTTCCGGATAAATGGAGATGAGCACTGGTCTTCTGGCAATGAATGGTAAGGAACCGACCTTCAGATAGTTTATTTCTTGTTCAAGGGTGGTTTTAACCTCACCATCTCCAGTTCCGAGACTGTGCTCACTTATCTCGAAGTCTAACTATCCATATTTTGTCTCCTTCAGGGCTATCAACGCAGACCTTCAGGTAAAACCTTCTGAGCGTTTAAATGGGGCTTGGTCTAGCATTCATTATCATGTTATTACTATCATTTTACTGACTGAGCTCTCATTTCCTTGTGCGCGCAGGTAATTAAGATACCCTTGAATCTTCCTACAGCTTATCGTTTCTTGCTAGCTATGGCTGAAGTTCATTTTACTTGTTACAGGTACCCCAATACGAACCGAGGGTTCAGCTGCAGTTTTCGACATAGTTCTATTTCTTTCTTTTAGTTTCTAGACATGTAACTCGAAAAATAATCAGTCTCCAGTTAGGGTTTTGGATTGTCGAACTGCGCCATTTAATGACTTGTAATATTACAGTGCCCTAGCTCAGTGACTATGATGAAACTCGGGTTATTGTTTTAATACAAAGTATGTGCCTTTCATATTACTGCATGGGAACCTCAAAGGTGTCGATTTTCCATTTCCAGTATTCTTATATTGTCTGTTCTAAATTTGCTGATTCGATTCACCGAATCGTTGTCAAGTTTGGTCTTGTTGTTATATGACTATTGAGCGAACATATTTTTACTGATATTACTGTGTTCAAATATAATTCTAAATGTCGTCTGAAATTCCTTTTAAACAGAATTTTTCTTACGTTTTTACTGTTTCTTCTTCTGCGCTAAGACTTCTCCCATTGTTTGCAATATCACCCAATTTGAGGTTCTAATTTTCAATTTAATATAGAGCTAGCTGTTCGCATCATTAATAGTACAGTTTGGTTGAGGTTTGCCATTTTCTGGTCGGCATACTATTCCGTCTTTAAGTCCCTTTTTAATTTTCATAATATCTCTAAGGTGACCGGTCCACTGTCATGACCGTGTATAGTAATACCTCTGCCAGGGTTACCTGGGGCAAGGGTTCGATAGTGATTTCGATCCCTTCTCTGCGCTTGAAAACCCCAAACACCTAGATGGAAATTCAAGCACCTGCTCATTTGATGTACAACTTAATCTTCTCTTTCAAAGGAAAACTAATAGATTCCTTCCGAGCTGTATAATCTCATTTCCAATAAAATAAGTAATAGCACTATTCTATTCATCTACAGAGTTTGAGATAATATTACTCCGAATTCATTTTAAGCTATATTCTATATAAGCTTCAAAGTCTGATACTTATCTGGAACTGAAAATCGATTCCTAAAGCTGTGGTCCACCCTATCAACCAAGTGAGGCCATTACGTCCTACACTTGCCCCCTAGCCTCAAAACTTTGGGTTAGTGCCACAGAGTTTCTACAGTGGAGTATACTCTGCTGTGACCTCTGGAATTCCCTTCCAGTCACACACAGGAAGTTTGGCCAATTCAAGGGTTGCTGAAAGATACTTCCACTGATGTTTCTAGCTCAAAACAGTACTTTCCCCTTTCTTGCCAATTTTCCAGAACCCCCTCTCTTCTCTTGGATTCCCCTTTTATCCATTCAGGAGAGAGTAACTGTTTTTCCCCAACTGTCTCCAACCACCTCTCATTCTGAGAAAAATATCACCAACAGCTTTAGAGATTCTCTTTTCCTTCATTGGTTTCCTCCCATTAATTCAAAGAAAAATAATAAAATAAAATCTAAAAATAGTAATTGTCTCAAAATATCATCATAAAGTTTTGCTTGCTCAGAAAATAAAAAAATAAAATAAAACAACTGTTTTAACTAATTAATATTAGTTACTTTCTTAATGAAGCTGTCACATTAACAAATCCCTAATCGTGAATTTTTTTTCATCTCGGCTAACTAATCATACCGCATCGAATTATTACATAATAATTCCAGGTAGGAATCAAATTTCAGAGTTTTTAGATTTAATGTCCACATTCGGCTTCCATACGTTCAACCCTGGACTTACTTGATAGATTGGCCCGTTTCCGTCTGCGGCTGGAACAGTTGCGAGGAATGTCACAACGTCGTACTTTCAAAGACAAACAAACAACAAATAGGGGGTTAATTTCAAATAAGGGAAAAATCTGTTCGAATTTTGTTTACTGAACAAGATGATTGAGTTCAAATAAGGGATTGATTAATTTTTTTTTGGAATTCGAACATAACACTAGTAAATTAACAAAATGTAATAATTTTTTTTATAAAATAGTTATAATAAACTTTTTACCATTCCTTGAGAACAATCGTTAAAACTTTGAGAGTTATATATTAATTCTTTAAAATAAATTATTTATTTAAAATTCTTTAAATAAAATTCATAAATCTTATTTTTACAGCACTAAATCAATTAATTGAAAATATTCCTATGTTATTAAGATAATGTAAAATCGTAGATTTTAACACTTTCTAAGGCATTTAACGATTTAAATTAATTTGGTATATCAATAACATATCTTTAAAATATATATTGTGATTTGTTTTAAGAGGCATTTAAAATCAACAAGCAAAAATTATTAATAAAGTTTTTTTTTTTAATATTATTTATAAATATTAATAATAAAAATATATACATATATTTAAATATACACTTAACTTTTACAATATATAAAGGTAGACTAATCATACATATGAAATTTCTAATTTTATTTATAAAAAATTTCAAGTGTTTAGTTTGTGTTTGATGTTTTTTAACTATCATCAAAAAGATCTTTAATACTTTTACTACTCAATATAAAGTGGATATGATATTTAAAATAATATTTACATATTAATTATTAATAAAATATTTCAATATTTATATTTATATGGTAAATTTATATCAATTAATTGAAAATAAAATTATTTTAATTATATTTGAATATCTATATTAATTAATATATTTTAATGTCAATTTTATATGTAGCAAAAAAGAAGTATTCACATTCAATTTATTCTCACATTTTTACATATTAAGTAATGTGTGTGTGAGCTAGCAAACTCTTATAGGTTTTCCATTTTGTTTGGCATGAGATTACAATCTTTATGGATTCATTTTCATGAAAAGACCTTTTTGGTCACTTTGATTATATAAACTAAAAAACTTAAAGTTCTTATTCTAATAAATCTATGTGGGGAAAAGTTAACCAAAAAATATACTAAAAATGACCCTAAAAGTATAAAAAAGAGAGTATGGTTATAAGTGTGTGTGTGTGACTAATTGAGTATATCCCTGGTGGTTTGGAGGGTTTAAGGATAACCTGTCCACCGAGGTTCTAGCCTTTTAAATTTTCAATACATGGTTGTTTATTACCCTACCCATAGCATATGTACATATCTTCCCCACACTAAAGGTTACTTTACATCTATCTCTTGTTGGGTTTCTTCCCTCTCCATGTCTCCTCATCACATCCACTCCCATACTACCACGTACCCTTTCTCGCTTACCTCTCCATTGTTGTGCCTTCCTTCTGTGTTCACACATTAATTATTTTCACCAACCATGTGCCTCCATGTAACCTCCTACCTTCATGTCATATATCCATTTCATCCAACTCCTGAAAGATCAATAGTGAACATTGGCAATTAAAGCTAGCACTGAGTTGGAAAAATGGTGAGTTAAAACTATATTTTTCTTCCATACAACACAGTAGTTTTGAGCATGGTTTAAAAACAAATGAGAAAGAATTTCTCAAAATTGAAAGATGTTTTTTTCTTTTCGTAATGGAACCATTTTAAAGAACCTCAGTTACTTTTCTAACAACTATTATGGTTTGTGATATATACGAGTGGATATGTGAAGTAATATTTTTTCATAATTTTGCTGTTTTTAGACACTATTTTAAAATGTGGTTTTCGAAAAGGTGGAAATGAATTTTCAAACACTGAAAGAGGTTTTTGTTAAAAACATACCTTTCTATGAAAAAAACTTTGAGTTTATACATAGCTATGATGGATTGAGATATCCAAAGGGATCATTGAACCCTATTTTTCAGAATTTTGTGATGAAAAATCCCATGAACATTTAGTGACTTGGATGCCAACTCATCATATTAGACTTGCTATCCAATTCAAATTGTTATTATTTATCACCCAAAATCCTCAATGATAGTGCAAAGACCCTTCAATAATTTTAGTTTTTCTATATTTTAGTTCTATTTTCCTAACACAATTTTTAAATATTTGTAATAAATCTTGATATTTCCAAACAAGTATTTTTGTGAATTTTTTTTAGAAATACTTCATAGTTTGAGGTAGTAGATGTTAGGACTTGTTTCAAGAAAAGGAATTGTATTGTAAAGAAGCTCACAGAGCCATAATTGACAATATTTTATTAATACAATGCAATGATTCTAAGATAATTGTGTCAATTTCATTGGTGAAGTGCATCTCTCTTTGTGAATTTGTTTTCTCTCTCTTATCATATGGTTTTATAAAATATGAATTATTATAAGGAGATAAAGAACAAAAGGTGTTAAAATCTACACTTTTCCTGTGGCTTAAGAATAATTTTTATGTTTTCCACTGAAGATTAAAATCATAATTCTTAATTGATCTGTTTTTAATTGGATTTCTAAATATTTTCCTCTCCTCCACACCTTAGATATTTAAGGATCCAGTGAATTATCCAACACTTCCATGTAAGGTTATCCTATTAATTATGTATTTAATCAATCCAAAACTCTTTTGACTCAATTATCCCAATGTCCTATCTTCACAGTTTCAAGTGAACAACACAATAAACCTAAACCTAAACTTAATAGCTAGCTTAATGCATTCTATCAAACAAAGATAAATTATAAAGAGAGATCCCTCTCTGAAATTGGAAGGAATGGATTCAGAGTTTCCAAACTAGTTCTAAGGTTACCTCTGTGATTTTCTATGCAACCTCAAAATTACAGAGTGATAACATCCTCGCGACCATACTGGAGATGAAATATTCCATATTCCCCATGAAATATTATCAAATTTCAGATCTGATTGCTCATGCTGGACACTGGTCAAATATATGAAGGATGAAACATTCACCTCATGACTCCATATTTAAGAATCTGGAGCTCAAAGCTTTCATGGGAACTGCATTGACGGAAGAGTCTAGATCGTAAATTGCACAACCAGTTGTCGCATTAGTCACGATGTCACGATATGTAAAAGTTTATTTTTCTATTGAAGCTTTAAATTATTTTTGGGATGAGTTTGTGGATTATCAAATTGATGAATTTTTTTCAACGTTCATGTTTTATTGTTTGAAATAATGAAAATTTTTCTCCGAATTTTTTTTTTTTTTTCTTGAGTAATTTTCTCAAATACTTGAGAAACATGTTCAATTCTTAGATACTCAGATTCAGTCCTACAGTTTCCAAGATTCAAAACAGTTAATTAAAGATATTCGTTCCTCGAAGCGAGGGAGATTGTACTTCCCGTTGATTTTCATATGGATAACTATTTTGTTTTTAAACACAAGACTGACATTGTACAATTTAAATCATGGTTTAAAATTGAGGATACAATTGGAAAATAAGCCATGTTAAACTGGCGATTGAATACCTGGAGGATCAACTAATTGATCATGCCTTTATTGATCCCATAGAAAACTATATATATATATATTATTTTTTATTTTTATTTTATTTTTTCAGTTTTTGTTTTCACTGTAAGAACCATATCCATCTCCAGTTGTCATTGTTACTACACTTTCCAACTTTGATTTTTTCGGTGAGCAATCAAGCAGTCCACATATTTCATCAACTACTTCACTAGCTTCATTGGCATTTTTGTGTCATTTTATTCAGAAGCTTCTCATCATTGCAGTGTAGGTCGTTGTGTGCCAATAAGCTTACTTCTATGAGCATTTTTTCAACATCTTCATTTTCAGTTTGCAACAAAGTTTTCATTTTTCAAGTATATAGCTCAAATTTTAATTTGACTAATGGATTTGATTCATTTTTAGGATTAGAAAAAATAATCAATTGGTTTTTAGTTGCAGTGGTGTCAATTCAAAGCATGTTGCGGGCTTTGGATCATCCTGATGGATAAGGCTACTAGTCTATGGTGTTCTTGGCACCTCACAAGGAGGATGTCATCCCCATTGGAGCCTATATTAAGGTCTTATGATTCATAGGATAAATTGATGAATATTTATTTTCATATGATGACATTGTAATAATGTTTTATTCTACAAATTATTTCCAAGAAAGAAAAAATAGGCTTGCAAATCAAAATGTAGCACTAGAGGATAATTAAGTAGGTTTAGAAGATAATTAAGTATATTTATATTAGGGAATCACAAACTCTAAAGGGAGATTATCATAATTGTAATAAATGTTTTACATGAAGTTTATGGTAACTAATAACACTAGATCATTTTCAATGGCCTCGATCTACCCTTCGCGAATCAATAACAGAGGATCATTTTCGACCACCCCCGCGAGCTCCTGCACACTTTATTTATGGGCAGGTCAAAAAAAGTGGGACCTACCATGGTAATGTGGCATCGCCACTAAACTTAGCACCAATATTAGCACCAGCCCCCTCCTTTTCTACTCATCTTCCCCCCCCACTCGGAAAAGATATATCACGTTGACCGTCGACTCCATTTTTCCTACGCCAAGAAGATCTTGCCATGGGGATTTCCTGACCCCACCATCGCCTCCACCACATTTCCTCCTCCTCCACTATTCGTCTACCACATTTCCTCCCGTAAAATGGTTCCCTTCCATCATTTTTCTCCCAATAAAATGGAGAAAAATGATCCCCATTGTTTTCTTAATCAGGGTAATTCGATTTCAATGCTAATAGCTTGAAGGATGAGGGGATCACATGACCAAGGTGAGTTTTCAAATGGAGGTTTGGGGGTTATGACCAAAAATCAATGTCTTGTCCCAAAAATCTTAATGCGAGGTGTCACCAGTATTTATGCCTCGGAGCGTAAATACATTACTGAAAGTAGCTCAAATATATAATTAAAGTTTCAGGTATTAACATAATTTCCACTAATATATGATATTTGTTTCATAAGAATAAAATCATATATTAAATACAGATGAACTATGTCAAAAAAATCAGTTGTAATAACCTTAGCACGAGACAACTCAGTATGAATGGGTTGGTATTCACATGACTTTCAGAATTATAATAATGAGTGAAAGAAAATATAGTATAAGGTGTATGCAATATTATGTCCATGTTAAGTCAAAAACGTTGGACCAAGGATTTAGAATAAAAATAACAAAGGACGGGTTGTCACATTAATTAAGATTTTGTTGTACCTTGTCATGTACAAATGATACTACAAGTGAGTTCCTATTGCGAAACCATCCACCTAGTAAGGTATACGGTCATAAAATACATGAACAATATGAGTGATATCATTGTGACCTATGGAATGTATCCATAGTTAGGATAAGGAAAAAATAGTATGGCCCTCATGTATATGCTTTGATTAAATCAAATTTAAAACTTAGACCTATTTCCTAAGTGTATGGTGAGAATAACAAATTTTGTAAAGGTACATGGAATTCTACATAGTAGGTACATGAACAGAAAATAAATTGTAAATAAGTTTATATGATCTTATATTTGTAAGATAGCTTGGAAATTACATGATTAAAATGCATTTCAATATAAGAAAATGATAAATATGACAGAGTAATACTACCGATGATGTTAAAAAAAAATTGGTTTATGAATAGGGCATTGCACTAGGTGCCTAAAAATGATCAATTGAGCTAAAAAGTGTTCAAATTTGATGTAGGATTCATAAATTGTCCAACAATGTAGAGTTTGTGCCATTTTTCGCTCTTTAGAAAAAGTGTAGCATGACCCTTGCTATGCTTTTTGCAAGGTGATTGTGGAAAATTTGCCAAATTGCTCGGTTTTCTGGAAATATATGCCTCAAAGATGGAGTGATATCTCACTAACCATGATTTTTTCTTTTTAAAGGAGATAAATATTTGTTCTTTGGAATTTTAGGAACAAAAACCTCCTCCATTTTCCGAAGATGCTTCACTGATTGTCCACAATATTCTATGCAAAAAGGTGACTTAAAGAGGAAATTACACAGTTAGAAAAGCTGTGAAGATGTGAATGGATCCCTCATTCTGTAATACTTCTGTGAAATATGAATTAGGTTATTTTACTTTGATATCTTAGGAACAAAAAATTCCTCTAGTTTCCCAAAATTCATCGTTTTTTGGGCATAATATGTTCTGCAAAAATATGACTATACATGACATTTCTTGAAAATGTGTCTTCAAAGATATTTTCAAATTTCCCAAAATTTCTCCAAATTTACTCCAAATTGCTCCAGAATTTATTCATGGAGACCTGAGATGGTATTATATGCTATTGGAAGCATAAATAATAAAATCCAACTTACCCTTCTCCTTTTGATTGATTAGGGTTTCCTTTGTATTCTGATTTCAAGTAGGGTTTGTATTTCTAAAGGTATAGGTTCATGCCTTTGAACCAATACTCACCATGGTTTGGTATCCGTGTAGCATGAGATATGGTATCTACTGAGAATATGAAATCATCCCCTGCAATGATGGCCTTTTCTTGAAGTTGGTGATAAAAAATCTAGTCATTTCAAGATGATGTTGCACTATTTGGACCATCTCACAAAAATCAAAACACCCAACATCCTAAAAACACTTGACTGAAGGTGGTGATGACAACATCTCCTGAGTATATAATGGTTCATATATTCACACTTTCCCACCCTTGTTATAAGTTTTATTCTCATCCTCCACAGTGGACTATGATAACAAACCATAGGGAAAAACAGGGAAGGGAGTAAAGCGATAAAATGAGAGAGTTATGGAAGGGGGATGGGAGTAAAAAAATTTAGGGAGGTGAGAAGGGTTGTTAGGGACCTTAAGGAAGTGGGTGGAGATTAAAAGGATGAGGGAATAGGGCTAGGGAATTTTTACACAGGCCTATATTCTTGGCTTCCCATAAAAGCACATCAAGTAGGGATAATGTTTGGGGATAGGTCTTAGGGACAAAAAGTGAGAGGGTATTAGGGTTTTAGGGATGTATTTTGGTCTGTAGGACGTTAGGGTATGATAGATGAGGGATTATAAAGTCAAATTCTTCAAGATAATCATAGCATAGGAAGAAATTGACAATTTTTCCACCATATGAATGAAGACACTCAGTGAAAGAGGGTGTGAAGTGGGTCAACTTACTTGTTTTACCCCTGTGAAAGCTTGTGCTGAGCTTGGAAAAATTTTGCAAATTTTTAGAATCATTTTAGGATAAAGTGTAGCACCTCTGCAAAAATATTAGCACCAGAAGTAAAAGCGCAATGTGAAAAGGAAAAGTACAACGTGCGATTAAAGACCACTTTTGGAGGGCTTACTGCACTAAAAATTGAGCTCGTGATAGCTCATTGAAAATATATCTTTGTATACTACATAATGAACCCCTCAAGCTATGAAAATTATCAATTATAGTCCCTCACAATCAATTCACCCAAGACCAGTAAGAAAAACACAGCATGGCTAAGGAAAAGCGTAGCTTGAATTGGAAACCACTTTTGGACGCCTTCCAGAACTCCAAATTGAGCTCATGATAGCTCATGGGAAAGATATTTATGTGTAGTTAGCATCTGACTCATCAAGAGGGTCATTTGGACACTAGATCATAGAGAAAATGTATTTTCCCAGGAGTACTCTAGAAGTATAAATACTCTCCTGTAGCAAATATATTTTGGAAATTTTTCCCAAATCATAGCACCTGCATATAAAGTGGAGGGTTTTTGTTTCTTCTTCTATTATTGAAAAAAATGTCCTTTATTTTTGTGAAATTCATCTCCATTTCGTCATAGGCATACTCTGAAGCATAATTGTTCCTATGTGCATCAAATGAACTCTTAAGGAGTGTTGGGTATGTGTTATATTATTTCCACAACTAAGCACGCGTGGGGGGGCGATATCCCCCCCTTTGCACTGGGCGCAACGAGGGGGTCATAGGGGGGGCAGTAGCGCCCCGGCGAAAATTTTTGGTCCTTAATTTTCGGTGGGTAGTCCGCGTCCATGGTTTTGTGCATGGTTTTGCACATGGTATTGGGGCACGATGGTTTTCGGCCCCTGGTATTTTTGTAGATCCAGTCAAGGGAACTACAGTTATGTTCTAATCCAGGGTTTATGGATTGGGGTTTATGTATGCTTTGGCATGTATATATATGTGTTGTAACACTAAAAGGAATATAATGAAAAAATCAAGCAAGTCATCCCGATTTGGGATCCAGGGGAAAATCTCTGCAGCGCACCGTTTTGCGTTTTATGCTCTTGCTATTGTTTATTTTCTGTCACAAGATTCGTGTGTAGATAATTTCTATTCGTGGTTAAAACCTCACATTTGGTATCGAGCAGCTTTCGCCCAAGGGGACGCCTTTGCTGCTGAGGGGTTTTTTGCTTGGGCCTGAGGTAGACCCTGTTTAGTGGGAGATCTGTGGGATCGATTCTTGCGGTGAAAGAAGATGGCGAGCGGCGGGAAGATAGAGATTGAGAAATTTAATGGTCATAGTTTTGAATTGTGGAAGCTCAAGATGGAGGATTTGTTGGTGGATAAAGATTAGTGGATTGTGGTAGATCTAGGTACTAAACCAACGGCAATGTCAGATGAAGACTGGAAGAAGCTGGATTGGAAGGCAAAGAGCACAATACGATTGTGTGTCTCAGATTCAGTATTGTTGAATGTATCTGGGGAAGCTACGGTGAAGACCTTGTGGGACAAGCTAGGGACTTTGTACCAATCTAAGTCTCTGGTGAATAAATTGTTCCTGAGGAAAAAGCCTTGTTAAACCAAGGAATTTAGATGGAGATCGTGATAGAGCATCCGAATGCCTTTACCACCGTGGTAAGTCGATCACACCGAAGGATATTAAATCTCATATGAAGATAAGTGCATCATTTTTTGTATATTTCCCTACCGCACTGACACTGTTATTGCAATAGGTAGCAATACAACTACCTTGAATTTTGATGACATTGTCTCAGCCTTGTTGTCAGAGGAAATGAGATGGAGAAATATGGAGGGTCAGAATGGAGATGCCTTATCTGTACGAGGAAGGTCCCAGAACTAAAACAAGAATAAGGTTTCGAGTGGGAGATCTAAATCTAGAGGGAGATATAAATCTCCTAGAAATTTTGTAAAGGTGTGATGGAAATGCGGAAAGGAAGGGCACTACAAAAGAGACTGCAGATCTAAGGCTCTTGAGAAAGGAAAGGGATTTGATGATGCTCCTTTTGCAGAGGCAAAAACCACCTCAGATGAAGGTGGGGATGTGTATTTGGCTTCTTCTTCAAATACACATGTAGATCATGAGTCATGGTTGATTGAATTGGGTGCATCCTTTCACTTCACTCCCCATAGGGAGTGGTTCTGCCAGTATGAGTAATATGATGGTGGTGATGTCTTCCTAGGGGATGATAGGAAGGCCAAAATCGTTGGACGTGGAAAGGTCAAGCTGAAGCTGCAAGGTGGAAGGATTAGAATACTTCCTGGTGTTCTGCATATTCCTGCATTAGCCAGAAATATGATTTATGTAAGCAATATGGATGATGCAGGTGTAAAAACAGTGTTCGAGAAAGATGCCCGCAAGATGGTTCCTCAGAGCACCGGTTGGCTGCGGGAGTTCAGATCGGAACTCACATGTTGGCCAAGGTAGCACCGTTATTGATGGGTGTACAGCCCTATGGTTCTAGTGCGGAGCCGAAAGCCTCCATTGCCTTCCTCTGGAGAAAAGACCATGCTATGGCATCAAAGGCTTGGACATATTGGAGAGAAGGGCCTTCAGATACTGCATAGAGATGGTATGGTAGAAGGTATGTCTAATTGTTCTCTAGATTTCAATTTTTGTGAACATTGTGTATATGGGAAGCATAATCAGGTGAGTTTTCCTTCTGGTGCTAAGAGGGCAAACAAGATATTAGAAATTGTGCATAGTGATGTATTTGGGCCTGTGTCAGTTCCATCACTGGGAAAGTCTGTGTACTATGTTTCATTCATAGATGACTTCTCAAGGAATATATGGATATATTTCTTGAGGAAGAAATATGAAGTCTTTGAAAAATTTAAATAATTTAAGGCTCTGGTGGAAAACCAGATAGAGAAGAAGATAAAGGTGTTGAGGACAGATAATGGTGGGGAGTTCTGCAAGAAGGAATTTGAAGAGTTCTGTAAGAAGTGTGGTATAGCACGGCAGAATACTACTCCATATACACCTCAAAAAAATGGAGTTGCAGAAAGAATGAATAGAACACTGATGGAAAAGGCAAGAAGCCTTGCTCAGTGGTACCGGGTTAGGACAAGAATTCTAGGCAGAGGCAGTGGAGACTGCATGTTACTTATTTAACAGATCACCTTCATCAGCGTTGGAGGATAAGACCCCACATGAGGTATGGACTGGTAAGAAACCCTCTCTTTCACATCTAAGGGTATTTTGATGTGATGCATATGTACATGTTCCAAAGGAGAAAAGGACCAAGTTGGATAATAAATCTGAAAGGTGCATCTTTATTGGGTATAAGGATGGTTTAAAGGGTTACATGCTTTGGAACCCAAAAACAAGCAAGGTTGTGTACAGCCGAGATGTGGTGTTTAGAGAAGTGAAATATGTTGTTAAACATGAATTCCTACCAAAGGAACCTGAGAAGATAGATTTTGAGCTAAAGGAGGATGAATCAGACTCTACAATAGAAGAAGACTCAGAAGATGAAGAGCCACAAACTCCAGCTTTGAGAAGATTAGTTAGGGAAAGAAGGCAACCAGAGAGGTATATTCCATCTGCTTTCTGTTCAGGTTTTGCCTTAAATATAACTGATGATGAACCCAGAACTGTTAGGGAGGCAGTAGATTCAGAGGATGGAAAACTATGGAAGGAGGCCAGGGTTGATGAAATGGCATCCTTGCACAAAAATGATGCATGGGATCTGGTGGAGTTGCCGGCTGGAAGGAGGCCCATTGGGAGCAAATGGGTGTTTAAGAAGAAGATGAATGTAGAAGGCAAGGTGGAGAAATACAAATCTCGGTTGGTAGCGAATTGTTATTCCCAAGTGCTGGGAATTGATTTTGGTGATATTTTTTCTCCTGTTGCCAAAGTTACTTCTATTAGATTACTTTTATCTGTTGCTGCTGCATTTGATTTTGAGATAGAACAGATGGATGTGAAGACAACATTTCTTCACGGGGATATAGAAGAAGAGATCTACATGAAGCAACCCGAAGGCTTTATGGTGAAGGGTAAGAAAGAACTGGTATGCAGGTTGAATAAGTCTCTGTATGGGTTAAAACAGTCACCAAGGATGTGGTATCAGAAATTTGATACCTATATACGGGGACTTGGCTTCACCAGAAGCAAGGAGGATCACTGCGTTTATTTTAAATTAATTGGTGACCGTGTTATTTATTTGGTCTTATATGTGGATGATATGTTGTTGATTGGAAATGACAAAGAAATTATCCAAGATTTGAAGACCCAACTGTTCTCCAAATTCGACATGAAGGATCTGGGTGCTGCAAACTATATTTTGGGCATGGAAATTAAGAGAGATCGGGCAAAGAAGAAGCTCTGGTTAAACCAGAGGAAGTATGTTGAGACTATATTGCAGAGGTTCAATATGCAGGATAGTAAACAAGTAAATGTTCCTATTCTTGTAGGTGTAAATTTGTTTGCTGAACAATGTCCCAAGACACAAGAAGAAGAGGAGTATATGTCCCGTGTTCCATATGCAAGTGCAGTGGGTAGCCTGATGTATGCAATGGTCTGTACTAGATCAGACATTGCACATGCAGTGGGAGTATTGAGCAGGTTTATGTCAAACCCAGGGAAGGAGCATTGGACAATAGTGAAGCAGGTTTTTAGATATTTACGTGGCACTATTGATTATGGCTTGTGCTACCAGGGAAGACCAGGATTGGAAAGAATGTTGGATATTCGTGGTTTTGTTGATGCAGACTGGGCAGGAGATCTGGACCAAAGAAGATCTACAAGTGGGTATGTGTTTAGCCTATTTGGAGGCGCAGTCATTTCGATGAGTAAAAGACAGTCTGTAGTGGCTCTCTCAAATAGAGAGGTAGAATACATAGCATCCACTCATGCAAGCAAGGAAGCAATTTGGTTGCAGAGATTGTGTTCAAGTATGGGGTTGGTACAGCAAGCTATAAGGATAGACTGTGATAGCCAAAGTGCAATTTTCTTGGCTAAGAACCCTGCTTATCATTCAAAGATAAAGCACATTGATGTTCAATATCACTTTTTTAGAGATATGGTTGAGGCTAAGAGGGTGTTGTTGGTAAAGGTGGACACTCTGAAGAATGTTGCAGATGCATTGAAAAATTCTGTGAGCACTCAAAAGTTCTCTTGGTGTAGAGAAACAATGGGTGTTGAACAATTGGGCCAATGACTAAGCTTTCCTGTAGCCCGCTGTGGAACAAAAACAAGAAGTGGGAGAATGTTGGGTATGTGTTATATTATTTCCACAACTAAGCATGCACGGGGGGGTAACACGGGGGTCATAGCAAGGACAGTAGCCCCCCCTGTTGGGGTCCGGGGTAGCACCCCGGTGAAAATTTTTGGTCCTTAATTTCCGGTGGGTAGTCTGCGTCCATGGTTTTTTTCATGGTTTTGCACATGGTATTGGGGCACGATGGTTTTCGGCCCCTGGTATTTTTGTAGATCCAGTCAAGGGAACTATAGTTATGTTCCAATCCAGAGTTTATGGATTAGGGTTTATGTATGCCTCGACATGTATATATATGTGTTGTAACACTAAAAGGAATATAATGAAAAATGAAGCTAGTTGTCTCAATTTGGGATCTAGGGGAAAATCTTTGTGTTTATCTATTTTATGTTTTATGCTCTTGCTATTATTTATTTTCTGTTATAAGATTCATGTGTAGATAATTTATGTTCAGGGTTAAAACCTACAATGAGTTTGTGAGGCATTGCTATCTTTGATTGTAGATGGTTCAACTATTGAGGCCTGTCCCCCATTATTGTATTTCTTTCTTTCAGTGTATCTTATCTTAGTAGGAGGAAAATTTAGGGTTTTTTCTTAGGAAAATAGGGGACTTTGGGGTAGTGTTTTTGACCTTGAAACCCTAATGAACTAATGGAGTTGTCAATGTGAATGAAATCGTGATGGTGATGACTGAAATGATGATGATAATATTTGAATGATGGTACATTTAGTTGAGTGATGAGAGTGACCAACATGTGAAATTATTGACAGAGTGGAAATAACCCTAAATACACTAGCGAGTGGCAATTTTTTTATTTGAAGACTCTCTCAAATGAGAAAAAAATGACTTGACACCTAATAAAACCTTGTATAAAGATCATATTTAATCACTAGTGAGAAGCTGAAAATATTGACACTAACAATCCAAACATAATGCATAAAAATGATATTAAGAGTAGCCATGAGCATAGATGGACTACATCAAACTTACTAAATAATCCACCTATGAGTAGGGTCAATGTAATGTACATAAGTTGGTATTACCATATGTGGGGATAAATACCATAGATACATAAATAACTATGAAGAATCACAAAGAACACTAAATATATGTATAAAAATGAAAGAAATTGAGATAGAATTATGATGTTCATGAGAAAATCACCCTTGAGTTCTATTATGGTAGGATGATAATCTACTTGATGATCATATAGCACAACATGGACCTCGACATACTTCTCCCCATTTCACTAACTGTAGATGTTTCTTGTACATTAACAACTTGTTGAGGTCTCATGTGATGAGGAAAATTTTTGTCATAACGAGGTTAATGAGATCCTCAACACTACAGAGGGGGTTTTTGTGATTGAACATGTTCCAACTTACATGAGACTTCCATATGTTTGGATTCATTTTTCCCTTTCATTATAGTTTGGTTCCTTCCAAATGGTTTATTTGTCTCACTTATTTGTGTATTTTTAAAATTTGCAGTCCTGGGGTTTTTTATGCTTTGGTAATTTTTTTTTCCCTTCCTCTGTGACCAGAATTTACCCCAATCCCCTTTCTATCTTATCTCCAAATATAAATTTCATGCCTTCTTAATTTCTTTATCCATGACCTTGCGATTATCAAATTCTATTATATTCTTCATGTTTGTGGGGAGGCTACTAATAAAACATTGTACGTTATATTTTTCCTCTCGACTGTATGGAATATATCTCAACAAAGAGGTAAATTTCATCATGAATTCATACATAGTTGACTACCCCAATTTCAAATCATGAAATCCATTGGAGTTTTCACCATAAACCCGCTATGCAGATACTAATTCTTGAAATTCTTTTGAAACTCGTCCAAATTGACTTGTTGCTCCTCTATGCCCTGCACTGTCTAAACCTTCTCCCACCATAGGGAATATTTCCCTTAAAGATGATAAATAGTGAATTTCGATTTGATGTTATTTTCATATTCATGAATTTGAAAGTATTTGTTCAAGTGAATGATCCAGGATTCCACAGCTTCTTCAAATTCCCCATCAAGTTTTGGGGGATCAATTTTTTAAATTCCCCTAGCAATTAAAGTTGTTTCTTTTTCATTCTCCTCTAATAAAAAACATTTCTAGATTCCTCTCATTATTATCTCTATCTCCCTCAATTCTTTGGGTGTGACTTCCTTCCGAGGTATTGTCATTTTTGTGTCAATTTTCTTCTTCATCCCTAGTTTCACTGTTAGCACTAGGCTAAGAATTCCTATGGTTATGTATATCCATAATACTTTTTAAGAATCACTCGAGGTCACACATTAATCTTTCATTGTTTTTTCTGAGTCGAATAATTTCATCCTTTAGCTATCCGACAATTTCTAACAACATATCTAGTTGGTTTAGTCGCTTTGTTCCTAATTGTACCCACATTTTTAGATTCACTTCAGGGATAGGTATGAAAATAAACTCTAATGTTGGCCTTTGTGGGGGTAAAATTCGGGCTCCTCTCCTCATTCTATTCTTCTCTTCTCTGTGAACAATAACACACTCGCTATCAATACTATTTCCCAAACTAGGTCACACTGTTGAAATTTTTCTCTAATACCACCTGTAACACACCTCTATAAAAAAAAAATTACCCTGTATGATCAATTGTATAATTAATTAAAATTATGACTTTAATTTATTTTCTTTACAAGTTACCTTCTCATTTACATAACAGTGGGACATTTATTTTAATCTCAATTCGTAGGTTTATTAATGTAGTTTTAGTGCTACATATGTTAGTGGGTAGCCTTTTTATGTATAGTGAAAACCCTTTTCGCTCTCATCTCAATTTTCATAACACTCATTGTGTGCCCCATTGTGGGTTGGCACAACTATCATTGGGATAAGAGCTTTCTCGAGCTTTGTGCTATGGAACAAGAAGATGATACACATTCGTAGATCCTGCTAGGGTTTATTGATGATGCACAATATGATCATTTCGTATGATTTCTTGCTTAAAAACCTTGTTTTCGTCGAGGTATCACCACTCATTTGTGAAGAGCTTTCCCCTAGGGAGGCTCTCTCACCATGCTCTTTTCGACTATTGTTCACTTCCATGGAATTTTGTACTTCCGGAAAAACAAACCAATTACATTTTCCATTTTTGATAAGACTCTTTAATCTTCTCATATTTAGAATTCCATGACACTATTCTAGCATAGGGTTCTTGACTCTAGGGTTTCTCAAAACATGTGGGTAACACTTTTGGGCCAAAGGGCACTTCCTAAATCTATTTTCTCTGACCATTCGATAGTTGAGTGATTTATCCATTTATTTTATTCAGATGCATATAGGGTTTCTTAGCATTATACCAGTCGTCAGTGTTGGGCTACGGTAACTCCAAACCCATTCTTTAGATGTTTTCATTTTTTTACTTCTTGAGAACTATTGTTTCATTTAGCCTTACCACTTTCTCTTGGGTTTTAGGTTTCCACCCACATTTCAAACCCTTGTCGACATGCTCAACTCACTTACAAGCCTTTGATTTTGTATTTTTCTCTGCGTTGAAATTTTGTATTTTATGACAGATTTAAGAAAGGAGAGAAGCATGACACAACATAACATGGAAGAAATGATTTTCATTAAGGGAGGAAATATATATATACATTCAGAAACATTTAAACTTTAAACTAATTCCTAACTAAATTTAGGAACTAATTCTTTAATAGAAACAGATTTGTTAAGTAGATTAATCTCTAACACTCCCCGTTAATTTTGAGGGTTACATTTTTTTATTCCTAAATTTTGACATTGAAATTAAAAATTAAATTTTCCTAGTGGTTTGGTGAAGATATCTACTAAATGTTGCTTGGACTCACAAAATTTGAGAACAATATTACCATTTTGATGAGTTCATGAATGAAGTGAAAACGAGTGTCAATATGTTTTCTCTTGTGATGAAACACATTTCTTTTTGATAACGAAATAGCGGAAGTGTTGTAATAAATGATTGAAATCGATTCATTTTCTATATATCCGAAGTCAGAGAGAAGTCCCTTTAGCGACAGTACTTGACATGATGCCGAATTCGCTACAACGTACTCGACCTCTATTGAAGATAGCACAACTATGGGCTTCTTTTTGGATGACCGTGATATCAAGTTTCTACCAAATAGAAAAGAATAGCTAGAAGTTCTTCTCCTATCATCAGTACAACCAGCATAATCACTTTCTTTATAACCAACAAGATTATTATCTGTAGAGGCTACATATAATAAACCATAAGTAGATGTACCTGCAACGTATCTTAACACCCTTTTTCCAGCTTTCTAATGACAGTCTTTAGGAGATTCCATAAACCTAGAAATATAACTAGCTGCGAATGGTATATCAAGTCTAGTAGTAGTAAGATACATAATACTACCAGCAAGTTTCTTATACAAAGTCACATTAACAATAGTAACCACATCATCTTTACTTAACTTTGTACCAACTTCAATAGGAGTATCTATCAGTTTACACCTGCCCATCATAAAAAATTTCAAAATTTCAGTAGCATAATTCTGTTGACTCATAGACATACCATCATGTGTTTTTTTCACTTCGATACCTAAGAAGTATCTCATTAATCCAAGATCTTTCATTTCAATTTCATTTTTCATTACAGCTTTAAATTCATCTAACTGCAGTTACCTGTATAAATTATGTCATCAACATAAAGACATAGTATCAAAATATTTCGTTGATGATCACTCTTGATATATAAAGTGGACACATGGTCACTCCTTCTAAAACTATTATTCAATAGATAATGGTCTATTCGACTGTACTAAGATCTTGGAGCTTGCTTTAAGCCATACAATGCTTTCTTCAACCTGTACACCTTATGTTATTGATTTTTGGTTTTGAAACCAGGTGGCTGATCAACATACACTTCTTCATTCAAAAAACCATTCAAAAAGGTAGAATTTACATCCATTTGGTAAATAGGCCACTTGTTTTGTGTTGCAAAAGCTAATAAAAATTGAACAGTATCAATTCTTACTATAGGTGAAAATGTTTCACCACAATCTATGCCAAGTTGCTATGAAAAACCTTTGGCAACTAATCTTGCTTTATGCTTATCAACTTCACCTCTCTCATTTAACTTTGTTTTAAAAACCCATTTGACACCTATATAATTTTTATCATAAGATAAATAAACCAAATCCCAGGTTTGATTCCTTTCAATAACATCGATTTAATTATTCATGGTGTCTACCAATTCTTTGTCTTTTATAGCCTCTTCAAAACAAGTAGGTTGAAATGAAAGAAATGTGAAATTTACAATATCATCAACATCATCTTCTGCATAAATATCACTTAAGTTTCTCATTTTAGGATTATCAAAATTAGACTGAAAATATGATGAACTGCTATTGTTGGATGAATTACCACAGGTTTTTTCTTGAACCTGTAACCTTGGAATTATTTTTGTAGGTGCTTGATGTTTTTCTAATAGAATAAAAGGACTAGGACAAGTATTGTTCTCCATTTCATTCCAAGACTTGTCTTCCAAAAATTTCTCATCTCAACTTACGACAAACTTCTTATCTATAGCATTAAACAATATGTATGTCTTAGTTTGATCACTATATCCTATAAAAATATACTTTTCACTCCTATCATCAAGCTTCCTTCTTAATTTATCTAGAACATGAGCGCAAGAAATACAACCAAATACTGGATAGTGTGAAACAATTACCTTTTGTCCACTCCATGCTTCTTCAGGTACAAAAATTTGAACACTGGAAGTTGGAAATCTATTCAAGATATATACTGAACATCCAACTACTTCAACCCATAAATATTTAGAAAAATTTCATGTTTTGAGCAAACTTCGAGCCATATTCATAACTGTCTGATTCTTTCTTTCCACCACTCATTTCTGTTGTGGAGTATAACTCACTATCATTTGTTTTTTAATACCATGTTGTTTGTAAAAATCAATTACTTTGTTAGATTCATACTCACCTCCTTTATCATACCTGAGAAATTTAATAAACTTGCCACTCTGTTTTTGAGCCTCGGATTTGAACTCCTTAAACTTGGAAAAATTTTCAGATTTGTATTTGATGAAATACACCCAAATTTTCCTGCTAAAATAATCAATGAAAGTAAGAAAATAGAGACTGCCAGCAAGTGATTTTTCTTGTATTAGACCGCAAAAATATGTATGCACTAACTCTAGTTGTTCTTTGGCTCTATTAGAGACTAAAGAAAAACTATCTCGTTTATGTTTACCCATTATACAACTTTTATAGGAAGAGATATGATTAGACAAAATAGACAAACCTTTCACCATAGACTGACTTTGCAACAAACTCATACTTTTGATAGGTAAATGAAAATATCGCAAATGCCACAGATCAGAGTTAGTTGGCGTTGAAACATTATGTGCATACAACTTCTCACTTTTCAATTGTAATTGATACAGCCTATTCTTTGTCATAGGAATCTTGGCAACAAGAGACTTATGTTTATCCAAAATCATGCAAGTAGTGTTGTGAAAGCTAACATCATAACCCTATGCATCTAACTCGCCAACACTCAACAAATTGTGCTTGAAATTGGGTACATAATAAACATCATAGATATTATTCACAACATCTTGTTTGGTTAAGACAGGTACAACACCCTTTCCTGAAGGTTTAACTTGGCTATCATCATCCAAACCAATAGAGGAACTGAAAGATGTATCAAGATGTGAAAAAAAATCACTATGACAAGTCATATGATTACTACATCCGTTGTCTACCAACCAAACATATTTATTAGACTTTCATAGTTACTTGGAATGCAAAAAATAAAGCATATAATGTTTCACATTTAGTGTTTGCAACATTGGCTTTGTTTTTACTTAAAACATACTGTAATTTTCAAAATTCAGACTTATAATGGCCATATTTTTTGCAGTAGTGACATTGAATTTTTTATTTATCTATCCACTTACGACTATGATCAGTTTTATAATGCTGTGAATGTGTTTGAATTACTTGTGATCTATCATCAGACTCACACTGTCGTCTACCTTTTCCTCTCCTGCCACGAAAACCTCTTCCTATACCTCTATCCATAGAAGCTTTAGATTTAAAAGCATGCTCTAAATTACTGACATATAAATTAATTTTTTCTTCATGAGCAACCAAAGAACCTATTAATTATTCTACAAATAATTTTGTTAATTATCTCGACTCAAAAACAATAACTATCATGTCAAAATATTTAGGCAATCATCTAAGAATTTTTTCAACAATTCTTTGGTCTTCAAGTACTTCACCATTCATTCAAAGTTGATTAAAAACACCCATAAATTTATTCATGAACTGATCAAAATTTTCTGATTTAGTCATTTTAAGTGTTTCAAATTGTGTTCTAAGAGTCTGTAATTTTACCATTTTTACTTTATCATTTCCTTGATAAGCAACCTTAAGTATATACCAAATTGATTTAGTAGTTTTAGTAGCAGTGATTTTAGGAAAAATAGAGTCATATAAGGAATTTATAATGCACAACTTCACTTTACCTTCTTTCTGTTTAAGTTCATCAAATTGTGTAATATCCCTTTTTCAGGGATATTGCCCAGCTGCTCAATAGGAACACAGTATAAGGAAAAATAAGAAAATAAAATGTAGAGAAAAGCCTGGCTCCTCTTGAATATGTTGTGGGGGACTCAAATATGGAATTTCTTTAAAAAAAATCAATTTAGATATGCTAAACAAATCTCCCACAACTGGTATCAATGTAATGTCCTCTTTTTGGAACATTAACAATCAACAATCTGATCTATACCAGAGATTGAATGAAGTGGAATTTACTATATGTGTCACCTTCTCAAGGAATTTTGAGATCTACAGGCTATCTGGCCCTTTTCAGACTCTGTCCATAGACTCTTGTTGAGAGGTAATGCCCAAAGGGGTTTACTCAGCAAGGCATGCCTAAAAAATGCATTTTTCAAGAATGGGAGCTTTAGATATCATAAAATATGCTTAAAAACACTCAAAAACCAATAGGAAGTATAGCAGAAACCTTTACTCAACTGTTATTCTCAAAAAGGTGAGGAAAAGTAGTTGTTTATGCACTAAAAGGGGCGTGATAATAAATATGCATAAAATGAAGGGTAAAGGTTCTATAATATGTTATATTAGGCTAATAGGGACTCAAATTTCGAATTTAAGCTCAAAAAAATAAGTTTTTCTATGTTAAACAGTTCCTCCTTCATGACTAGTCAAGAAAAACCCTGATTTCCCATGACCCACTTTGTGCAAAAAAATTCTGAAGCATGGATAGCATGATTTATGAAGGGATTGGCTGAGTTTATGTATGAATATCAGTATGAAATTTTATAATAGGAATAATATGGATTATACTAAGAAAAACAAGCATTTTCATAAGGAAAAACCCCGCAATAAGGTGCTGCAACACATAAGGAAAGACTGCATGACCATAACAGCATTATTTTCTAGGGCTGAAGTATTATTTCGTTAATATTCAGATCTGGATCATATAATTACATGAAAATATAGATCTAATACATAAATGAGTACAAGAAATGCTGATCTATACATTCCCCTTGGGGTTTTGTGCAAAACATGAAATGCCAGACGTAGATGTGAGATCTAAAATTGCAGATCTGTAGAAGGATTCAGAGAATTTTGAATAATATCATGTTACAGTAGATCAGATCTGAAACTAACATGGATTGGATGTCCAATCCATGGATCACCACCGTGAGAGGAAGAATCCTAACACCGAAGATCTCTCCTCCAAAGTACCAAAAAAACACCCAGAAGTTGTAGATCTACAAATAACACAGTCCAAGGGAAAATACTATGTTGCCTCTTTTGGAATGGGTTTGGCCTATTTCCAAGATGTAGATTTGAAGCCCAATGAGTCTAAAACCAGCTTATTAATGGGATATATGAGTTTCCTAGTGACAAGGGGTGCTAGAACTCCCTAGATCTGAAGAGATCTAATCTCCACTCGCTGCAGCTCACATAAACAATCCAGCCCTAAATAGGAGTGTGTTGTAGATGAAAGAAGAAGGTTGGCCCAAAATGTCAGATAGTGGAGAAATGCAACACAACCTCCTCCAAGGAGCTACTCCATGGGAGGAGAGAGGGTTCCTAAATAGGAAGCCCTCTCCCCTTTAGCTGAACAACCAAGAGAACTTGAGTTTCCCAAGCAAACTCAAATTTGAAATTTCTTCAACAACCCTTGCTTGTTGCTCGCCTCCTCCTTTTATAATATTGGAGTCTTAGCAAAACCCTAAACCACTTCATTGATTTATCCCCTTTCACATTTAGAAGCTCCTTCTAGAACTGCGCAGTCTAAGAGGCCCTCTTGTAATTTATCCCCTTTCACACCTGCAAGATATAATTTAAATAGCCCAGATATGTCTTTGTTCACATGGGCATTGATTTATTCTTAGTTTTCAGGAGTTTTACATGTCCCCCTTCACAATTTATTCATTATTCATGAAATAAAAAATAAATAAGGCAAAATTGATGTTCCAATTAGCTGAAGCTAACTTAGGAACATTACAGTATCCACCTCCCAAATGTTTCTTGTCCTCAAGAAACTGCAAAGGTGCTGCAAAATCTCCCCCCCCCCCCTTCTTCTTGTGGCCTCCTCCTTCAACAGTCTCCACAATTGCTTCAAATATTCTACAAAAATTCCATCTTCCAATGGTTCCTCCCAAGTGTGAAAAGTGGCTTTTGGTAGATAAACCAAATATCTCTCATTATGAAGTAGAGGAAGGTCTATATGGAAACCCCCTTGTTGATCCATGGCCTCACCAAGATAGAAGTGATGGTCGTAATGGGGAATTTCACCATCATTGAAGGTCTTCCACCTCCCAGCATGGTAACTCATAGTGAATCTCCTCCCAAATGCCCATGAGAGGCATGCTACAAGTGCTACATACAATCATATGGTCCACATCATAAAGGGAAAAATAATGTGCTGTAGTGGCCATATGGTCTCCCATGCTCCCCCTAGAACATGTAGCGCAAATAATGTGGGAAACTCCTTTCCCCAAGGACACATTCCACAAATGTGTCTCTCCTCCAACCATGTTCCCAAGAATAAGAACATCTTCAGCATGTGGAATCATGATTAAGATCATGCCAGCTGCCATATATGATAAAGGAGAAGCAAGATCCCTCCTCATGTGAAACCAATGCAGTTTTACCATCAACTGCCATAGAATAGGAGATGACAAGTGTTTCCTTCAACACTTTCTTGCTGCCCCATCCTTCTTGCATGCTTGGAGAAGGTGATTTTTTATTGGTGTAAAGGAGTCACACCATGGAAAATGCATCTCCCCTCCAAGATCCTCCAAAGGATGATCAACATCAATAAATTTCATGCCCTCAAGTGGCCCATGAAGCCCATCATAAATAGTGCTCCCTCTTGGAGCAAGGCCCTAGAAATGAGTGTTAGAAAAATACAAGTATACATCATGAGATTAAGCAATATAATATTTTTCATACACTTGTTTAAAATCAGCAAGGTAGCTCATGGATGAGCCTCCTCTCATACTCAATGAATAAGGAGGTGTGGATGATAATTATTCCCAAGAGCTATGTTCCTCCTCCTCTGACAAATGGTTCACGCACTTCTTCATATGAGAATGCACCTCTTCTTTGAAAATCTCCCACATGAATCCATCCAAGATAGTATGATATGCTCCAATGAAATTAGTGGGTTTGGAAAGCAGGATATCATAGGTTGCATTTAGTAGTTTCTCCTTGAGCTTGGAGCCTTTAACCAAATAAATCTTATCATGGAATTAGATGACCCCTCCAACTACCTTATCCATCCCATCCATTACCTTCCCATCAAGAACCTCACATGTAAAATGGTCCTTGTAGTATTCCATCATAAGTTGGGAGTCCCAATAAGGATCTAGACTTCCCAAAAATGACAGTGCTGTAGAGGTCTGAAATGCAGCCCCTATCATATTAGGACTCCCTCTTTGACATACTTGATGCCAAGGTCACACGTTGGAGTCCCATAAAATTTCTTTTGCTGCCTCCCTTGAAGCTGATCTTGCTCAAGACAAGATTGAAGCATGTGGAAATCAACTTCCCCTTGGAAATTTCTTGTCCTCCAATACTTACTCAATTTGGCCCATGCATGCAAGAGTATTAAGACCCTCTTGCCATGTTTAGAAATATCCTCCATCAATGAGAAAACAATGAGTAGTTCCAAAGACATTGGATGTGCCATGTGCCCTCATACCCATACCATCATAGATTTTTTTTTTTTCTTTCATTTCTCAGCATAGTTGAATGAATCGAAATAGCAATGTTTGATTCAGAAAATTGCATACCTCTTTTCTGAATTCATGGAAGATACTTTGCGCTATGCTTGCTTCTCTCAAGGCTCCTCCCTTAGCCAAGTATGCAATTGTTTCCCATAGTTGAGAGAACACTTTAGTTATCCTCCAATCATGTGGTCTTCTTGGTGGAATTCTCCTTGCAAAGAGGCATCAAGGCATAGAGAAGAATGTGGATGTAGGTGGACAGATTTTCCCCTACCATTGTTGCATGGGTTCTCTTGCCTTCTTTGTTCTTCCAACCTTTGGAACATAGAAGGGTATATGCTCTTCTTCTTGAGATGCTCTTCCTCCCCTCTTCCTCCTTCTACCTTCAAGATGTCACCACTCGGTAATGATAATACATGTTTCCTATGCATTGTGCCAAGATCTTGATGTGTGAGACCTCTTTGGAACTCCTTACAAGAATGCAAGAGTTTCCCTCCTTGGGGAAAGTGCTCCATTCTCCCCTTCATGAGGTAATAGAGGTGCCTTTGTTGTGAACGCGTTAGTACCTCCTGCCTTCTCCCCTTCTTCAATAACTGAAATAGTTCCAACATCAACAAGAGACTTTAGATCTTGGTCATATTTTGAAGGAAAAACCTTCATGCTTCCCTCTTGAGAAGAGGATCCTTCACCCAACGGAGATTTTGCCCTTGGAAATGCATCCAACAAACTCACTCCTCATTTCTTCCTCTTCATCAAGAAGTCAGTAACAGAACGCTAAGGCTTAAGTGATATGGCTGAGTGCACATAACCATGAGATGAGGATTCAAAATGTTCCTCATATATAGATTTCGGAGATTTGATCGAAAGATCTTTTGTTCTCGAAACTTCCCAGAAGTTTCACTGCTCCTTCTCTCTTCTTCTCGTACAATCCATTCACTAGATATGAATATTGATGAGAGTAAATTCATCTCCTTTAGCTTTCTGCTCTCTGTTTTGCTTCTTTCTTCTTCTGATAGCTTGATCGCACGGGATGAGCCAAAGATCATGCTCTAATACCACTATAATATCCCTTTTTCAGGAATATTGCCCAGCTGCTCAATAGGAACGTTGTATAAGGAAAAATCAGCAAATAAAATGCAGAGAAAAGCTTGGTTCCTCTTGAATATGCTGTGTGGGACTCAAATATGGAATTTCTTCAAAAACAAATCAAGTTAGATCTGTTAAATAGATCTCTCACAACTGGTATCAATGTAACGTCCTCTTTTCAGAACATTAATAATCAACAATCTAATCTATAACAGATATTGACTGAAGGGGAATTTACTGAATGTGTCACCTTTTCAAGGAAGTGTGAGATCTGGAGGCTATCTGGCCCTTTTCAGACTCTGTCGATAGACTCTTGTTGAGAGGTAATGCCCAAAGGGGTTTACTCAGCAAGAAATGTCTGAAAAATGCATTTTTTAGGAATGGGAGCTTCAACTATCATAAAATATGCTTAATAACACTCAAAAACCAATAGGAAGTACATCAACAACCTTTACTCAACTGTTATTCTAAAAAAGGTGAGGAAAAATAGCTTTTTATGCAATAAAAGGGGTGTGATCAGAAATTTGCGTAAAATGAAGGGTCAGGGTTCTGGAATATGTTATATTAGGTTAAGAGAGACTCAGATGTCGAATTTCAGTTAAAAAAAATAAGTTTTTTTTATGTTAAACAGCTCCTCCCCGACTAGTCAAGAAAAACTTTGATTTCCCATGACCTACTTTATGCAGAAATTTACTGAAGCATGGATAGCATGATTTATGAAGTGATTGGTTGATTTTATGCATGAATATTAGTATGAAAGTTTAGAATAGGAATCATATGGATTATACTAAGAAAAACAAGCATTTTCATAAGGAAAAACGTCGCAATAAGGTGTTGCAACACATAAGGAAAGACTGCATGACCATAACAGTGTTATTTTCTAGAGCTGAAGTAGTATTTAATTAATCTTCAGATATTAAGCATATCCATACATGAAAAGATAGATCTACTACAGAAATGAGTACAGGAAATGCTGATCTATACATTCCCCTTAGGGTTTTGTGCAAAACATGAAATGCCGGAAGTAGATCTGAGATATAAAATTGCAGATCTGCAGTATGATTCAAATATTTTTGAATAATAACATGTTACAGCAGATCAGATCTGGAACTAACATGGATTGGATGGCCAATCCATGGATCACCACAGTGAGAGGAAGAATCCTAACACCGGAGATCTCTCCTCCAAAGTACCGACAAAACACCCAACAACTGTAGATCTGCAAATAACGCAGTCCAGGGGAAAATACTACGCTGCCTCTTTTGTAATGGGTTTGGCCTATTGCCAAGATGTAGATATAAAGCCCAATGAGTCTAAAACCAGCTTATCAATGGGATAGATGAGTTTCCCAGTGACAAGGGGTGCTAGAACTCCCTAGATCTGAAGAGATATAATCTCCACTTGCTGCAGCTCACATAAACAATCCAGCCCTAAATAGGAGTGTGCTATAGATGTAAGAAGAATCTTGGGCCAAAATGCCAGATAGTGGAGAAATGCAACACAACCTCCTCCAAGGAGCTACTCCATGGGAGGAGAGAGGGTTCCTAAATAGGAAACCCTCTTCCCTTTGGCTAAACAGCCAAGAGAACTCGAGTTGCCCAAGCAACCTCAAATTCGAAATGTCTTCAACAGCTCTTGCTTGTTGCTCTCCTCTTCCTTTTATAATACTGGAGTCTTGGAAAAACCCTAAACCATTTCAATGGTTTAGCCCCTTTCACATTTAGAAGCTCCTTCTAGAACTGCGCAGTCTAAGAGGCCCTCTTGTGATTTATCGTTCATATGGGCATTGATTTATTTTCATGATTTTTACATGTTCTCCTTCACAATTTATTCATTAATCATGAAATACAAAATAAATAAGGAAAAATTAAAGTTCCAATTACCTAAAGCTAATTTAGGAACATTACAAATTCTTTTATTTAAGCACCACTCATTAAATTAATTGTATTTGAGTAAGGTTCTGTGAACCCCAACAATTATAAATTTTTCCACTAAATAATGGTGGATTGCAAAGTGACTTGTCGAAACCATGTTGAAAGAAAGTAGAAATCTAGTTAAAAGCTAAAAAAAAATGACACCTCTTAAACACTTCAAAGAAAATAAATATTTTCCCCTCTACGAGGTAAAAAGACAGAACAGGAATTTTGTGAATTTCATTTGCATCAACATACTAATGTGAAGAGGGATATGGATGATTTAAATGACAAAAACTTGTAGAACGCAAATGAGGGCGAGGAAAATATATGTCGGGGTGAAATTTCAGGAGATGATAACAATCTTCAGTCATAGATATTCCAACTTATAACAGTTTGCAGTCGCAGAGATTCCATCTTGTAAAAAAATACAACAAAAATATACCTTGTGATTTCAATATTTTTTAATATGGTAAAATTATTTGATCTGGTGTTAATATGAAGCGCCTTCTTGATAAATCTAGTGGATAAAAAAATATGATGGTAGGCTCTCACAATTCGAGCCGCTAAAACAGCAAACTCTTCAGTCAGATAAAAAAAAACAACGGCTTTCAAGATGGTGTTGTTCTTAGTCCCGTTGAAGAAACCAAAAACAGGCTCCCCTATTAAGTTCCTTTGGCATCAAATAGGAACAACAACAAACATCCTACGCATGTAACAACAAACCGTTCGAAGGTAGCCCCCAGTTCAAACATAGCCTCTCTCTAGCGCAAACACACACAGTCCAGTTGTAGTGCACAAAGCTGCTCCAGCAGTGCTTCTTCTCGACAGCCCCAAACAGTTTGAATGCAACAAATAAAGACCAAAGAAAAAATCCCTTATCCAAACAACGACTGCACACTCTCAAGAAACTGCAACTCAAACTAGGGTTGTAGAGCCACCAAATCCGATACCATGACCGATTTAAGAAAGGAGAGAAGTAGGACACAACAGAACATGCAATAATTTTCATTAAGGGAGGAAATATATATATATTTACATTCTGAAACAGTTAAACTTTAAACTAATTCCTAACTGATTTCAGAAATCGATTCTTTAATAGAAACAAATTTTTAAGTAAATTAATCTCTAACATTTTCCACGTGCACTAAATTTTTTGTCTTTCTTCCTTCTCGTTTTGGGTGTTAGCATGGCGGACTTCTCTACTTAGGGTAAAACCCTTCTGTTACCTTGGAAACAATCTCTGAGAATAGTCGATATTATTACACTGGTATCTCTTGCATATTCATGTATATATTCTCTTGGGTTCATCGGTTTCAGAATATAACTGTGTTTCTTTTCTAGAGTTATTGATATATTAGGTACTCTTATGAGACCTTCAAAGTCTTGGTTGTTGATGGCCATCACAGGCATCAAATTATCCTCATGTAACTTCTTTTAAGTTTGAGTGTTTGGATTTGGATTGTTTTACTATTTAATTTATGCCTTTGGGTTTCTGATAGATTCTTTCAATATTTATAAGGTTTCATGAAACATATTCTTCACTATATTTCATTGATGCCATTTTGTTCTGAGTACCCGATTATGGGTTTTCTTATCTCTTCCTGTTTTTGTACTTAAAAGGGTAGGGTTCTTTTTCTTGAAAATAAAAATATTTATATGTCGATATTTACAGCTATTTATTGTATTATGATCTCTTTGTGGTATGAATAGCACTCGATGTTGTGCTTTTGTATTTGTTAAATAGGTCGTAGTTGAATTATTCAGTAAATTGTTAGATCTCTCTTCTTCAAGATCGCACCCAATCAACCAAATCCATTTGGATTAACCAGGAGCCTAACTTGAACCCGCTTATGATAGCTTTATTAGATACAAAATAATTGGACATTGTCAAGAAGTTCTTATTTTCCATTCAAGGAAGTTTTTTCGTAGTCTGTTCACTTTACAGTTATTTATAGAAAGGGTTTTAGGTGGCATTTCATTTATGTAACAATTTTCGGATTAGTTTTCCCAAGTACCACATTTCAAACAAAACAAAATAATTTGAACTTCCGCAAGAAATAACCTTATTCACACTGAACAATCATCACTAACTCACAAAGTTTATATATTAACTCAAGACAGTCCCAAATATTTTATAGAATTTTCTTACCGAGACAGAACAATCACAATTATTCAGTAGAGTTTACATATTGACAAGAACAACTAAGCGATTCTCTTGTCAACATATTGTTCTGTAACAGACTATATCATTTCATCATTATCACAATAAAATTTTCCTTTCAATTAAATTCCAACTCTATCATTAGCATCCATAGAAATTGTGTATCTGGCTTGTCAGGTAGTCAAGGAATTCATAGGGTACCAGTCCAACTTACTAGGAGAAAGAAAATCATGTCATTTTCTCTCCCTCAAGCACTTTTTACCAGTACAGTATGTGACAATATTCATAACAAGATCAATCCCTTGAGCCCCTTTTACCATTACAGTATGTGACAGTATTATTAACAAGATCAATCCTGGTACAACATAACATTTTAGATTCAACATGGACTCATGCAATTTTCAGGCTTCCAATGGGTTTTCTAACCAGCTCAAGAACACCTCTAGGCAACGTCATGCCTTCTCCTCACAATAGCCTGTGAGGTTTCCATAATTTCCTTCTTCTCTTCCTGATGCCTCTAACTTTCTCCTTGGTTTCCCCGTCGCTCCTCCTTGGAGAACAACTTTTATTTCTGAGGAAAAGGTAACTATTTCAAAATTGTCTTGCAACAATTGTTTTTTATCTTAAACTTCCCTTCAATCAATTCCAAGATTTTCTATTAATTATTATTTATTTTAAAATTAACCTGACATTTACCATTTAAAATGGAGTTTTTTTAAGTAATATTTTTTAATGTTTCAGTGGATTTGGATTTGTAGCGGGCATTAGGTGGAATTTTCTTGATGAAATCTTGATTTGACTTATTTAAACTAGTCTTTTGATTGCATATATAGATTGAGCACTATGAAAAATTCACAAAGCATTTTGATAGTGCAAAATTCACTGATCCTACTTGTAATTTCAATAAATCTCTACCAAATTCTTGACAAATTCTAAGAAAATTAGATAAATGAACCAGAAATTTTAGTGTATTAATCTTTCATCCTTTAAACAATATAATAAGATAATAAAAAATAATTTGAAATATTTACAATAGGTAGAAAATGGTAGAAGTTTTTTTAAAATACATATCTATCAACTTAATAAATTAAAATATAATTAAATAAATATAATCCTCATAAAATAGTCAAAATAATTTTAATTTTTTAAGATTTTAAAATGGATTTATAAAAAATAAACCCCTCTTATCATCATACAACGAAAATTATGGTAAGATAAACTAAATTATAAATATTATATTTTATTTTGTGTTGTGTTAATGCTATGTACGATTAATTAACTCATAACAAAATTTATTATTCCATAGAAAAACTAAATTATTATATATTATTTGTCTAATTTATAAATAAAATTTATTGATTTTTATTTTATTTCAATGAAATAATTAAAATTGTATAAACAAATTTAATGATAAAAAAGTATTTGTATGATGGTAAATTGTCCATCTTTTCACAAAGTAAAAGTAATTGTCAACTCAGAAAACACAAGAGCCATTATTTCCTCCTGGTCCGCCGAAGAAGATATGTTTACCAAAGCTATCATCATCAATAACATCCGACACGTCATAACAGAATGGTCTAAGTGCAGAGCGTGCTGCATTGACAGGAGCGTCCATTCCTATATAATTCAAAATTTTTATGTCCCTTATGTGTGCACTACGACCATAACCTTCAAATGGAAAATGCCCGCTCCCCATTTCTGTTTTACTAAGCTGTGATCCTTGTTTTCTTTGTAAAAAAGAAACTTCACCTCCAAAACCTGCTAGAACTCCACCAGAACTAAGATTTTTAAACAGTGAACCAGGCCACCAACCCAAACGTTCACCTTCAAAATATAATGTCCATCTGGCATCATTACAACCGCAATCCTCCTGTACATACATATAGTAAAATTTAGCAAATCACAAGAGCAAAGGAAAAAAAATCTAAATTAAATATGACAAATAAAGATATGAGAATTGAGATTTATTCAAAATAGAGATTTATAATCTCTCCCAATCAGAAAAGTCACTCACTAGGATAAATTTTACAATGATCTGTTGTTGATTCCCAGTATATGTAGACACCGGGGTTATTCTTGCACCTAGATAATTAGTTGCACCAGGAGCTAACACAAACCCTGGACAATCTTGGTTTCTGCAACCCGTCTTTTGATTCCCATCACTCTCATATTTCATAGACTAATATCTACCTTGAAACAATATTTATAAGAAAATCAACAAGATAATAGATATGAGAAAACAAAGGTGATCCTAGAGAGAACACACACAGGATTAAATTCAAATTATAAACACAGGCAGATAAGCCACAACTTGAGATGAATATGTAACTCCTACTTTATCTTTTTATCTTCATATCATAGGAAGTAGCTAAATATAAATATTCCTAGTTTGGTGTGTGGTTGAGATATTCTCTCAACCACCTTATTGTGCGGCCAAGATAGTTTTCCTACTATACTTCATGTATATATATTTAATATTTTTTATTAATTTAATATAGTGTGCATACTGAGATTGCGAGAAATAGGAAATAAGAGAGTATTGTTTTAGTTTATTTTTTGGGTTTTTCCATTTATATAAGCACTGAGAGTTGTTCTTTAAATAAATCTCACTGCAAGCATGCAGACTCAAGAAACTGGTTGCACCAAATGGTGACAGCTGCATCGAGAGTGCAGCGGCGTGGAGGCACGGTGACTCTGTGCTATATGACACTATGAGTGTTTTGGAACTGCATGTGTGGATCCTCCAGGGGATGCTGCTGACCGGAATCATGGTTGTTAAATTACGTGAGAGGAAATCAGATAAAAAGGTTGTGGTTGTGTTTTTAATTTTTGTTGCAGATATTCACAATCCGCAGGAGAGAAATTGTCGCTGAACTTGTGAATGTGGAGATTTTAGCTGCTCGAATGTTGCACTTGGATTTGGTGACATATGAATGTTCTGGCAGGGGTCATTGAAGGTCTACTAGATGTGCAAGAGAAGAGCCTGGGAGAGATCTCTGCAGATTGATTTGTGAGCCAATTTCTTCGCATGAGAAAATCTAGTATCGATTTGATTGGTGACCCGATATGTGCGTGGAGCAATGCCCAGCTAGCTATGATGGACACGTTGATCTGAATAACAGTTAGCAGTTAACATGTCCTTCACATAGATGGTTCTGTCAACCATTATCACTACATGCATGCACTTGTATCTGTAAATCCCCCACAAAATGTGCTCAATAAACTGAGACCTGTGAGAAACTAAGTTTCTCTTGAGAGTAAGGTGTTTTTGTAGACCACCTACTTCGTTGTGAGCATGAAGGCTCCTCAGTACACCCAGAGCACTGTAGCCACAAAGGCTCTATAGCCATGAAGGCTCTGTAGGCACTAGGTCTTGCATGTGGTTTCTGGCTCACCACAAACCATCACTTCAAAGTGAAAGAAGTGGTTTTGAGCTGACCACAAACGTGTAATTACAAAGTGGTTTTTAGATAAACACAAACATCAGTAGGATACATATGCCTTTACAAGGCTTACATTACATGTTGCAGAAAATGTTGCCATCAACTGCAACTCACCATGCGTCTGTTGCAACTCACGAGAGGTCGCTCTGGTATACGAACAAAGGCATGTCTAGGCAACTCACCACAATGCCCTCAGTTCCAAAGGTGAAACGTGAAGTTCCAAGTGTTAATTGAAAAAGACAGATATGCCCAAGATGTGAGCAATGAAAAGAGGAGGTAAAGAAGCAGCGACAATTATTATGATGGATATCAATCGACTTTGTGTGAGTCTTTTGGAATAGACTCTTGATGATGAGTCACATGGTTTAATGGTAAGAAAGTCTAGGATGGTTTTGTATTGGTTACCTGGTAACTCCAAGAGTTGGAGTGTGTAATGTAAGCCTTGTAAAGGCATATGTATCCCCGTGAAGTTCGTGGTTATCTAACAATCACTTTGTAATTGCCACTTTGTAATTACAGGTTTGTGGTCAGCCAGAAACCACTTTTTTCATTTTGAAGTGATTGTTTGTGGTGAGCCAAAAACCACATGCAAGCCCTAGTGGCTATAGATCCTTCGTGGCTATAGTGCTCCAGGTGCACAAGGAAGCCTTTGTGCTCACATCGGAGTAGGTGGTTTGCAGAAACACCTCACTCACAGGAGAAACTTAGTTTCTCACAAGTCTCAGTTTACTGAGCACATTTTGGGGGCGATTTGGAGATACGCATACATGTATGTAGTGACAATGCTTGACAGAACCATGTATGCAAAGGACATCCTAAGAGACTAGCAGTTGCAGTAGTTGGTACCCATGCATTCTGGTGGATGGTTGCTCTTTTATATGGACGTCGACATATCCATTTGTTGGTTCTGCACATGGGATTTTCCCGTTTGTGGTGGATCTGAGCTGCAGACACATCTTTTGTTATGATTGACAACAACTAGATTTTGTGAATCTCTACCGTGACAAGTAGTCCTTAAGGGGTTGTATTGGAATATGTATTTCCTACTTGTCTATGGTGTTGACTCTCTATGTAAGGAGTTTGTTCCTATATCATAGGAGGTAGCTAAATCAAAATATTCTCTCATATCTTGAGACAATACTTCATGTATATATATGTAATCTTTTTTATTAATATAATATAGTGTGCAAAGTGAGATTTTATCTAGTGTATTATAAGTACATAAATATTTTTACATGTGAGATAAATTAAATAATAACTAGCTTAGATCCATTTTAACTTTCGATCTATTAATTATAGAGAGAGATCAATTCAATTGAGATGCAAACCTTGTTTATAGTGAAAAGAGATTTAATCTTTAAAATGTACATGATTTAGCCTAACCATATTATTTAAATAGTTGGGAAAATTTAATAGGCATCTACCATAATAAATACCAAAACACTTGATGATACATTTCAAGTTGCTAATTAACTAAATTATAACTTTGTCTTAAAATATTATTATTATTACCATTACTAATCATAAACATAATCTATGAGTTAAAACCATAATTACCAAGTTCTAATTCGAAGAATTAGAATTCGATACAATACAATACAATACAATAAAATACGATACGATAAAAATTCGGATGAAACTTTTTCAATTCTGAAAAAATTAACAAATATATTTGCTGTTTTTTATATAACATCAATGTATTGTCATGTTGCTCCCATTCATTTTAAAATTTAAATAATTTTTATTTTATTCAACATAAACAATTTTAAAACTTCATTTTACTTACCAAAACTATAACCATAAATATCTTATCTCAAAAATATCTCTTTTTTTCAAAAATCAAAACTTCTTGCTCACTTTCAAACCCTATCTAAAATCTTTTTATAATTAATATTTATTTAAAAATTAAATATTCAAAACTCAAAAGTACATCTTTCTTAATTTATAATTTTATGTGATATCTTTTATAATTAATATATATTTAAAAATTAAATATTCCAAACTTATTTATATAAAATTCTTTTAATATAAATATATTTAAAAAATTATTTATTTATAATTTTATCTAAAATATTTTATAATTAATATATATTTAAAAATAAAATATTCCAAACTGATTTATATAAAATTCTTTTAATATAAATATATTTAAAAAATTATTTACTTTTTTATCAAATTTATTTCTAAATTCAAATTCATTCAATTTTTTTTCTTATCTCAACATTTTTAAACCATTGAACAATGAAATTGAAAACTGATAAAATTTTCTCTTCTCATTATAATTTTCATTTCCTACCTGCAATCCAGCCACGTTTCCAGCAACCTTTCCATTTTCTTCGTGGGAAGCTATCTATTTTTTGTTCAACGACGGTTGCACTTATATATATATATATATATTTTGGTTTAAAGACAGCTGCACGTACTATTAAATCATGCAAATTAAGAAATCCCTAACCGTGAATTTTCTTTCTTCGACGGGAACTAACCGTAGAGCATCGAATTATCGATAATAATTCGATGTACGAATTAAATTCGAGAATTTCTGGAGTTTTTTTTAATATGAATTAATTTGATAGCTATGGGTAAATTAGAAAAACACATAACAAGATTTTATAATTATAAAATTTAAATTTTTATTATCTAAATAATAATTATTAATAGTTAAATTAAAATTCTAGAAATTTTATTTAAAAATAGATATCTATAATTAAAAGATAAAATTAATAATAATAATTTATTCTTAAAATAATAGCCAAATTAAATATCGGATAACATAACAAAAAATACTTACTGTCCAAGATGTGAAAAATCTCGGCCGAGTATCTCCTGCATAAGCTCCTGGATTTACCTACAATAATAATTAAAAATAAACTAATTACCAACTAATCATAATTTAAAACTTTTAAAAAATATTATGACTTAATATTATGACTTAATATTATGACTTAAGTAAAATAATATTTTCATTATTCATATTTAAAATCATTAAATATTTAGATATGCTAAAGAGAGCTTACCTCCCATCCAGCCAAAATAGTTTGGGGTACTTCACCACTGTCAAGACTTTGTACCCAAATTTCGGCCGCACTGTATATACCACGGCCATTAATGTCCACATTCGGCTTCCATACGTTCAACCCTGCACTTACTTGATAGATTGACCCGTTTCCGTCTGCGGCTGGAGCACTTGCGAGAAATGTCACAACGTCGTACTTTCAAAGACAAACAAACAACAAATAGGGGGTTAATTTCAAATAAGGGAAAAATCTGTTCGAATTTTTTTACTGAACAAAATGATTGATTTCAAATAAGGGATTGATTAATTTTTTAAAAATCTTACAGTTTAACACTTTTAAGGCATTTAACGATTTAAATTATTTTGGCATATAAATAACATATATTTAAAATATATATTATGATTTGTTTGAAGAGATATTTAAAATCAAAAATTAAAAATTATTAGTCAAATTCCCTTTTTAATATTATTTATATATATTAATAATAAAAATATATAGATATATTTAAATTTTTAATTTTACAATATATAAAGATACCTTAATCATACATCTGAAATTTCTAATTTTATTTGTAACCATTTTCTAGTGTTTAATTTCTGTTTGATGTTTTTTAATTATCATACAAAAAAATCATTAATATTTTTACTACTTTATATAAAATTGATATATAATATTCAAAATAATATTTACCTATTAATTATTAATAAAATATTTCAATGATGCGAGTTTATATTAATTAATTAAAAATAAAATTATATTAATTTAACGTTTAAATAAAATATCTGAATATTTATATTAATTAATATATTTTAATTTCAATTATATATATATATATATATCTATATCTATATATATATATATATATATATATAAAAACATTCAATTCATTCTCACATTTTTGCATATTAAGTAATGTGTGTGTAAGTGAGTTTTCTAACTCTTATAGTGGTTTCTTTTGTTTTTTTCTGCCATGAGATTAAGGCTTTTTTGGATTCATTTTCTCAGAAAGACCCATTGGACAATTTGATTATATAAAAGAAAAAATCAAAGTTGTTATTCCAATAAATGTCAAAAATATAATTAAAAAAAGACCCTAGACATAAAAATTTGAGTATGGCTATATATATGTGTGACTAATTCAATGTATCCACGTGGTTGGGAGGCCTTAAGGATAACCTGCCCACCCAGGTTCCAGCCTTTTAAATTTTTAATACATGGTTGTTTATTACTCTATCCATAACACATGTACATAACTTCCCCACCCTGAAGGTTACTTTACATCTAAATCTTGTTTGGTTTTATGTTATTATAGAAATATGTTTTTTTCTATTGGTTTCCAATACAAAATTGTACAAATTTGGAACATATTTCTTTGATTTTGACCAATTACCATATACAGTTGTTGGCTATTTGTTTCCACTTCAAAATGCATAGGAAAATAAAAGTGTAGATGTTACCAGAACTAACCGCTACAAAATAGAAATAACCCAGTCATTTGTAGAGCCAAACCAATACAAATGATGGGCCATATCATTTTTGAATTGACACCGATTAACTCTATGAAGGGGAAGATTCCTCTAGGAAGAACCAAAGCTTCATTAGAGAGCTCATATTCTGATTGATTTAGTTCTCTATAAACATAATCCCTATCAAGACTCTAAAATAGATTTATGGGAAATCATTGATTAGAAATGTGAAAGAAACTTACTAAGTAAATCCTATTATCCAATTGACCATTGGAATGTCAACGCCCATCTGGTTGAGGAGGAGTATGACAAGGATCTAATTTATTTATTGTGTGCTTTGACAAATAGATCTAGTTTTATAGACAATATTGATTGTCTATTGTTTGCAATGGAGAGTAGGGATTTTTAGCCCAAATATAGTTACTCGTGAATTTGGATTTTTTCTAGAAACCCAAACTTCTCCTCCACGATGATTTCACTCAAAATTGGCTTCAACCTCTTGCAATGAATTTTGATACCAGCTTGTATCCTCCTGTCACAATATTCCATACATTCATTGTTTGTCCCCTTCTCGCATAGCCCATTTTGGCCTCCAATACATTGTCGCCCATCACCTCAGTCGCCGATTCAGGCGCTCCCAGATCATCCATGTCTTTTATGCTCTGACAAGGGAAGTCATCGGTTTTCTACTAAGTATTCCCCCATTCCATCATCATCCTTGGTGTTAGTCCATCAGTCACTCTACTATATTCCCTTGTGCCTTAGTTGAGTAACCTCATCACCTCACCTATGGCGGACATCCTTCTCTCAACATCAGCACATTCATTCTAGAATACAGGTCTAGAGTGTGGTGTATCTTGGTTACATCTTCCATCATTGTTCGATGCATCAGATCAAGAAAAGGGACTTTGTATTCTCCTTTGACTTGATTCTCTCTTATCCGCTCCACTTCAACATGATCGGGATTTGTATACTCGATAGTTCGGTGATCTAGTAGATTGGTCCAGTGATTTCTGGGTGTGTGTGAGATGTTTCAGACCTCATGAGGGGGTGGCCCTTCAGGTATCCCCTCACATGCCCATATGACCTCATTCTCTTCTATAGCCTCAGATACAGCTCCATAGATTTGATGGGTTTGGCCCCATCCTCTTGCAGTGCCTCTAGCATGCATGTATCACTCATATGATCCATTTTTATCCTCATAACCCTTTCCTATTTATCAAGGACTCTCCGGTTGTTATTATATCTCATGTACGTAGATATTATTATATTTAGTCCTAGCTATTGTCCCAGGCACCGTATGTATGTGGGATTCATTATGTTGTTGTCTAGCCATGTTTACGCTAGCATATCATGTAATTTATATCTCAGTTTCATTTTACTGGGTTAACCATTATTCTTTCTAATTTTTTATCTCGACGGGCATAGGTATGCCTCCCACACCTCATTGTATACAAATACTCAACCATTAAATGAGACTTACGGTTGTCAATATTTCCCCCTCAGGGTTATTATCCTCTCATGCTTCACTTCACCTACGTATCTCTTTCTCTATGATCCCCCTTTAGTTTCTAGTGATTGTGTTCTTACAAGGTACTTCGGTCATTCGATTAGCTCCTCACGCTCACACGTTGGGGGGGAATATCTAACCATGTATAATTTAGATGGATCAAAATACACCACATAAGACCAATTTTAGCATAGTAAAATTACTTTCACTAAGAAATAATTTAATAAACCATAGTTTATTAAGTTATTTCTAGTCCAAAATAGAACTCCACGAGGAATAATTAAATAAATCCTTATTTATTTGATTTTAATTTCGGAATAATTAATTAAACCTTTGTTTAAATATATTCATGGTTATATTTAACCCAATCAATGAGAAATAATTAAATAAATAATTATTTATCTTATTATTCTCTAGGAATAACTAATTAAATCATTATCTAATTAATATTCATTGTTAAATTTGACAAAAACATTTAGGAATAATAAAATAAATCATTATTTGTTTAATTATTCCTTGATCCCATCCTCAAAATGATAAATAGATATTTTATCTGTTTATTAATTCTAAATAAATGGATTTAACCAATTTAAATTCCTTTTTCCTCCTACAAAGTATAATAAAATATTCCAAGTAGATAGATATAGATTTTGGTTAATAATATTTTATTATGCACCATTATCAAGTATAACTCAATATTTTGTTATAAATACAAGGTCTTTCCATTCATTTCTTACCTTTGATCCGTTTCTCTTGGTCAGACTTTGATCATTTTCTCTTGGTCGGACTTTGATCCTCTTATCATTTTCCATCTTTGACTATTTTTATTCTCCTTTGATTATTGAGATCCCTTTGAGTTCTACACATCTTGGGTATTCTACAACCATTGAGAGAGAGACTCTAAAAAAGAAGCATTTGAGGAAAGCCAAAAACCCATCCCATTGAGGGAGACTGTATCAGTTCTCATCCCAGGGGTTATATAATACAAAAAATTATTTATAATTCTTGTCTTGTCCATTAGATATTTTGGAGAAAATCTTATTTCATTTTCTGTTTAGTTTCTTTATTTTCATAGATATCGATTTGTTTTGATTTTTTTTTACCATATATCACTGATCTAAGAAGTTAAATAACCACTTATGTTTTTAGGGTTTTTCATGCTCAGCTAAAGTGATCTCTTTTCCTACACTTTCATTAAGATTTCATACTAACAATAAGCTTGGAAATATTGAATATGGAGCTAATGACGGAATCCTCCTTAAATACTCCTCTAGAAGGAAAGGATATAAATTATATAATAAATTACTTCAAAATATTGGTCAATGCATAGATGTTGTTATTGATGAAGCATCAACAAGTACCGAAAGGGAAAAACAAACATAAGAGAACATGTTCCTACTTCAATTCAAAAAAATTTAGGAGAAGGAATTAGTGAAGCACTATAAGAAGGAAATTAAAACACACAAACATCAGAAAATACTACTTCAAGGTATGTACAGAAAAATCACCTAGAATATCAAATTCTAGGTGAAAAAGAAGATGGACTACAAACCAGAAGAACCCATTTTGGAAATTCTAGTTACCTAGCCTTACTATCCACAATCAAACTCAGAATGTAGATCAAGAAAGAAAAAATGAATGTTGGATTAATTCAATCGATGAAGAAATTGATCAAATAAAAAAGAACCATACATAGGAATTAGTACCAAGACCTCTTGATGAAAATGTTATTGGTAGAAAATGGGTGCTCAAACAGAAACCAAATGAAAATGGAGAAGTAATTAGAAACAACAAAATACTTTTATTTAAAGGTTATGCTCAACATTAAGGAATATACTTTGAATAAAAATTCGCACGAGTAGCTAGGATTGAAGACATAAGAATGTTTTTTACATTTTTAAGCTTTCATAACATCAAAGTATTTAAAACACATGTTAAATTTCATTTCTAAATGGTGATCTACAAGAAAATATTTATATTGAACAACCTTAAGCTTCATTGTACGAAATGATAAAAATATTTTTTTCAAACTTAAAAAGGCTTTATATGGATTAGAACAAGATCCTCATGCATGATATTACCATGTTGACAAATATATTTAAGAACAAGGATTCACAAAAGGCTTTGTAGATAGCAACCTATATATAAAATACCATAAAGGAAAACTTTTCATAGTTGTTGGCTATGTAGATGACATCATATTTGGAAGTAATGTAGAATATATATGAGTCAATAATTTTCTTCTATTATCTAGTATTAATTTGATATGTCTCTACCTGGTGAACTAATATAATTTCTTGGTCTTCATTTTCAACAAACAAAGAATGGTATCTTTCTCTCACACACAAAGTACCTCAAGCAGATTTTGAATAAACATGGAATGGAATATTGCAAGACTGTACTCACACTAATGGTAACATGATGGAATATTCGTAAAAATGTTGATTGTCCTTCAATTAGTCAACTAGAATACAGGTCTACATATTTCTCTACCTTACTAGCACAAGACCAACTGTTATGCATACAGTTGAGATTTTTGGACGATTTCAAGCTGATCCTAAAGAAACTCATCTCCAAGAAGCTAATATAATATTCAAGTACCTATAAGTAACTCAAGCACTTGGTCTATGGTATCCTAGAAATGCAGACTTCACACTTCATGCTTACACATATGCAAATTGGGTTGGAAATATTGATGATCAAAAGAGTACTAGTGGAGAAGCATTTTATCTGGGACATCATTTAGTATCATGTTTCGACAAGAAATAAAGCTCCATCACTTTATCCAATTCTAAGGTATAACATGTTGTTGTTTCATCTTGTTACACTAAACTTCAATGGATGATGCAAGCATTACAAGACATTCATATCACATTTACTCAACTTGCACCTATTCTTTGTGATAATACTAGTGCCATAACTATTTCTAAAACTCATATCATGCACTCAAAGATGAAGCATATTACAATAAAATATCACCTTTTGAGATAACAGGTGGTTGAAAAAAAGGTCAAACTAGAATATGTTCTATCAAAGGAAAAAATTTTAGATATATTTACAAAGCCACATCCACGTCATTCCTTTTAATATCTCAGACAAAGACTGGAAGTAATATCTATTTCATCACCTTGTTAACTATCCTAACAGATATTTCATGTTCAAGGGGAGTTGAGATTGTAAACTATTATACTTTACATTTTGTACGTGGATCTCACGAAGGAAGGTCACGTATATAAGAAATTTTGTATCTATAAATTCTTGTATGTTTCTCTAAGATGAATAAAATGTGGGACAAACTCAGGGATAAGTTCTAATATGTTTCAAAACATTTTTCTATGTTCTTTTGTTTCTAATAATGATTGACTATATTCTATTAATATTCATATGCTACTTAGAAGTGCTATTATAATATGATGGTTTATGAATTAAATCAATATGATATTAATTTTTGGTTTCTTCTGATGGCTTTACTACTTTTCTAACAAGGAAATAGCTAGCACAGGTTTAGGGGGAGCATATTAATTACATCTAGTAACAAATTGTTGGATTATAGGTACTTGAGCACTTCCTGCTAACTGATGATATTTTTCATTTCTTACTGACATCGATGAATTCAAGAAGATGGTTATTGATACACCACTGTTATAATTACTTGGATCCTATATGGTGTATGATGGTTGTTGAGGACTATCGTCATCTTGTTATTGAGATATTTGATTTTCGTCATAAATTTCATATCTGTCTCTTTATGTAAATGTCATGTAAGTACCCATGACGTAATAAATTTAATATTCAATCATGTTTGGACTTTTGGGGTCCAGTCATTTATATATAAAATCCCATTATTTTTTGAACTTGATGTAATGTTGAGTCAAATATGTAACCCATTTTTTTGGGTGGTTGATGTAATCATGATTCCTTGAAAGGCCATATTTGATTGATTCATAGAGTCATGTACCTCTTTGGATATCTTCCAGAAGACTCATCATATTCTCATGGGGAGAGTGGTCATTCTATAATTTTCATATTCTGTAGATCAAATCTACAGTGCTCATATATTCACAAGGAGAAATGCTTCTTCATTTAACTTTGTTCATCCCTTTTCCCATGACGTCAAAGGGGGAAGTAGCTTGGTAGTTGGATAATAATGCTTGGAAAGAAGATTGGTGTTTTTGGATATAAGCTTAGAACTTAGCTTGGTCTCTTTACAAATTTGTTTGCATCTATTTAAAGGTCGTGGTGACCAAACCACAAAGTGCTTGGGGTCAACTCCAAAGGGGGGTATTTTTGGAATTATGGTTAATGTGCTGTCCTTGATGGAAATATAATTGATAAATATGTCAACATGATGCTTATACATATACTATAGGTGATATTGAAAAAGAAATATGAGTTTATAGACAAAAAAATGGTAAAGATATAGGGTGAGAAAGTATATGTAGGTCGTGTGAAGAAAGATCATGTACATATGCGGCTATGATGAATAAAATTCACACATAGTTTCTACACCATGGTATTGGACCATAGTAATGATTGAAACAATGAATATTTGATCTCGTCAAAGAATACCATTGACATTACTAGGGGATTGGCCTAAGGTACTCGGTAAGGCCTAAGCTATATAAGGAAATGGAGATCAAAGTCTTATGTGTGGAAGTTTTGGGTTTTTGATGAATGATCCGATCTGAAAAACTTGTGCGCTAATGAGCATCGAGAATCTTTAGAATTGATAGATCTAAAAGCATAGTAGATACTAATGAACATTCTTACTTCATATTTTATGATGATGACTAACAATGATATATCTGTAATGATAATGATATTATGACATGAAAATGTGACATTAAGGGTTGCGAAGTACATTTTGTGGTTGTAGCGAAGGCATGATTCAGTGATTACAAATCTACATGCAGTTTTTCTTCAAAAAGTTTATGTACATAGATGAATATTTTTCAGGGGAGTCGCATATACACTACATGAAATTTCATAATCTATATGCAGGTGTCAAACATGAGAAGCATGTACATACAAAAAAGTTCATTATAAGAGTCATGTACACCTGATAACGTTTTTAACTATGAAATATTAATGGTGTTTGATCAGTTTTATTATGTTTTTTGTTATCTCTTAATGATGCATCCCTCTTGATAATATGTGTTTGATAGTTTTGGTTGGCTTAAATTGTTTATGGAATCATATGTTAACTAGGGATGATTCCACTACATGGTGATGTTTATTTGGTTCAATGATATGTGATGGCTCTATTGATTTATTTAGTTTGACAGTGATTTAGACTTAGTTTTTCAATATTTTCAGATATATACATAGGTCCTCTTAACAAGAAGTGCATACATATGTGTGTATTATTCAAAACAGTCGCATACACAATCTGATGTATGTTTGATTAGGGTTTGTAGTGGTAGTAGTTGGTTTTCTTTATGGTAAAAGTGTTTGGCTTGGTATGCTATGTTTTGGTTTAGTTTGATATGGTTGCAAAAATTTATTGAGATTCAATGATTGATTTGATGTTTTAGTTTTTTCAATATTTGAGTAATTTATTTCAGAATTGGTGGAAGTGGATCCAATTTGAAACATTATGAAAAGTGATGCACAAAGAGCTTAGGATAGTATTCTTGTGAAAGGGGGTCATATCTCCCTTCCAATAGGTGCTAAAAAGAAGAGAAGGTTGTAGCCTTATGCATTTAGGATCCTGCATGTTGGTTAGAGTTTGAGCCAATACAAGATTGTAAGAATATTCTTTTTAATGAAAGAAAACAAAGAATGTAGAAATTCCTTGAATAAATCACTTATTCAACCGAGATTATCCTGGTCACATACTATTTGAGCTTCATACATAACACATACTCTCTTCTACGCATTAATCATCACATGCGGAAATAAAAACAACAAGCGGTATTGAAAACATTCACATGCGCACATAGAAATTCAACACATATAACACAGTATGTATACCAGGGAAATCTTACAGCTGAAAACCCCCTACTGTCTGTATATTATAATGAAGAATAATCATGTAACAATCTCAGTACAATACTCCTCACAAGTACTCAGTACTGTCTCCAAAATTTACACACAAACTAGCTCAGTTTTGAACAAGTCATGGGTTCAAAACTCCTCCACTGTTTGCCTGCCTCTACTGCGCAATCCAAGATGAGAGAATGGATTGAATGAATTCGAATTACCTTGGATTTAACTGCTCAATCCTCATTGGAAATCTCCCCCAATGATTGTGCAAATCTCATGCGCACTATAGTCACAACTGATAGTAGACCCCACCCTTTCTCCTACCTCTTCCACTGGTCTTCACTGAACTGTACACGCACTGAGTTAAATGATGTGTTCTTTAGTTGATTTATGAGTTAATAATTAGCGAATTAATTAATAATTAATTCACACCACTCATCACTAGTGTATTAATCAGTTTAACTAAATACAACTAGTTCTACTAAGTTAAACCGAACACAACTCCACCAACTGTCTCATCAACTCCACCAAACTCTACCACATGAGTTCTAACTGAAGTCAACCATGCAATAGCTCAACTAACCCATAGGAATAGCGTAATTCCTTCTGTCAGCTGCATGTGCCACATCCAAGCATCAAACTGAAGTGCTCCAAGAGGATAAGATAATGTTTATAGTCTAAATATTATTAAGGGTTAATAATATTTGATTGTTCTATTTTTAGACAGGCAGTCTAAAAATAGACTTCAACCTGTATGTCTAAAAATATATGTCCATCTATTTTTACCAACTTTACCAATCATCCAAGAATAGAATCCCGCAACTCCTAGACCATGCTCCATATGTATAAAAATAGACATAGTCTAAAAATGGACTTTTCGACAAAAATCACATGTGTGGTCCCCACCTAGTTTAGGTGATCACTTTCCAACTAGGATCAGGAAAGATGTTTTAGGAGGCCTCCTTCACTATTTATTGTTGCCATTTTCAACACTCCCTCTCAACAAGAAAGGATTGTCTTTGCATGCAACATGCAACTCCATGCATTCGCCCTGCAACCTTCACAAGCGCCATGCAAATCCATGCATGCGACATGCAACTCCATGCATTCAACATGCACCCTTTGCATGCGCCATGAAAACTCATGCATGCACCATGCAACTCCATGCATGCGCCATGCACCCTTTGCATGAAACATCTCCGAAACTGAATAGGCTCCAAACAACTCAATCAGTCTGATGCATCTATCATCAAAGTCTTCGACCTCTGCTTAGCTACTGCACATGTCATCAGGAACCACTGCGTTGTTGAACTCTTGCACCCATGCATTCTTGCACTTGCTATCAACTCTAATCCGCGCTCCAATATCCGACACTGTCACTTTGATCTACCTGCATCAATCCAACTGATCTGCTACTGCTATGCTGTGGGCACCTCGTAGCCAGGTTCAATTCATGAGATCCACACCATCTCATGAATCCTGCCCAGAAATCTCCTCTTGGGATTAGTCATGCATGTCGCCCCACCTCACACCTGGTGGTATAGCTGCATGCACTCCCTCTGCCCATCTGGCATGAAATTTATCTGCATGAGTGGTCTCTCCCACTCCATGATCCTCTTGTGGCTGCTCCACACCCCGAGGTTCACTTTCACCTGCATGCAAAACTTTCTCCCTCTCAAGCATCATTTGCATGTCTTTCTCCCGCTTCCCAACAGTAGGAAGCTCCGTAGACATCCCATCTACTTCAAGTCTGTAGAGATTCCTTGCTCAAATCCCTACCTTCTTGACTTGTCCTTCTTCATCCACACTAACTCCTATACTCCCAAGCTCATCCCTGCAGTGGAAAAACTTTTTCAAGTATACCGGAATAGTGTCATTCTTCTCCATCTTTATTTTCCTGAGTTTATCCTTGAGCACCAACTTCCTCTGGTCGCTCTTGCTTTGGAATCAATCGAATTCCACCAGCTCAAAACTCAACCGCTTCCGATCTACACTTGAGAACAAGTTATTTCTAGCACAGAGATTGACTATAGGGGCATTTACTGGATATATCACCTTTCAGAGAAAGGATGGATCCAAAGGATACCTGGCCCGCTTACAGACTCTGTCTACCGAAATAAGTTTGTAATCACCGTAATACATCTGATGATCAATATAGCTCCGATACCATGTAGAAATTCCTTCAATAAATCAATTATTAAACTGAGATTATCTTGGTCACATACTATTTGAGCTTCATACATAACACATAATCTCTTCTGTGCATTAATCATAATATGCGGAAATAAAAACAACAAGCGGTATTGAAAACATTCACATGCGCACATAGAAATTCAACACATATAACACAGTATGTATACCGGGGAAAGATTACAGCTGAAAACCCCCTACTTTCTGTATATTATAATGAAGAATAATCATGTAAAAATATCATTACAATACTCCTCACAAGTACTCAGTACTGTCTCCAAAAGTTACACACAAACTAGCTCAGTTTTGAACAAGTCACGGGTTCAAAACTCCTCCACTGTTTGCCTGCCTCTACTGCACAATCCAAGATGAGAGAATGGATTGAATGAATTCGAATTCCCTTGGATTTAACTACACAATCCTCATTGGAAATCTCCCCCAATGATTGTGCAAATCTCATGCACACTATAGTCACAACTGATAGTAGACCCCACCCTTTCTCCTACCTCTTCCACTGGTCTTCACTGAACTGTACATGCAATGAGTTAACTGATGTGTTCTTTAGTTTATTTATGAGTTAATAATTAGTGAATTAATTAATAATTAATTCACACCACTCATCACTAGTGTATTAGTCAGTTTAACTAAATACAACTAGTTCAACTAAGTTAAACCAAACACAACTCCACCAACTGTCTCATCAACTCCACCAAACTCTTCCACGTGAGTTCTAATTGAAGTCAACCATGCAATAGCTCAACTAACCCATAGGAAATTCGAATTTCCTTCTTCCAGCTGCATGTGCCACATCTGTAGCTCGAACTGAAGTGCTCCAAGAGGATAAGATGAAGTTTATAGTCCAAATATTATTAAGGGCTAATAATATTTGACTATTCTATTTTTAGATAGGCAATCTAAAAATATACTTCGGCCTGTATGTCTAAAAATAGATGTCCATCTATTTTTACCAACTTGAACAATCATCCAAGAATAGCATCCCTCAACTCCTAGACCATGCTCCATATGTCTAAAAGTAGACATAGTCTAAAAATAGACTTTTCGACAAAAAACACATGTGTGGTCCCCACCTAGTTTAGGTGATCACTCTCCAACTAGGATCAGAAAAGATGTTTCAGGAGGCCTCCTTCACTGTTTGTTGTTGCCATTTTCAACAAAGAAGACATAAGAAATTTTTTTCTCCCACTTTGGATTTCTACCTAAAAATATGGTTTTCATATGTTTTTTGTGTTGATATGCTTCTTCAATACTCATAATTAATGTTTAATTGGTGAATAATGGAATAATGTAGCAATGATTAATCCTGCACATGTGATAAAATTAATGATCATATAAGTTATTTGGATATACGCAGGGTTATGTAGTAACATTCACTTACATACGCTAGTTTCCTTTACAACAGTCGCGTATACAAATTAGAATATGATTTTGAAATTAAAGTGTGTAAATTATTGATTCACCCCCTCTCTTAGTATTTTTCGTGAGAATTTCACTTGTAAGAAATGCAAGGACTGCAATAGGAGGATGATTTTAACAAAAATAGATAAACAAAATTATAGGGAATTTCGACGCCATGAAGGCGGGCATGAATATTATCTCTTGCTAATTTATTAATTATATGTATTTAAATTACATAATATTTTTTTAAGTCAAGGGGTTTATAGTTTAAGGAGTTTAGTGTTATGGATTAAGGGGTTAGATTTCCTTGTAGGTTAATACTTAAGGCTTACCGGGTAAGGGGTGGTTATTAATTAAGAGTTTATGGGTTAGGGATTAAGGGCTTAAGGTTTAGGGGATCCAAGGATTAATTAAGAGGAATAAGCTTAAGGTGTTAAGGGTTAGCAAGATAGGATCTAAGGGGTTTGGGACAAAAGGGTTGGCGGTCAATGATTTAGAGGTTAGTTAGGGTTTGGTTAATGATATATATATATATATATATATAGATATATATTCATTTCTTTCATAGTTGTGTCTTTGTGATTTAAAAATTCAAAATTTTATTTGTATAATTATAATTTATAACCTTTTATTAATAAATCTTAAATTTGATATAAGAAAAAACAAAAAAATTACATAAAATGTATTATAAAAGTACATCTTAAAAATATCAAATTATTCAAATTATAAAAAAATCAACATCGAATTATAATTTAGAGTTAGGGTTTATAGTTAAGGTTTTAGGTTAGGTTTAGGGGGTTTAAGGCCTAGAGAGATCTATAGGTTAATGGGGTTTTAGGGAGTAGGTGTTAGGATTTTGTGGTTTAATTGGTTTAGGGTTAGGGATTAAATTTTTAGGTAATGGGTAAGTGGTTATGGATTAATAATTTAGAGTCTTAGGGTGTAAGGCATCATTTGTTAATAGTTTAGTGTGGAATCCTTTAGGAGTTAAGAGTTAAGGTCTTAGGGGTTAGGGGTGTAGGAAATTAATTAGAAGGAATGGAGTTAGTGTGTTAAGTATTAGGGTGATACAATATAATGGGTTAGGGGTTAGGCCAGATTAAAGAGGTAAGGACAATTAATGGTTTAGAGGTTAGGGGTGGGTTAATAGGGATTAGAGGGAAAGTTTCCATTGTTTTAAGAGCACACATGATCACCAAGTGAAATCAAGGAAGGATATGACATAATGGTGAAGGAAAAAAAATAATAGGTTATTTTTACTAGTTGTGAGTATATATCTCACAAGGTGTCTCTCTTTGTAAATGTCAAGAAAACTAGTTTTTTTGTATTGTTTTACAACATATTCAATAAACATCTTGATAATTTACATAAGTTTAATCATTGATTTGTTTTTTTAATTTCTTTCTCTCACCTAAGTTGATTTCTCCATCTAGAATACCAACTCCTAAGTACCCATTATTCCTCGATGAACAATAACCTATTAAACCCTAATGGGTTAACCCCTAATCAATTAGCTTTGAACTTGAAATTGATGACTTGTTTCACCAAGTTAGGGGAGCTGCCATATTTTCCAAGGTTGATCTACGAATTGGTTATCACCAACTTCACATAAAAGTTGAATATATTAATAATATAGCTTTCAGGACACAATATGGGCATTATGAGTAAGTTGTGTTACCTTTCAATCTCACTAACTCCCCTACTAGCTTCATGTGCCTCATGAATAGTGTCCTCCACAAACACCTTGATAATTTTTTTCTATTTTTCATAGATGGCATCCTCATGTATTCTAAGAATGAAAAATAACACAAGGAGCATCTTAAGCTTGTACTAAAAATTCTAAGGGAAGACAAGTTGTATGAAAAACTTAGCAAGCATGAGTTTTATAAGGCAAAAATTCAATACTTGGGGCATATTATCTCCAAGGAGGGGTTGGTAGTAGATCTGGAAAAGGTTCAAAAAATTTGAAATTAGCCAATACCTAAGGATGTATCATAAATATGTTCATTCATGCGGATTGTAGGATATTACCATAAATTTTTGGAAGGTTTTCCCACATTATCTGACCCTATTACCTCCCTTTAGAAAACGGGGGTAAAATTTTAATGGACAACCAACTGTCACAAAAGATTTGATAATATGAAACATAAATTAACCACAACCCCTATCCTAAACATTGTAGATCAAGGCAAACAATTTCTAGTGTGTATCGATGCTTTTATAAAAGGACTAGAAGGAGTTTTATCGCAATACAATGTTGTGATATCTTATCAATCTAGAAAGATAAAAAAAATGGGAAAATCTATGCAGTTTATGACGTAGAATTAGTTTCTTTTATACATGTGTTGAAAAAAGGAGGAAATATTTTCTAGGTAAAAATTTTGTTATAATGATAGATGACATTAGCTTGAAATAGTTCTTTAGCCAGCGAGATTTAAATGCAATACAAGCTAGATGGTTAGCTTACCTTAGTGAATTTGAAATGGAAATAAAACATGTCATGAGAAAAAAAAACTAAATTGCACATGCCTTAAGTAGAAACTCCCATCATATCTTATGTAACATGGGTAGTAGTGTAAAGTCATAGTTCAATGGGAAAATCCAAGAGGCTCTATCATAGGACCCCTGGCATCAGGAATTGCAGTTGAAAATACAACAGAAAGGGATTATGGGGTATGACATAAACTTGAAAGGACTAATTTTATATTAGCAGAGGCTGTATATTCCTAACATACTTACTTTGGAGCAGATGATAATGAATGAGTACCATAAACAATCGTACATAGGCCATTTGGGCTATCAAAATATGGTGAAATCATTACAAAAAAATGTTTCTGGCCACAAATGAAGAGGGATATAATATATTACTTGGAAATATTCTTAGAGTGTTAGCAACTAAAAGTGGAACATCAACACCCCTAAGAATTTCTAAGCCCATTGCCAATTCCCGAATGGAAGTGGGAAGTGATATCCTTGGACTGTACAATGGTTTTACCACAGACTAAATACTAACATGATTCCATTATGGTGGTGGTGGACTGATCTAGGTGGATATCGGTGGCCACCCACCTATTCCATTTGGACCCACAACATCAATTATTTCAGTTTTTTAGCTTCAACACAACTTACTATTTTTAGCAGGTTTTCGACTCCTGCACTCCCGGAGCCATTTTGGGGACTTAATGATCTAGGTGAAAAATGGTGGCCACCCATTGAGTCCATTTGAACCCCCACCATCAGTTATTTCAGTTTTTAATTTTCAGTAAAAATTACAATTTTTAGCAGTTTTTTGGGTCCTGAAATTCTGGAGGCGTTTTGAGGCCCGAAATGGCGTTTTTTGGGAAAAAGGGAGCAGCATCAGTTCACGGACTGATGTTGCGACTGATGTTTCTCACACAAAAAGTTGTATTCCTCAGACATATATTTATAATGAGCTATTTAGCACATCCAATAGAGATCGAATGCCAAAGTTACGTCCCCAGGAACTTGAAACACCAATTTACCCAAACGGGGCCAACAGTTTTAGCGCTTCATCTCCTAAGGTTAGGTTTTTGGACATTTCGGGTTTTACATTGTTTCTCAACAATGAATATGCCTTCGAGCCTCATTGTAACAAAGTTCAGGGGGCTGGGAGCCAACACATCTCTTCTCAGAGATAAGTGTTGTCAATTCCCTAGCTTGCTTGTTCCCAATTGCTAGTACCTGGTAGAATTTTCATATAATAACAGCTATCAAGCCTCTATAAAGCTGAGCCTATTTAAGGCTTTATATGAAAAAAAAATATATACCCCACTTAGTTGGTGTCAACCAGAGGATAAACTTGTCCTTGGACTAGAGGCATTATATGATATGGATCGAACAATATGCAAAATTCCGAAAAACATCAAGAGAACCCAATACCAACATAAAAGTTATGCAGACAAAAAAATGGCACATAAAAAATTTAAGGTTGGATATCATGTCTATTTGAGCGTTAAACCCCAAAAATGTACCCTCTATACTAACAGTTGTACCAAGTTGGTACCCTCGTTTCCTAGGCCCTTTGAGGTGTTGGATCGAGTGGGTCCAGTGGTGTATGAGTTGGCTATACCTAGTCATGTTAAAATACATAATTTTTTTCATATATCATTGTTAAAGAAATATTTTCATGATCCTTCTCACATGATTGACTAGAACTTTATACAGGTGGAACCCGAAGGGAAATTTCTTCCAGAACCACTTCGTATCTTGGGACGAGAAGAAACCGTGCTCTAGAATAAAACCCTTGCTTGGGTGAAGGTGTAGTGGAATAATTTTACACCTGAGGAGGCTACATGGGAGTGAGAGGATAGCATGAAAGAAGCTTATCCAATGTTATTCAAGGAATAGATGTCTATATACTAACACCGCGGATGGTGTTTTTATTTTAGAGGGGGCTATGTAATACCTCATAATTGAAATTCATGTTATTTTAGATTTTACACTAATTATAGGAATGACAACTTACTATGTTCGACCTAAGAATATTTGATAATGTTGTAAGGATTATTTAATTTTAATAATATGGTGAAAATTTGCATACTAATCTGGAAAATATGGATTATAAAGAGATCCTAAATTCTAATCCATGTGGATATTACAAAACTTTTACACTTTCCAAAATCACTCGGAAAAAAAAATACTTGGGGAGTCCGAAAATTATTAAATTTAGATTGGAGAAAATTATCTAAAAAAAAACCCAGTGAGGAGGAAATTTCACTCATAAGGGGTAGGAAAAGCAACGATGTGTAAAAAGTGATCTCTAAAGAAAAAAACTATACTTTTGTGAAAAAAATAAAAGGAAGCCTAGGCTAAGGGAAACAACGGTCCATAATAATGGAACGTCATTATCAAAACTATGCTGGGTGAAAGTAGGCATAAAATTGCCTTCACGAGGATGAAAATAGGTTTTTAGTTCTGGGGTGTGGAGGTCTATGCTCAGGGGAGGGATTGGAGGAAGAAGCTTGTAGATGGGAGGAAAAATGATCTTTTCCAGTTAGTATGGTTCTTCCATAGAGTTCGAGTATTTACTATCTCTATTATATTGATGATAAATTAGTATTGTATATTTATTAATTGCAAGTAGTGGATTTGAATCGAAATGAACTGTCATGAAATTTCGATGAATTAGTGCAAACTTATAATTGACTACAAATGGTATGTTAGACCGTTATAGACTGATATAATTTTATCATTGGTGCATAATACCTACTACTAAAGAGAATTAGTGATTATGCATGGTGGATAGCTTATTCAGTATATGCTCATACTATAGACACAGAGTATGATGTCATAATCACTGAAGCATTAAGGTTTACTAAAGTTAAACCTTTTCGGGATCTGACTGACATAACATACCTAGGACATAGTTGGTTATGTGATTCTAATTACTGAAGTTAGTTTAAACATAATTTTGTTGTCATTATTAGAAGTTGGGTTATGTGAGTTAATTACAGTAAGTAGTTTTAAAAATAATTCGGTTATTACATTAGAGTCTGGTTATAATGCACCAATTTAAATTTAGTTGTAAAGTAGTAAAGATGAAGGAAATCTAGAGGAAATATATTTAGGCATATTTTCTATTGGGGTAGTTCTATGTTCTAACCCCACAAGTCAGAAAAATATCAAAGGCTTCATGTATTCGTGAAAAGCACAAAAAAAATATAGACTTAGAAAACAGAAGATAAACAGGGCGAGAGAGGTTTTTGAAGAATATATATATATATATATATATATATATATATATAATCAAGAATGAAAATTTAAAATAGATAATGCTTCCACCAAACCCAGTATAAGGCAGGATTATATGCCAAATCATTTTGAATAAGCTAGTAACATATTCATTCATTAAATTTTTTTTTTTTTCTAAGTTAAGACTAATCCTACACCCACGGGTTTCGAACCGGTGACCTTGCAGAACGGAGTGCCTTAACAGCGCACCCCTTCACCGACTGTTCTACGCCTCGTGGGCTCATTCATTAAAATTTTAGAGTATGAATCCATAAGAATAAGAATGAAGACAAAAATATTAAACAACCTGCACAATATCATGATTATGCTAATTAATAACTCACACCAGTAAGACAATGACATACAATCTCTAATATGTATATATTAAAATGAATCAACATATAAAATAGGCAACTCAAATTAAACTTTCGTGTCAAATTATAACATTGGTATACAATCTGTAGATACACAAATAAGTTCTGGAAACCCAAAATTTATAGGGTGGATCCATAAGTACTGTAAAAAAAAAAATTACATCCCCCTCGAATGGGTCAAGCAGGCTTCAGGACATGGATTTTAGAACCAAACCTTTTTTTCCTTTTTTCAATGAAAAATGATACCTCGAACCTCATCATTCAAATATCAATACTATAAAAACAAGTTCACCAGGGGAATTGGTTAGCTCTATTCCTAGCCACAAAACCATGAGACCAGCCTAGATAGAGGAAACCATAAGTTAGTGGATAGTCAAAACCCTCAAATTTTGGGTGAAAATGAAGAAGAAGGCTGGGTAGTACATACAAAGAAAAAAAACAATCCAAATTAAACAGTAAAATGCACAGAGGAAGAGGGGAGGAAATTTAAATAACATTGATAGACACAAAGAAAAAAATATAGGGAGACGCTTACCTTGGTAAAACCCTAGCTGAGTTGATCCCTGACCTACCATTGCATATACAGGAAGGGCCCTTATAAACACACAAAGGAAACAGGTATAAAATACTTAAGGGTTTGTATAAATTCAAATTCATTCGAGAAGGGATAAAAATAGAGAGCACACGAATTTACCTCAAGGGGGGGAGGGGGGGGGGAGTTTGAAAAACCAAAGATTGGAGTGACATGACCCCCTCTCAATAACCAACCTCGACATAGAACTCTATAGGTTAAAGGAAAACAGAAATTAATGCATGAAGGAAAGAGGGTAAACAAGAAATGAAAAGAAAAACCCTGACCATGCATATAAAAATGAATTCAACAGTGAAGGAAGGGGTTTGTTGAACCGTGGCTAATGGAAGGTAGCGTAATCTAAGCCTCCAAGAAAAAAATTTCATTTAACCCAGAAACTCATTGCCACCATTCACGGGTCTGATTAAAATCTTAACAATCCTCCAATGAAAACATGGCACAATAATTATAAAAGTTGAGATGGGTATTCAAGATAATATAAAACATAGAGAATATCGATGAAAAAGAGAGAAACCTTATCTCATGGGAATATTACATGACAAATCTTTGTGGTATTCTTCGAGTATACTGCCAATCAAATGTTGGTGTAGAATTAAAAGAATCGTCACGTGAAACCCTCAAAAAATTTTGTGAAGTGTGTAAGCCCAGGGATAGGGTTTAACTCATTCTTTCAGAGAACCGGTAACAAAAATAAACCAGAAGCCAGTGAATTGATACCATGAGTATTTTAACCAAACTCAAAATGCATAAACGTAATGCGATAATTGAACCATAACAAAATAAGGTTCTACCTGGATATATCTCACTCTACCACCGAGAGGGAAGCCTATGGTACTTGTTCGAATTTTTCAACAGAGAAGGTGTGAAACCATCTAATTGAACCAACAAGTATATGTTGGAGTAATCAGACCATGGACGGGTTGAGGACAACCATGACCATCTCTGTACAGAATTCAAAATGTGGTAAGGGATAAATGAGAAAACTTGTGAAAGTAATTACCCTGGGGTTTGAACATTTGTGTATGCGTTGTAGATCAATATTGGATTGATCTCCACCATTCACGTTTTCTGCCTTGAAATTAGCGTAGCCCACATGACGTCCACTAGGCATCACATGGATTTTCTCTATTAGCACTTGAGAAATAATTGATAGAGGAAAGTGGAGCTTGGCCTTAACTCCATGGCAAGTGTTGGTATGTTATAAAAAAAAATTAGATGCTAGCCTAAAGTAAAATAATGAGCGCCATGAATCATTGCCAATATAATTACCATCTGCATAAGTTTAATAAGAAATTAACCAATTCATGCTAAGCAACCAAATCATGTGAGTTTCATACTCTATAAAGAGCTGTTACATCCCATAATAAATTAAAGTAACCATATCATCGTTAGTGTCTATAGGGGAATAAGGGGATACCCCTAATTCATAATCCTTTCTAACCCTTTAAATGTCCCCATAAAGATATAATCATCATGATAATAAATATAATTTTAGGAGGATAATTTTGATGATCACTATGGGAAAAAATTTAGGGTACAGGTAAAAATATGCCTTGGATTAGGATGGGACAGAGGGTCTCCATATCCCTAAACAATGAGGAACATGAATGAATAGAAATTATTTTTTTGGGTATGTGGCACATTTCTTTAAGGTCACCTAAGAGGTTGAATCTTATCGTAGTGACCCTGAGCTCATGTTTACCCCAGACAAGCCAGTGAAAGTTGGTAAATGTGGGAGGAGGCGTTACAAAATTCCATTTTAATCTCTATGCCCAATTTTTTTTTACATTATTTCATCGAATTATTGATAAATAAAATAAAAAATATAATTGCATTTCATCATTCATATAATATTTTTCAATTTTCATTAGAAAAATTGAAATGGGATAGTATCTTTGAATGTTGAAAATAATATCTTTTTAAGGAACATTTTCATAATTTCAATCAGATTGAGTGGATTTTTCTTTTTATTTTTAAATTAATAAAAATAAAAAAATTATTTCTTTCCTTAGATATAGTTAATAAAAATAAAAAAAAGTGCATTATTGTCATTTTCATGTATTGAGTTTATTTAGATTAGGAATATCTACAAACATTATCTAGTACACTCTAATACCTTTTGAGTAATCTATATTCATTAAAATGAAATCGCTTAATTTAAAATCAATTAGAATTTTTTATTTTCAATAGAGAAACATTAGCTTAAGTAATAGGGACTTGACATAGGGATAGAGAGTAAACTCTCTAAGGTTGTAAAATAAAAGTAGGAAATTGATTATTGAGTATCAAATCCACTAATATTAATGAGCCATTGTCATTGATGTAGCTCTAGCATGTGTGTCAAGAATAAGATCATCTAGGGAATTTGGAGTGATATCCTCTTTACATTTGTTTTAATGTTTGCATATTATTGTGTATATAAGGAATTTGGAGAAAAATGGTGTGACGCTTTATAAAATTTCAAGTTTGGCTTCTCTACTCACATATGTAGTGAGATCACCTATTATGAGGTGGTAACTATATTGACTCTTCCTAGGGAATCATGCTAGTGACTTGTTGTGCTATTCAACAACCCCCATAATTTTAGCATAGTTACCTTAGAAAAATAATGGGGACCCTTTTATTATTTTTAGAGTAAAAAAAACAAGACCCTTAAGTGATTCATTTAAATAGAAATATGAATCAAATGGGCATAAAAACCTTGAATTTTGGCCTTAGAAAAACTTCAGGAGAGAATTATGGAAAAATCGGAATCACAATATCGTAATGAAACACATATTGCTCCTAAAATCTGCTCAACACATATTGCGATGTAATATATATATATATATATATATATATATATATATATATAGAGAGAGAGAGAGAGAGAGAGAGAGAGAGAGAGAGAGAGAGAGATATGAAAGCGCTTTAATAAAGGGAAAAGTTATGCTTCTAGACAAATTATATAAGAAAAATACTTGGGGACCTGCTTATGCCACGTAGGAAAATCACAAATCACATTTTGCAATTCTACCCCTACGATCTTAATGTCATATTCCACATTTCCCCAATGCGATATACTTCATCACATTTCACTTTCACTTCGTGGCCCCTCTTGCCCTTCATCCATTTTCATCGATATTTCGATTGTGATATCACAATTGGAAAAATGTACCCGATCGACATTTTGTAAAGATTCATCCACGAGTAACACTATAATGTGACTCTCATTTTAATGCCAGAATTCTTACATGGGAATATCGACCCATACCAACCATTAATTCCATAACTTAAAGGTTTTATAGCCCATGCCTCTAAAATTGATTTGACTGCAAGAAGGATTGAATTTATGTATTAATTGCATGTAAAGTTTCATTCATTTCATTGTTTCCATTATTACGGTACTTACGCATTTGTAAATAAAATGTCCTCTTTCTAATTATCATTTCTCATTGTTCACAGGCTATTCCAAATAAAGAGAGCTCTTGAGAGATGTTGAAAGTTGTTAAGAAGGCTGAGAAACCTATGGCACCTGTGAATCCTTCATTTGTTGGAATTGAAAGAACATAGATGCTTCCTCTATTTAGGGACACAAAATGGAGGCTGAAAAGTGGTTCTTCCTCCTCGGAAGAAATTTGTAAGGTGTTTGATTATGAGAAAACCCATAGGGTCAAAATTAATGTTACTATTCATGCTTCTAATTCCTCAGAAGCTACTATAGAAGAAAGTACTAATTCTTTTCTGCATTGAGTTTTTGCGTGCCCTAAAATCCTACCATATACTAATATGGTGAGATGGATAATTTAGAACCTCAACATTGGGAACAAGACTGTATTAAACAGCATAGGAATGATGATAGGTTCATTTAAAGCTGAAGACTTGAAGTTGATGTATCAAATCCCAAACCGAGAAAAAGTGTGCGACAAGGAATTTCTGGCGCAATTTTCCAATGAGAATGCGCTGAAGTCAAATCGGATCATGAAATGGAGAAATAACCAAAATAAAAATAAAAATTATGACAAGGGTATGTATTCTACTCATTCCCTTTCTAGTCCTTATTGTTGTGTTGTTGCAATGATGTCTAGGCTCTCTCGTCAGCCTGATACCACCAAATTTTCAGTTGAATGGGTTCCCCTAATGGAGGCAGTCGCAGACTCATATTATGGATTGGGGAAACATTTTGTCCAATAATATTGCTACTCAAATTCTATAATATAGGAAAAATCCTTCGATCTCCTCCAAAAAAATTCCCCCATTTTATATGAGTGATTATATCATGGACGATGTATGTTTCATGTTAGATTTTCTAGCCATGGGTTCAAATGGACTACGGAGGACCCTCTCCCCATTTTTTCCTGTCATAACATGTTTAGGGAGTCAAAATATGAAAATCATTTTTATAAAGTCTTCTATGGAGTTATGCTCCCTTTGTTTCAAGTCGTGTTTAATGAGAACACTCCCAGGTTGTATAAAGAAGCTCAAACTAGTTTCTTCTCCATTGGAAAGTGGTTTGGAGAAGAATTGTTTACCTATGTTAGAGTTTTTGGGAGTCTCGCTCGGCCACATGTTTTACCATTATATGTTCCCAATAAGCTTCTCGCAAGAGCAGTAGCTTATCAAATGGTTGACAATGCATTAAATTTTTTTCTTAAGGAACCTAAGAAAGCATGATGGAACCCCTTTCCAATTCATTGTGGTGGTTATGCCTTAGAAAATTATAAACATGTAGGATTAGAGGTCATCCAAATTGAATGTTTGAAATCGTTTACAATTTCAAACATACCATACGGCCTGAATCAATTTGCCAATGATTTTACCACTCGAGTTAAAATAAAATCTTTTCTACATGAAGATGATGATTTCGATGACTTTTTTGAGTCAGTTTATAGTTACACTACACTTCAGAAGTTAGTAGCCCTATGCCTCCATCAACAATAAATTGTCAATTTTTAAGTAGTACATGAACAAAAGATTTTAAGGGATTTCTTTGAAAATGCTAGAAGTATCCCAACCCATAACACAAAAGGAAAATGAAAAAGAATTGACACCAAAGGATACTGAAATCTTTAGTAAAACTGAAGACGATAAATCTGTTGAACTTAAAACAATGGAATTAGATTTCCCACAAAATTTCAATGATGTCTGGGAGTTTCAAAAATAAACTCCAAGAATACCAAGAATTTATGATTACAGGTCAACAACATATTGTGAAAACGCCTCAAAGGAAAATTCAGGACCCATTCACTAGTGGGCCCTCTGAAAATATAGTTAGCATAGAGAAAGTGAAATTCATCCTGGCCTTCCCTACTACATAAATTGTACTAAAAATTGAGTAAATACCTCTTTTGGATATATTTTATAGTCCTAAACATAAATAAGTTATGAGCAGACAAAGAAAAAGAAGGAGAACAGAGCAATCTCAACTCCTTGTATAGGGATATGTTTCAATGGAAGTTGTTTGGAAATATTCACAAGGAAATCATTCTTAGGTTCTAACTCGTTTGACCAAGTTCGTAAGAGCATTTGAAGGAGCCTATGCATCTGAAACTATAGATAAGGGTTCCAAGGTTCAAAAATTGCTGAAATAAAAGGATGAAAAAATCATCCAATTACAACATGAACTACAGGCAGAGAAGTAAAAATCCAACCAAAAATTATAGATACAAGTATCATAGGTCCAAGAGAGAATTGACTAGTTGAAGTTACAACACCAAACTGAAATCAGTTCAAAGGAAACTGAAATTCATCAATTGCAGTTTACTGTTGAGAAATTCTAAGATAATACAAAGATAGATGAATTTATAAAAGAAGCACTGGAACTAAATACTCTATTGGTAGAACAACAATTTTTTTTTTTTCAAAAGCTATCAAATATCATTGAATTATGTCAGAAAAGTGATTCACTGATGAATCAAATAGTAGACCAAAGGATCGGTTTCGATGAGATTGATGATAAAGTTTCACAATATGTCACCTGCAAGGATACTATTAATCATCGATAGGCCAACCTGACCAGGATTGAGGAATCTAAAATGGAAATATTTTTTATTGACTGAAACATACAATTTAAACATGCTGAAAGAGCCATCTACAGAGCAAAAGATGTGGCTAATAATATTTTTGAAACAATATTTCAAAATCTCATCGTTGCCAACTTATTGATACGCGCCCTTCTAGTTTGCTTCCTATTGTGAAATATTTGATAAGACAATGTAAAGAAGTTTCAAAGGCCAAAGAGGAAAGCATGAGAAAGGTGGAAAAAATAGATTTGGATAATTATTTGAGATACTTGGTAAAGCCACATAGCTAATGGCTCATGTTGCATTGTCTTACAAATACCTCCTCCTATATGTTGCCTCCACCGTCACATATGGTTTTCATTGGATAGTTGCACATCAGGCCAGGCCAACCTCTTGAGGTTAAGCCTATGCTTAACATCCTTCAGCTGGAGGAATGAATGGATGATGAGATAACAGGATAACCATCAAGCAAGTCACCCTTTTAAATTTATTTATTTTTCTATTTTATTTTCACTTATTTTAAGGATAGTTGTTCAAACCTCCTCATATTTTATTGTAAGAATTATTTTTAATAATTTCTATTTTATTATATAAACCCCTTCATGTCTTTTAAGAAGAGGTCCTGAAATTTTGAAAGGAATAGTTCATAGAAATCATAATTTTGTACTCTTAAAAATTTCTTAATAGAAAGCGTTGGACCAAATATTGTTTCTCATATGAGAAGAGTTGGCGTATACATGGTACTTTTATCCTATATGTTATATTTTTCTTCCAAAGGAGAAATGGTTAAAATATTCTTATGATGTTTTGTTTTATGTATCTATCTAAAAAAGAGTTAGCCATTAAATCACTTTTGAACATGTTAGATTATTATATTTTGTTACATATTCAATACATACAGTAAACAGTTGTGATATAATAATATCCAGTTGATTTAATTAAATCAATTATTTCAAGTTGTTTTCATAACTCTAAGTGTTTGTATAATATTTATTTGCATTCGCTCAAAGATCATCTTTATAAATCGCACATAGAATATAATTCATCCCGTGGTAGATTTAGATAAGTATATTACTTATTTCAGGCTTGTTATTGGTCCCCTCTACCAAGTCACAGACAGTTATAATACCTTTCATTCACCCAATTATATTTGACTGGGAAACTGCTCCCATAAATCCCGTCGGAACCACCATACCAAATGGAAATGGATTTCTTTTAAGTCCCCGACTAGGTGGTTTTCCTCAATGTTGTTGCATCGATTTTCGAAGCCTCAACATGACTATGGATTGGAAATACTTGTCCTATCTAAGGAATATGCTATATCCTTGTTGAATATCATTGGCACATTTCCCATAGTCACGAGGATAAATTACCCTTAGATTAATTATTATGGGTGGGTTACTATAACTATCTCTCATACCTTCAATACCCATATATAAGGGACTTGGAATCCCTCAATATTTTTGGTTTTAATAATTCCCCTTTGACCAAAAGTTTTGTTTTTAAATTTTCTATTTTAATAGGTTGATCTTTCTGGTTATTAGTGTCTGATTGGTTATAAGTTTATTTATTTTTCTCTTAGACAAAACGATTTTTTCCACCATTGTTGACCAATATATTAACTGATATAATATAAAACAAGGATTTATTCTTGAGATAGAGGAACTTCTGACCACCACATGGTGATAGTTGTTACCAAATTTGTTATTTTCATAACCAATTAATAGCTCCAATGATTACCTTATATTACAACTATTTTTTTCTACCTAATGTATATCTGGATTCCTAAGACCAACATTCTCATTTCCTAAGATGAAAAATTGTGCATTCACATAGTGTACACTAAATCCATAAGAAATGAAATATCGAGTGACTAAAATATAGTGAAAAAGGTGGCATTAGATGTGCACATTTGCATGTTATATAAACCATCAATATTCTCACTGCTTCTCTCATTCAATTGAATGTAGGTACAATGAAATAGGTATCTATAAAATATAACTTCATTGTGTTTGTGAATTTTAGTTAGATTGGAGTAATATAGTAAAAAATATAGTATGTGTAATAGAAAAATATCATCAAATAGAGGTGAGAAGATCAAAATAAAGTTCCATAGACACATTGAATTTTTTATTTTTGAAGTGGGGTCATGTTCTTATGATGCTAAGAGAGTAGATGACATCAAGGTGCCCTTAAGCTAAAAATATATAGTGAAGTGATTGGTACCCAATGACTTTCCCATCTAACTGAGAGGATATATCATACTTCTCCATCATCACTACATCGTTTAGGTGTATTTTTAAATGCTTGTTGAGCCCTTCATTTTTCTGACCAATTTTGACAAAAATCATAAATGGAAAAGTAGATGGTTAACTTGGCTTGAAATAAGCACCAAAAAAGAGGAAAGCAACAACCAAGTAAATTTAAGAGTTACCTTGGAACTCATTGAGGTTTTGAAAGAAGGATTGAGCTAATAAGGTTGAAGCAATCAAGAAAATGTGGACGACATCAATCAATCTCATCAAGATGGTTGAACTAGACCACATCAAGCAAGTTCATACAAGATCCAAGAGGTTGAAACTATATATAGCTACACAGATCAAGTCGTAGAGGTAAAGATCGAAGAAGGCTCACACTGTTGCTATAATGATGACTCAATTTCAGAGTGATATGTTAGTGGAATTTTAATATATTTTGAGCATGTAAGGTGAGTTTGAAGGAATTTCTGAATATATCATATACAAATTCCTTAGATCTATAATGTAATGTAGTAAACCTAAATTTATATAATGGATATTTTTGTGGGTTCTAAGTTTGTGTGTTGATGAATGAATGTGATTATCTTTTATGGCTCAATTTTTTTTAAATTGTCCATTGCATTCTTTATTGTGCATTTATTTACTTTTGCGTAGGATATTTTTAATATGTTTAAGTGTTATTTTGAGTTTATTGTGCATTTATATTAAGAGAATCAATCATGTTACTTATAAAACCATGACAGACAACATATAAGTCTCAACATTTCTTAGGTGAGCCATTCTCCCCTTATAGAGAATTGAAAATGTAACAACCTTCGTTAAAAATCCATGTAATAAAGTTAATAAAGGAAAAAAATAAGACCAAGGTGATGGGAAATGTATTCCAAGCATGGAAGATTTTAGGGGCTAATATTCGCAGGTGGGCTAATTTTCCATGGTTTTTCCAAAAAAAAGATTCGCCAATTTCCAGTTTTTTATAAAAATGATTCGCCCAAATTTTACAGTATAAAATTATTTTACGTTAAAAATCGCCAACATTATATAGAAAACATATATAATATCATTATAAATTTGAATAATTTTACAAATACATCAATAAACATTTTATAGTTTTCATATTAGGGACTAGTGAGACTCGCCAATTTTTTAAACTTCAAGATAATTTTCCATCCTTAAAATTATCCCTTATTCCAAGTTGAATTGTAATATTCCTAATTAGCTGACAACTAATTAGAAATATTTTTTTTTGCCTATTTTTTTTTTATTATGTTAAGTAGGTAAATAAAAGGGTGAAGGGACCCATAAACCAAATTGTTGGAATAAAACCATTTTTCTAGAGCTAATGTTGAAAACACATCATTTGTGGGGACAAGAGGCTAAGAGGGCAGCACATCAAGAGTGAAATCCAAGGGGCCAAGTATCAGCAGAATCAATGAGTGGACCCAAGGATGTGCAGCAGGTGTGAAATCCATGGGGCCAAGTAGTAGTGTAGTTAATGACTAGACCCAAGGATTCAGGGTTTCACAAGAATAATAAGGGGTTGAGGGCATCCATGGAAATCATTCTTGCATATTATGGTTTTTTGATCTGTATGACTTGAGCACGCTTGAGATGTTTAGCTGAGTCTACAGTGTTTTTTAGCACATTAGTGTCTCCAAGCGGATATCCCAACCTCATCCTTGGGGGCCTTTAAGTGCCCACTTAGGAAATGAGTTCTATTGTTCGATGATAGTAGATTTAGTATCTTGGCATCAGGCCACATGTAGTCCATCCTATAGTAGTGAAGTCACCTATTTCTTTATGTAGTCCAGTAGAAGAGGGGTTCTGGAGAGGGAGAAATTCCAAGGAATTCCAGCTTGGAATCTAGTGAGGGATTCAACCCTTCAATATTTGAGATTTGGGGAGAAGTTGCAGCTAGTTTATATATCAGTTCAGCCGATAGCTCTGCATACCCAACAATTGTGCGTTTTCAACCATAGGAGGGTGATTTTCTGGGGTATACCTTTCCAGAAATCCTTTCTGGGAATTTTTGGGTTTTCAGAGTCGAATCTAGTGTCCAAATCCAAGAATTTTATGAGCACTAGATAAGCCTCATCTACACATCCCTATTCAATGAGCAACAACATTTTCAGCAAGGCAGCATAGAGAGGGATTCTAGCAGAGCAATAGTAGAGGAGTGTTTTGGGTGGGAGAATATGAGGGCAATTCCAGCCAGCGTAGTTAGCTAGAGTGCTATCCTTTTTAGCAGTGTTGTACTTATTTTTCATATCCAATATTTTGATAAAATGGATCAGTAGTTCTGGCTCTTTTCATGGTGTTTCTAATGTGTTTTCCATATGTTTTTAGATTTATTCTTTGTATTATTTGTGTTTTTTTCATTTTCCTATTTGGAATATTACATTGGTATTAGAGCTCATAGACTTGGGTCAGTCTATGGAGCAACCGGTCTATGAGACTTGGAGATAAAGAAGACATTTCAGACCAAGCAAGGCGGTACAGAGACATAGAATGTATGATTCAGATCACATCTTAGAAAGGAGACTATGTTACAGTGGAGGAGGATAAAGGAAAGGCATCAATTGAAAAAGAATATGATGAGAAGGATTTTGGAAACCTCCTCCTCAAATATGTGTAGGAGCTCATGAAGAAAAAAGAAGAGATGGCCCGAAGAGTTATCGGAGAAAGTAGATAGAGGGAAATCTTGAGGAAGTTTTAGAATCGAGTAGGATCGGGCACCTCTCATCATTGGCTTGAGGAAACAATACTTCCACATAAATCACAACACTCTACCATGCCCACTTTCTTAGTCAAAGAGACAGGAGCAGGAGGACCTAAGGGGTCGAGGGAGGATCATTACGATGAGTATTTTGTTGAGTACACATCTCATGGGAAATATTTCAGAGATCACTTGATATTTAGTGATTTTTTTCATCTGAGTGAAAATGGTGGACCCGGTAGCTATAACATATGATGTGGGTACATGCAAGGTAATGACCTGCAACTTGTTGTGAGTAGACGTTTTCTGACTACTTTTGATGGTTTATCAAGGAGTATGACAAATTCTTGGGTAGAGACGCTAGACATCTATTTTCAGCTGAAGCACATGGCGGAGGTAGAGGCCATCAAGGTGGTAGCATTGCACTTGGAAGGGAGAGCTCATGATTGGTGGTTCCATGGGAATACCACATTGGGTCACAGGGGTGACTCTGTATGCATATTTCACCCAGAGAATAGTGTAAAGGTTTGAACGGAAGAACCAAGAAGAACATTTTTTCGAGCTAGCGAAGCTGAAATAGACAGGGCACTCAGATACTTATATCTACGAGTCCTTGAAGCTCTCAGTGATAGTTCTAGATCTTCACCTGGCCAGGAGGGTGTATATGTTTATCGACAAACTGACAGAGCCTCTGCATTGGCTAGTCAGATATATTAGATTGGCTATTCTTCAGGACGCACTTGGGAGGAATAGGGATATATAGGATGCCTTGCTAAGGACGAGAGCTTTGTTTCACCAAAAACCAGCTTTACAACTGAGGGGGAAATAAAATAAGGTTCCATCACCGAAGGGAAACCTGGGACGAGGGCCTTTGGATGATGATACCTAGAGGGATTTGAGACGATCGAAGTTATGCTTCACTTGCCAAGAGCCATGGACGTAGGGTCATAGTTGTGCTGCGAGGAAGGCACACTACGTTGGGGTCTTCTCTGAGAGTGAAGGAGAAGAAGAGGCATATGAGGAGTTGGAAGGAGATGCCAATGTTGATGCACTAGGAGGAGATCCACCAACACCGCCACCACTAGCAGGCGAAGGAGCATTTGCACAAACTGGAGGGGTCCTTACATCCTTACAAGTAGTTCCCAAATATTTTACATTAAGAGTATGAGGCACAGTCCAAGGACATCATGTTACAACATTGGTGGACAGTGGGGCGACACATAATTTCATTTATACGCAACTAGTGTAGAGGAGGGGCATACAAAACAGGAATTTTAATGGATTCTTTGTATTGGTTCCAAGTGCCAGGACCATGAAGTGCATGAGATATGTTCCAACATTAGCGGTAACCATGAGAAAATATATGATGAAGGATCATATTTTTGTGTTTTACATCTCAGACACCAATGTGATATTGTGTGTGATGTGGCTAATTACGTTGGGAAAGGTCACTAAAAATTGGGAGACATTGGAGATGGAGTGGACGGATAAGAAGAGGGGGAAGCACAAGATGATCATAAGCATGTACACATATCCACCCCAAATAGTCTCAACACAATGGATGGAGGCATATTTCAGGAAGGGGGACATACAGTGGCTAGTGGAGCTATATATTTCATAGGCAGGAGTCACAGGGCAGTCTATACACCCTGATGTGTAGTATATATTGGACTTCTACCCCACAAGCTTTGGGGACATACCACCAGGGCAGCCACCAAACCAAGGATTCAAGCACACTATTGAGTTGGAGTATGGGATTCACAAAGTCATTACCACTGCCTATAGGCACCCTAAGGCCTACAGGGATGATACTGAGAGAGCCATCCATGAGCTCTTGGCATAATGACACCTCTGGCCCAACACTAGCCTCTTTGCTTCTTCTGTAGTGTTGGTGATGAAGAAGGACAACACCTTACAATTGTGCATCAACTACAAGGCTCTAAAGAAGAAAACCATGAATAATCGATATCCCTATTCCCAAGATTGATGAGCTAATGGATGAGTTGAGGGTATCGAAGTTATTTTCTAAGATCAATCTTAGGTCAATGTATCATTATATCAAGGTAAGGGAGGAGGATATCCCCAAGACTGTGTTTAGATGCCACTATGGCCACTTCAAGTTCTTGGTGATTCCCTCTGGGCTGACCAATGCTCTGGCCACTTTCCACACTTGTATGAACAATATCTACCATGATAAATTGAGTAATTTTGTGTTGGTATTCTTCGATGGCATTCTAATCTATAGCCACACATGCGAGGAACACTTGCATCATATTGAGGTTGTATTTCATATCTTGGAGGAACAAGATTTGTATGCCAAGCTATCCAAGTGCGAATTTGGACTTATAGAGATGCTATACCTAGGGCATATCATTGGAGATGGTGGAGGAAGGTTCCATGAGGAGAATATTTGGGCCATTCAGGATAGGCCAGAACTAAAGTATGTCATAGAACTCTAGGGGATTTTAGGCATTTTCACGTACTATAGGAAGTTTGTCAAGGGGTTTTTAAAGCTTGGAGTAGTCCTCATGGACCTCACAATGAAAAGGGTATTTTTTTATATATAAGCTGCATAGATGGCCTTTGACAGGCTCAAGGAGGTGATAAGCATTTTTCTGGTGTTGGCATCGCCAAATTTCACATAACCCTTTGTGTTGGAATGTGATGCTTCAGGAGAGAGAGTTGGCCCAATTTTGATGTAGGGGGTCCATCCTATAGCTTTTGAGAGTCGGAAGCTATTTCCACATGAGAGGTTATATTCGATATACGAAAAATATATGTTGGCCATCATGCATGCATTTTCTAAGTTCTGCTAGTAATTGGTGGGTAACATATTTCTCGTAAGGACAGACTAGAATAGTATTCGGTTCTTCCTTGAGTAGAAACAATTGCCGAAGAGACTGCAGAAGTGGGTCAGCAAAATCCAAGCCTACAATTTTGACATCGATTACCTCAAATGAAAGAATAATGTGGTGGTGGATGCCTTATCTCGGAAGCCAACAATGCTTTGTTTGATGATCCTTTATGTAGATTGGAGGGCTCAGTTATTGGTATATTGTTCCATGGACCGCTTATCAGGTATTGGTCAGACAATTGATCGATGACCAATATTAGGTGATGCATGAGTTTATCTATTACATGGACAATATTTTATTGATAGGCGCCTCTCGACTCAAGGAAAATATATTGGACGCAGTATGTAACTCATATCTTTCAAGGAATAAAGGGTTCACCAAAACATACTGAGCCATTAGGGAGATGCTCTCATGGATAGGCCTCATGGAGGAGGTACTCTGGCATGTCAGGGAATGTGAATTTTTTCAGAGGAACATAGGGGAGCTAAGAAATCCTGTGGGGTTGTTACAACTGCTCCCCATTCCTAAGGGGAAGTTGGAGAGAATTTCCATGGATTTCACTATTGGTTTTCCTATGGTGTAGGGCAAGGATTGTATCTATTTGGTAGTTGATCAAATGATGAAGTATGCACACTTATTCGTAATATTCGGAAGGTACACTACTTCATAGGTGGCTGAATTACTTTTATAGGATATCTTCAGGCTTCATGGTGCTCCCATGACCATAGCCAGTGACAGGGACAGTCGTTTCATGGGTGGGTTTTGGTAGGATCTTTTCCTTTTCGTGGGTGCCGAGTTGACACCCAGTACTAGTTATCACCTAGAGACAGATGAAAAAAAATAGAGATACTAAACAAGTGGCTAGAATGCTACTTGTGGAACTATGTATAAGGGAATTAGAAGGAATGGATGTGTTGGCTTCACTTGGGAGAATACTTCTACAACACGACATTTCACATGTCGATCGGTATGCCTCTGCTTTATGTTTATATGGTTATGATTCTTTAACATTTTCTAATGTGATTTTTGGAGCAAGCAAGGCCCCTAGGGCCAAGGACTAGATCTAGGAAAGCCAGTACATACTCCATGCTCTCAAGTACAAGCTAGCTACAATTCAGAACCAACACAAGTTGTATGTATATAGAGGCCATGTGAAGAGGTAGTTTTAGGTAGATGATCTGGTCTACCTCCATCTTCAACGATACAAGAAGTCTACGCTGAAGAAAAATGGAGCTAAGAAGCTCAAACCCAACTTTATGGGCCATAGAGAGTAATCCAACATGTTGGGGATGTAGCATATGAGTTTGAGCTACCAACTAGGAGTAGGATCCGCAATATTTTTCACATATCATGCCTCAAAAAGGATCTTGAGTAGCAGGTTCTTTCCACTAGGGAAATCTCATCTATTGATGATGAGGGGAATTTGGTTTTACAGCTGGAGGTCATCTTAGGTACTCGGGAGATGTAGCTAAGGAAAAGTGTATTCAAACAATATATGATTATATGGAGGAAACTTCAAGATGAGGATGCCACTTGGGAGGGGGGTAAAATTATGCAGCATCCATCTTTGGAGTTGCTTGAGGATAAGCAATGTTTTGGGGAGGAGAACTGTAATATTCCTAATTAGCTTAAAGCTAATTAGAAATACTAATTTTTTATTTTATATTTTTTTTATTAATTTTAGTAGGTAAATAAAAGCTTGAAGGGACCCATAAACCAAACAGTTAGAATAAAACCACTTTTCTAGATCTATGTAATGTTCACAATTTTTAGCCTCAAGCTAAAGGGAACATTATAGTTTGCATATTTTCATTTTGTTGAATAAAATGGGTAAGGAGACACCTTAACCCCTTTATATGGATAAATAAAACTCCTTGTGTGAAAGGAGGCATAATAAATCAACTGAATTGAGCACCACATCATGTGAACAGGATTGGATCATGCTTGATCTAGTCATTTTGACCAAGTCAACTAAAACTGTCTAGATACATTGAACCTTCTTGGAAAATGCAGTTTTACTGGAGGCTCCACTTGCATGAGCTAGAGGCAAGTGTGAATGGGACCCATTGTGAGAAGAGTTCATTTGCTTTATAAGGAGGAGATGGCAGCCCATTTTTATTATGCATTAGCTTATTATTTTCGCAGGGTCTGCAAAGACTTGCATCCTCGGGCTGTTTAGCAGGGTTGTAGTGTTCTTGAACCCAAGGGTGTTCCCGGTTGGTAATCCCTACCTCATCCTCAAGGAAGGAGAGGGTTTGAGCTTCATTTCCTCATTCTGACATTTGGCCAAGCTTACCCCTTCAGCTACAGCATTATTCTGTTGGGCACAAAACATTGTGTTGCTAGGAGCAGCAACAGAGGAACTCATAGAGTCATTCTTTGGCTTGTTCTTGAGTGGATATATTGTATATTTTTTGGAGGAGCAGCAGAGGAGACTCCTGGGCATCATTTCAGATATTTGGCACCAGGCCAAACACTCACCATCTCTCACAGCGCAGTCTAGGGCAAAAACTGCATTATTTTATGCAGACAGTTGTTGGGAGGGTCACCTGAGCTTACCAAGAGGAGTGTTTTTTAGTAAAAGGGATCAGCCCTTTTCTTGAGAAAATTATCAGAGGAGGGAATGAGTGTTTCAGATATTCCATAGCCTCATTCTCATTTTGGTTCAGTTGTAGTGACAAATCATTTTTCACATCGTACATTTTCCGAAATTTCTAGCATTCTCTCCTAGATTGGCTAGAAACCTTGTATTGCAGCCCATTCTTCTATTCTTCGGCATTTATTTGTATATTTCAGTCATATTTCATGTATGCACATCTATAGTAGAAGCTACACTCCTAGAGATAGCGTAGTCACTGCTTTCCGGAATTTTATGCAGTTGTTGCATCTCTTGTATTTCATGTGTAATCTTTGGAGGTTGATACCCATTGCATGAGGGGTTTATTCCTCACGATATTTCTGCATCTTGTTGCTGATATATTAATGTACATGATGGCTGTAATATATTTCATCTCATTTTTCATTCATATTTGTAGATTTTAATGATTGTCTTCATGTATTGTTGTAAGCTCTCTCTTTGAGCATTCTTTAAGGGATCTAGTTTGGGGAGTTATGAATAACCCATCTACAGTCATTTATTTGGGCTCAAATTCTGGAAGATAAGTGTTTTATGAGTTAACAAGGGGATCCCAGCCCCCTTTAATCTTATTTTTACATTGCCTCCCTTATACAACATCCTTGAAGACCATATTTCAGAATTCCCGAAAAAGGAACATTACAGTGGTATCAGAGCATCAATCTTGACTCAGCCTGTGCAACCCAAGATAAAATTATATTAAAAGGAGAGGCTCATAATTTATAAGAGGATATGTACAAAGAAAAAAATAAAAGAGGAATGAAGCAAGAGGAGGTTTCCCTTCTTCTTTTCCAGACCATTGAAGGAATCATTGAAGATCTTGAGGAAATAGAAAGGGAAGATTGGAGAGATTTCCTGAAAGGGTTTGTGGATGAAGCAAGCCCTAGTTGTGACCATGTTGGGTGTAAGCATACAACCACACATGTAGATCCATAGCGGAGTACATTTCCCATATCTACTGCAGGGAGAATGGAGGAAGATGAGTCACCAAGGGAGGAGACCTTGAGTGATTTTCTTTGGGAGTATGAATCTCAATCATGGAGATTCGAAGTGCACTTGGAATTCCGAGAGTTTTTCAGACTCAAGGGAGCAAGATCCAGTAGCTACAAAGGGAGAGAGGAAGATACATTCTTTCTATCCACTTTCGATGGATCAGTAAGGTGCAAAGCCACAACTTGGGTGGAGGAGCTTGATTCATATTTTCAGCTACACCAAGTTGCAACCAAGGACGTCATCACTATAGAAGCGCTGCATCTCAAAGATATGGCCCATGATTGGTGGTTTAAAATTTTTGTTTCATGTTATCATGCAAATGTAAAAACCTATGATGAATTCACTAAGGGTTTGGTGAAGAAATTTGGTGGGAGTCAATGTGAATCATCATGGATCATATCTTCAAACACTTTGCATGCATTGGAAGTAGACATGAAAAAAAATCCACTCCACATTTCTAGAGGGGAAGAAAACTGGAATGATGTTTTGATAGAGGCAATAACCCCATTTTATGAAGGGAACTCTTCTATTTTTTATAACATGGAGATTCCTCTTTCAGAAGAAGACCGAAATCCATGGTCTCTTTGTGAAGGGGAGGCATGCTCACATATTGATGAAGAGAATGTGCATGGAAGAACCCATAGCATTGTATCATTGGAGGAAGATCCATCACCACATGGATATGAGAGGGGAGCCATTGCTTCCATGGGAGGATTCTTTGTTTCTATGCAAGGGATTCCAAGAGATTCAACATGTGGGAACCAAAGCACAATTTCGGAGCCATTTGCAGCAGTTTTTGGGGATTGTGAGATGGAGGTAGAAGAGAAGGATCATCATCAAGGGTTAATACACCCATATCTATTCGAGAAATTATTTGCACAAGGGAGAGAGACTATACAACGCAGTGAAGAGAGGGACAAATTAGTCCACTCATACATACATTCCACTTGCAAGATTTATGTCTCACTATATGGAGGCATTCCACCTAGGAGGCCACTTGATCTAGAGTTGATGAGGGGAATCTTGTCATTTGGTTCACCACTCTTGGGTTCTGGAGAGGTGAAGACATTGGAGGAGTCCATCTCAGCGTAGAGAGTTTGGGGTAAACCCAAGGAGGAGGGAGACCCTCTCTCATTTTCAGCATCACCCACTCTCATTAGTTATACTATGCTGACAGAGTTTGCTGTAGGGATGGAAGATGGCATCTTCATTATACAAGATGACCGCTCTACAGATTTTATGGGGAAGAGGATAATTCCTTTGAGGGAGGACTCTTTCATACATAGGAGTTGATGGAGGCCACTCATGCTTACTTTGACCTATCTTGGGAGATTCTTTGGGGATGACAGCTTCTCATGGGAGGCCAACTTCCAAACGACACCATCACAATTTGAGCATGAGCAGCTGCATGAGGGGCATGGTAGCATTTTAGAGGATGAATTTCGAATAGGGGATGTCAAAGTAGCAGATAGCAGCGTGAGGGGAGCATCACATTGCATATTACCAACATTGTCTCTGAGGGGGGTAGATCCAGGTTGGAGGTCTCAACTCTTGCTCGAGTACTCCCAGGATCTAGGTGCATGCATGATCTTGGATGACCCGGAGGGATATGATAGATACGTAGTGGATGATATGGTCATCTTTCATTATGGCAGGATCTTCTTGATTAGGACTTATAGTATCAAGGAGAAATTATTGCATGCAGCACATGAGGACTTCCTAGCTATGCACTTGGATGCATACTTTTCTTTACTAGATGAGTTCACTTGGGAGGGAATTCAGCATGATATATATTAGCATACAGATAGATGCATAGCCCAAACAATTTTGGAGAGGTTGGCACAACCATTTCCCTACTCATTGGAGGTAAGGAAGAGCATTCGGATGAGCCATTTCAGCTCAAGGACCGGAGTACATGGTAAATAAGGTATATGTTTACATTTTGGTTTACCTTTATTTACTTTATATGAGTAATTTGATGAGCTAAGTATGATCAAACCTCCTTATGCTCCTTATTACGATGTACTTGTGGCCCATTGCAGCAATGGGAGTGGTTATTTTCATGATGGTTTGTGGAGGAAGCCACATATTTCTCGGTGTGCACCATTGGCACCAATTTGTACTCTCATGCTTTCACCTTATGAGATGTTTGTGGCAGAAAACAAGTGGCTGGGAAAGCACTTATTGTTTTTAGTTTTTATGTAGGCAGGAGGTTCACTGCGCTGGTCCCATGAGTATAGCAGTGATCCAATCTATAGTTGTCTTATGACAACTTGTTTTCATTGCATATTGCTTCCTTGTGTTGTTGATGGTTGTAAATTTATGGTTGGAGGTATGGGGAAATCCCATTGGGAGTATGATTCTCCCCATTTTACATGTTCTAAATTGTAGGAGACACCATGGGCAAACCATGATTGCCACATTGCTACTTTCCTCTTCTTGTGGTAAAAACCACTTGGAGAATTTGAGGGGGCATATCATGGCTAATTTTCTTGATGGGGAAGCTTGGGAAATTCTTGGCGGCCATACCATTTTAGCCCAAGGACATATATAGCCCCATATGTACCAAAAATGGAGGGAGAAACATCTTGCGAATCGAAAGCCCAACTCTCCATTCAGCCCTAACACATTGCATATACCAGGGATTGAGATTTCTATTTGGATGATAGCATGGATGAGAGGATCATAATTGGGGATAAATTTTTCCCATGCATGTCATCACTCCTACCTTCACGAGGCCATAGCACAACAAGGAGATTTACACCTACACCTTATATCTTTCCATGATGTGCATCATTCTGATTTGCATACTTGGGAGGAAGCATTGGAGGACAGATTTGTTACAGTATATCTTGAGCAATGGTGGATATTGTTGATGAGGAGGCCACAAGATAAGAAGGGGGAGAAATATTGTTCTCTCTATGCAGTTTCTTGAGGACAAGCAACATGTGGGAGGGGAGGACTGTAATGTTCCCAATTTCTAGCCTCAAGCTAAAAGGAACATTATAGTTTGCATATTTTCATTTTGTTGAATAAAATGGGTAAGGAGACACCTTAAACCCCTTAGATGGAGAAATAACACTCCTTGTGTGAAGGGAGGAATAATAAAGCAACTGAGTTGAGCACCACATGCTGTGAACATGATTGGATCATGCCTGATCTAGTCATTTTGACCAACTCAACTAAAACTGTCTAGATACATTGGACCTTCTTGGACAATGCAGTTTTAGTGGAGGCTCCACTTGCATGAGCTAGAGGAAAGTGTGAATGGGACCCATGGGGAGAATATTTCATTTGATTTATAATGAGAATATGGTAGCCCATTTTCATTATGCATTAGCTTATTATTTTCGTAGGGTCGGCAAAGACTTGCATCCCCGGGCTGTTTAGCACGGTTGTAAAGTTCTTGAACCCAAGGGTGTTCCCGATCGGGAATCCCTACCTCATCCTCAAGGAAGGAGAGGTTTTGAGCTTCATTTCCTCATTCTGGCATTTGGCCAAGCTTACCCCTTTAGCTACAACATTATTCTGTTGGGCAAAAAATGTTGTGCTGTTGGGAGCAGCAATAGAGGAACTCATAGAGGCATTCTTTGGCTTGTTATTTAGTGGAGATCATGTATATTCTTTGGAGGAGCAGCAGAGGAGACTCTCGAGCATCATTTCAGATCTTTTTCACTAGGCCAAACACTCACCATCTCTCACAGTGCAGTCTAGGGCAGAAAATGCATTATTTTATGCAGGCAGTTGCTGGGAGGGTCACCTGAGCTTACTAGTAGGAGTGTTTTTGAGTAAAAGGGATCAACCCTTTGCTTGAGAACATTATCAGGGGAGGGCATGAGTATTTCATATTTTCCATAGCCTCATTCTCATTTTGGTTCAGTTGCAGTGACAAATAATTTCTCACATTGTACATTTTCCGACATTTCTAGAAATCTCTCCTAGATTGGCTAGAAATATTGTATTGGAGCCCATTATTCTATTCTTGGGCATTTATTTTTATATTTCAGTCATATTTCATGTATGAAAATCTATAGCAGTAGCTACACTCATAGATATAGCACAGTCACTGCTTTCTGACATTTTATGCAGTTGCTGCATCTCTTGTATTTCATGTGTAATCTTTGGAGGTTGATTCCCATTGCATGAGGGGTTTATTCCTCATAATATTTCTGTATCTTGTTGCTGATATATTAATGTAAATGATGGTTGTAATATATTTCATCTTATGTTTCATTCATATTTGTAGAGTTTAATGATTTTGTTCATGTATTGCTGTAAGCTCTCTCTTTGAGCATTCTTTAAGGGATCTAGTTTGGGGAGATCTGAATAACCCATCTAGAGTCATTTATTTGGGCTCAAATTCTGGAAGAGAAGATTTTTATGAGTTAGCAAGGGGATCCCAGTCCACTTTCAGCTTATTTTTACATTTCCTCCCTTATACAGTGTCCTTGAGGATCATATTTCAGAAATTCCAGAAAAAGGAACGCAGTTAATGAGTGGACCCAAGGATGTATGGTTTTAGAAGAATAAGAAAGGGGTGAGGAAAGCCATGGAAATAATTTTTGCATAATATTATTTTCTGGTCTTTACGACTTGAGCACGCTTGAACTTTGTAGCTGAGTCTGTAGTGTTGTTTATCCCAAGGGTGTCTCCGAGTGGAGACCTAGACCTCACCCTTGGGGGCCTTTGACTGCCCACTCAAGAGAGGAGTTCTATTGTTCTAAAACAAAAGATTTATTATCTTGGTATCAAGACACATGCATTCCCTCCTATAGTAGTATAGTCACCTAGTGATTTACACAGTCCAATAGTATAGGTGTTCTAGAGAGGGAGAAATTCCAAGGCATTTCCACTTGGAATCCATTGAGGGGTTCAAATCTTCAATACTTATGCTTTGGGGAGAATTTGAAATAATTTTATCTATCAGTTCAACCCATATATTTTCATACCCAGCAGTTGTGCATTTTCAAACCTTGGGAGGGTGATTTTCTGGGGTCAACTTGTCTAGAAATCCTTTCTAGTTTTTTCTGGGTTTTTAAAATAGAGTCCAGTGTCGAAATCCTGAAATTTTATGAGGATTAGATCAGCCTCATCTACGTATAACTATTTATCTAGAAGAATAATTTCAAGTAGGGAAGCGTAAAGAGGGAGTCTGCTAGAGTAGTAGTACAACAGTGTTTTGGGTGGGAGAATATGAGGGTTAGTCCAGCCAGCTTAGTTGGCTAGAGTGCTATTTTTTTTAGCACTATTGTACTTATTTTTCATCTCCAATATTTTAATAAAATGGCTTAGCAGTTCCAGCTCCTTTCATGGTGTTTTTAATGTGTTTTCCATATTTTTGTATATTTAGTCTTTGTATGCTTTGTATTTCTCTTGTTTTCCTATTTGGAATATTACATGAATGTTGGGAAAACAAATAGTGATGGGGATCACTAGTGATTAGTAAATGGGTATGGAAATTGGAAACAACAATGGGAAATTTGAGGCATTAATTGGAATTTTATATATGAAAATAGTGGAAGATAGGGGAAAATGATGGTGAAAGGTAATTGATCTGCATGAGGAGGAAATTGAAAGAAAATTATGTTGAATGATAAAAAAATTTATGAGGATCATTTCATACCTTTTTTTTCAATTTTGGATTGGAGCTTTCTCTCTCTCTATTATCTCTTCTCTCTCACAGACACTCTTGCACACTTGGAATTTACTTGGAGAACACTCGATTTGGAGAAAGAAGGAAATGAAAATATGATAAAAAATTATCGATATATTTCCTTACATGTACTGAGTTGCATGTATGATTTAATTTCTAGTTTTGGCATGGATAGTGTATTCATGTGGTTATTTGATTATGATCCATGATTCGAAAATAATGTTGTCTTGATTGACAATGGTTTTTCCTAGCCTTGATATTTCTTGGATAGCCATGGTGTTATGGATTTTCTCCTTTTGTTTTATGGTTGGTTCTCATGTTCCTCATGGTTGTGGGTTGATTTATTAGTCCCTCAAGCATTGGTTGGACAAAACCTCTAGAAACCCTAGAACAAATTAGGTTGAGTTATTAGTACTAGAAGAATTAGGGAAATTTTGAGGTCTAAAATGGGCCTTCTAAGGAAATTATAAAATAATAGTGGAAATAACAAAATAATAGTAGATTAAATCATCAAATTTTAGAGGGAGAAAGGAAAAAAATACTTTTTCAACTAGTGTTTTCAACTTATATCCCTATGATTTTACTCAAATTTCAAGCAGTAACACTCGTTGGAGGAAGAATTTGATTCATCATCCAAGGAGTACCCATGTTGCATACTTTCGATGGACCCTGCTACAAAAAAAATGAGAAATACATGAAAGATGTGATTGTAATCACATTTTTTCATGTATTTCTAATTTTTGTGTAGCAGGTTCCATCAAAAGTATGCAACATGGGTACTCCTTGGATGGGGAATTAAATTTTACATCCAATGAGTACTACTCAAAATGTGAGTAAAATAGTAGGGAGATAAGTTGAAAATATGAGTCAAAAAAGTAGTTTTTATTATTTATTATTTATTATTCTTTTTAATTTTTTACTCCAAAAATGGTGAATCACCCACCATGGTTGACATCATCATATTGAATCTTATTGGTTCTTATAAAGTTTATTTTTGTTTTACATTTTTCTTAGAAGGCCCATTTTAGACCTCAAAATTCCCCTAATGCCTTGGTTGGACAAACACTTTGTAGCCCTTGGTGGGTTGAGTTATTAATATTGGAGCCTTGGTTGGACAAATTCTATGGAGCCCTGTAGAAACTATGAATTAAGTTACTATTCATGGAGATGGAATAAAATCTTTGGACTCTTGGATAGCTTCGGTAGCGACCAATCTGGTGATGGTTAGTGTTGTTTGATTCTGTGGTGGAATCACTGGTCGAGGGTTGAGGAATTTGCGCATGTACAAGCCCATGTTTGGTTATGCTTCTTTATTCCATGAGATCCCACATTCATTCTTGGAATATGGCACAGGGGTGTTTGGCTATAGAGATATTTGGTTCAGCCCAATCTCTAGTCAGGTGGTACTTAGAAGTCCCTGACAAGGATGGATTTAGCACATGTTAGTAAGAGTTGTTTCCTCTTGTATTTTATGAGTGAACTTACTTTTTATGATATGAAATTGATGGTTTCTATATCAGCGGTATTATTCTCATTATAACCATGGTTTTATGACAAATTTTAGTTATGCCTCTCATAATGATTTGATTGGTAAATGAATGATTATTGAATGCATTACATAAGAAATGATATCACAAATATTATGAGCGGTTAACATACCTTCTTGATGGTTTTTAGATAAGTATTCAATTATTCATTTATAATCTATATTTTACATGTTTGACGTGTGTTTGATCAAATGCCTAGTATGTTCCGATCAATCTAGGTCAAATTTTGAGTTCAAAGTGAATGTTTTGCTTTTTCATTATGTAAATTATGATTCTATAGTGATGTTATTGAAATAATTATGAAAAAATATGTAATTATAACCAACATGTATGATGTACACAAAGTGTTTATATAAACGAGTAATTCAGACCTCTAACTTCCCGAGGTCAGAACTTTGACATACGATATGCATTTGACTATCATAATACCTTAATTTGAAGATGTCTATGAGGATGCCAAAATTATACAAGTAACTTGGCTTTGAACTTTTTGATCTCTCCATTTTCCCTAAAAATTTCATTTAGGATGTCAAAATTGCGTCAAAATTTTAGAATATGAAAAACAGCCAAAAATAGCAAGTTTTGTTAAAATTTAAGGAGGAAAAAATGAAAAATAAATAGACTTAGGTCAAATTAGGATGATAAAAATTTGATCGGGTATCATTGGGTGTTTCAATCAGTCCTAGAAACGTTTTCCCCATTTTCCATAAGTTAATCTTGGAAATCGGGTTTCACACAGTAACTCTCATCTCATGCTTACCATGAAAAGTTCATGGATTAAGGTAAATGTGGGAGGGGTGGTTATAGAGTGGTATCAAAGCTACTAGGTTCAACACTTGGAATGGATGGGTGGAACGTGTTTTCATACATGTATGTAGGATGTATATGTGTTTGTTATGTATGCATGGTGTTGGTAATTGTTGCAATTGTGTTGTCATGTAGAATCGATGATGTGGATTCTGGTATGTTTGACATGTTCATTTCATTGTATGTATATATATACATGCATCGTGACAATCTAGATTAATCTTTCAGATGAGATATCTTTCCATGAAATAAATTGAGGAATGTTTGATTTGTTTAAATTTTTTTATCTAACATGGCAGGATTTCAGGAAGAAGGTCAAAGATGACAAGTAAAATGGTAGACTACATTTCAAATGGTTCTCCTTATAGATCACATGAGCAGAAACATTGATAAGTTTGAAAGAAAATATAAGGAGTTGTAGGCGTGATAATGAAAATATAATTTAGTCACAGGAAATGATTTCTACGGCATAGGAGAAACAAGGAGAGGTTAATTAAGTTATCCTTCAATTTTTTTCAAACTTGTAGAGATAGGGACCCCTTAGGATTAGTCATGGAAATGAGGAAAGAAAAAATGGTGCATATGGAATTAGATCTCCATTAGGATACATGTTTGATAGGGATGATACAACTATATATGGTAGGTTCATGGATACACCTATCAGGAGGGATAATGTCCATGGAATTAGTTCTAGTTCCGGTTCAGAGAGAAAACATCACCATTACGATCCATATAGGAGGAGTGAAATGTATTATTTGCGAGAAGAGTTTAAGAAGGGAGAGCCACCACCTTGAAATATAAATGAGGTACTCAAAAGATGCATAATATTGGTTATTTTGGATGAATAAATTCTTCAAATTGCATGAATACTTAGTGAATTTGAAAGCTAAGATAAAAAAATTTTGTGGGAAGATCTAAAGAACGTCAAAGGTATTCACAAAGAGGATTTGACTTGGAGTGAGTGTTGGCTTGAGGACTCCTCACCAAGGTTCAGATTAATCATGCAACCACCAAACCCCTCGAACTTCTATCCCTTTTAGCAGTGATCTGATTGCACATATGAAAGTCTCATCTGAGGCAGTATAGGGGCGTGCTGGAACTAGGTTGTTTCACCCTAAGGGAGATTTTTTGTTGATCCAATAGGTCTAATGTCTACTACCTTGTGTGGAAATTCATAGAAAAAGATCTAATTGTAGAAAAATAGTGAAGTAGTTGCGCGAACCTAGGTAGTGATAGACAGACTTATCCCTTGCACATTCATATATTATTACAATATAAACCCTTACTTTGATATAGACTGCCACATAAAAATTTACTACCTTTAGATCTAATAGTTAAGAAGAAAAATAGTGGTTCATAGATGCAATTTACCAACTTGACTTATCAATCATGGAAATACATATGCATTCAAGAGAATAGATCCAGATCTATAATAAGCAACAGATTATGTGCATACGAAATCTAACAGAGTTAACTAAAATAATCATATAAAGTTTGAGTTCGCCAAAATTTCCTCCTTTATAAAGATATCTTCAGTTTAATACAATCTTTCCGCCTACACACACAACATTAGGGTCCTTGCACACAACTCAGGACATAGGTCTCTGCATATACAACTAGTAGGAGCCTTTCTACCCAGCCTAAACTCAGATAAACTATTCACGCATAAAAAATCATAGCTTCGACAAGACATTAAATGAGATATATTTCTTCACTCGACTCTTAAATATTTGTATTTTTCGAAATGCGCACATACCATGGTCTGAAAACATGGTTTGAGACTCATGGTTTTCCCTTTTACCTGCTACAATAATTAAGGGACTTTAACTCGCCCCAAAGACCCTTGACATCTACGGGAAGTGCTTGCAAACAAAAAGTTAACAAAAATTTATCCAAAATGGATTTACCTTGGGGACCCTACTCCACCAGGCCCCCAACACAATCTAGTGACTTGTCCCAAGTCACTCTGGTCTAGCTACTTACATCTTGTCTTTCGGTGCTTATACCGAACTCTTAAATGGCAGAATGACTGATGCGGTTTGCGCTACAGCGCTCTGCATTTCTTTGACCAAATTTTGCATTGTTGGACATTATACAACTAGCTTAATGCTTCATTGTGTCTACTGCAAGTTCTCAAGGGCTGCATCAATGGTATACGAGAGGTACAAGACCTCATCCTCCCGTGGCTTCATTATTTCCTCCAAAAAACTCTCGTGCCTTTATAACATCTCAAAATCTTCCTGGATGGCATGAATCTCCTTTAATCAAGCTAGTATTTGGGTGGGCATAAGGGTCAGCGTCATGACCCGAATGACATCAAATTGCTGCTCTTTGGCCCTCTACTCTACCATGAGCTTCTGAATGATGGGGTTGTTTTAAACGAAAACCCAAATTCCCATGGATTCTTCAAATAGTTGGCTTCCAACATCCACGGTAGATGTGATGCTAGTAGTTGATTCTTGGACAACTGTAGTGTATTGTGCATGTACTTCTTGAGGCACTTATGGTTTTAGTTTCACCTGAAGATCAATGATATTTTTCTCAAGCTCCGCGAGGAATTTCATGATCTCGGAGCGTGATGAATTTTTCACAGCTACCAGGCTTTCTATATTAATAGTCGACGTGATTGTGGTAGGTTTTCTGATCTCTGGTAGGTCATCGCATAGTCAATTGATCATTGATTCCAGTGCATTGCGTTGATATTCAATCGCTCGATGATCCTTTTTTGCACTCTGTTGTTCCTTCTACATTGTTGCCACTTGCTCCTGAGTATCTATAGCCACTTTTGAGGCATGGAACTCCCAATATTGTAGCTCGTCCATGATCACCATGGGCATGTAATGAATTTTTACTTCGAGAAACATTTCCAAGTCGATGCTAACCTCTATGTAGGCTTGCAAGTTAGAGCACAAGTCAGAATCCTTCACTCTAACTTTATTTCCCAGAACATGAAACACTTGGTTATCTATAGGCAATGGAAGCATAGTTTTTATCAGTTGCACACTAACCTATCTAATGGTTATTGGCTACACACTCGCTTGTTTTAGCCTCACTTTCTTCACGCTGTCTTTCACCTTCCACTCAAGAAGACCTAGTTGTACACCTGGGAGCACTGATGTGTGCCGAGTTTGAAAATCATTCCAGTGGTCCTTGATTACATTCTTTACTATGTTTTCAATTTCATTCAGGTCATCTTCTCTGAGGGTTAGGGCCTCTATCCCTGTCTCCCTAGATCCCTTCCTCTTATTGTGTAGTCCCAGAGAGGTGTACGATCATCTCTCAGTAGCTCTTGGTGAAATTTTTTTCCTATGAGATACCCCAACACTATCATCTTCTTTGGCCTCCATCTCATTAACTAGGTCAATGGTTTCCTCCATCGTGATGGGCTCCGCTTCTTTTTTTGCATCCTTCTCCTATTGATATTTCTACATCTCTTTACCTGTATCCTTGTGCTGATCCTTATCCTTGGTAACACGCAGCTTTGTCAAAGTTCTGACACATAGTGCAGAGGATGCACCACCAATTTTTCATGCTTCTAACCATAACGTGAGGTATTTTTTTTATCATGTGAAAAATTTCATCCTCCATAACCATGTAAGGTATCTCATACCAACACCCTCAACATCTTTTCTTGCGCGCATGTGAACATTATGGAAAATGGATTTTAAATTTGCAATATGTTTGTACTACTCATAAAAGGTCTGCGATAAGCGTGGCTTGGACTGCACCACCTAAAATACCTCTAAATCAAACAATACCCAGAATTTTTTTTTCTCTTTGATTCGGGAAGGAACCTTGGAGTTCCACATTGTTTCATAGCAGGAAACTTCGCACAGATCTGGCTCGATATCTACGAACTGGGCCTCAACTAGAATCCTCCAACCAATTAGTGCAATAAGAAGAAGCAATGATCCAAGTGGATATTGGTGGCCACCTACCTATTCCAGTTGGACTCCCACAATCTGTTCTTTTAGTTTTTCAGTTTTAGCACAACTTACTATTTTTAGCAGTTTTTCAGTTCCTGAACTTTTGGAGCCACTTTAAGGTTCGAAATGACGTTTTTGGGGAAAAATGAGAGCAACATAGGTCATATACTTCTCACTCAAAAGTTGTATTCCTCAAATAAATATTTATAGCGAGGTATTTTGCATGTCAAGCAGAGATCGTATGCCAAAGTTACGTCTCCTAGACAATTTATGTACCAATTTACCCAAACGAGGACCATAGTTTGGCGCTTCATCTCCTAGGGTTAGGTTTTTGGATGTTTAGGGTTTTACATTATTTATCAATAATACATAGGCCTTTGATCATCATTGTAACACATTTCAGGGGCATGTAGCTGCCACATCTCTTATCAGAGATAAGCTACCATCGCCCTACCTAGTTTATTTCCATTCTATCTATAAACATATTTCAGTCATTTTTTATTAATGAAATGGAGTTTTATTTCAAATGAATCTCTGTGTTTATTTTTATTTCTATATATTATTGTGTTGTTGCATAAATCTGGATCATTGGTATTAGAGAGGTCTACTCTTTCTATGTTTTTCTTTGCATGTCCCCAATGCAGTTAGGGTATAAGGAGTTAGGGCTTGATCTAGTTGAACCCTAGCAATATTAGCCTCACAAACCCGGATGACCTCCCATGGTGGAAGAAAATAAAGATGAGGGAGTAGGAGATCCTATCAAAATATTTCTCAAGGAGGCCCTCGAGAAATAGAGGAATGTGATGATGGATAGCATTGCCTAGATCCTTCAACGACTGCCCACCAAGTTTGCATCTACATTCAACTTCCACTCCGGAGGCGCCTCTCCTTTCGAGGTATAATTAAAATTTGACATTCTTCTATTTGAAGGGAAGATAGATGTATATGTTGTATATAAATGTTTGAATTTACTGGAAGGGTATTTCTCGATCCATTATTTCTCCAGCTGAGAAAATATTATTTTTTCACTCCCCAAAGCCACCCCCCATGTCAACGACTGGTGGGAAACCTACTGTGAGAAAAAGAACAAGAGGGAACCCTCTATATTCTTTGTTGAACCCACTCAGAATTCGTTCTGAGATGACATCATGGAAAAATATTACCCTATGGGGAGCTATGAGGACAATTACATCCCATGGACCATGTTGCGGCAACAAAGGGATCAAGATGTGCATGAACTGGCGAATCTGTCCCATACCCTCTACACAAAGTTGGGTATTAAAGATTCAGAGAGAAATTTGGTGCTCAAGTACCATATTTATTTTCACCGATACATTTAGGAGGTAATGGATTTCCTTAATATTACCTGTCTTGGCATGACATATCGCTATGCCGCCAAGATCAAGAAAAAATTTAAGAAGTGAGACTTTCGATATGCAAATCTAAAGCCAGGGAAAGGCACCCCCGAACCATAGAATAAGGGGATAATCCAAAGCGAGGTGACTCAAAACAACACCACAAATCGAAAGAAGGACATGAGGAAGTGGTGTGAATTTCATAAATGCCCCACTCACAGCACAAATGAGTGTCAGGCCAAACACTCATTAGTGGTCGAACTAAAGGCACCTGAATCAGATGCATGTTATGATCTTGAATCAAAACTAGAAAATGGCAATGGAAAATGGAATCATATTATTGATGTGGACCCCAAAGCAATTGTTGCCACCACCAAGCTCCTGAGGGATGAGCTCGAGAATCGAGAGGACGAAGGGCACCTCTTCCATTCTTAGATGTGGGTGAAGGGTTCTCCACTACAATTCCTTATTGATAGTGGAAGCCAAAAGAACCTCATTTTAGCAGATTTCATGAATCCATTCGGCCTACCGACCATAGCACACCCGTAACCATAAACCATTGGGTGGCTTCACCAAGGAAGACATCTCTGCGTCCGCCAGCAGTGCTACCTTCCATACAACATCAAGCCATTCATGGATGAGGTACTATGTGATGTTGATCCTCTTAATGTGTCTAATGTATTATTGGGCCAACCATACTTATGGAAGAGACATGTTGTGTATGATTCTACATCTCATTCTATTCTTATTTCTTTGGGAAATATATTGTATAAGATACCAGAGGTAGTACTGCCTCTGGCCATCTCTTTGACTACTGCAATTTTTTTTAATAATATTGTTTCCCAAACCATGAATTTTATTTACATTACAATTTTCCCACAAGGATGTAGGTTTGAACCCTGTATAGAAATTATCTGCAAATGAATCTTAAAAATATAAAATAAACAATAGCGAGAGCATAAAACATAAAACAGATAAACACAGATATTTTCCCCTCGATCCCAAATCAGGACGACCAACTTGATTTTTCATTATATTCCTTTTAGTGTTACAACACATATATGTACATGTCAAAGCACACATAAACCCTAATCCATTAACCCTGGATTAAAACATAACCATAGTTTCCTTGACTGGATCTACAAATACCAGGGGCCAAAAACCATCATGCCCCAAAACCATGCGTAAACCCATGCAAAAAACCATGGGCAGGTCTGCCCACTGACAAATACGGGGTGTTGCCGCCCCCCCTGCTATGCCTGGTGCAATGTACAGAGGGATCTTTCGACGCCCCTATGACCCCACCACGCGTGACTAGTCATGGAAATAATATAACACATACCCAACATTCTCCCACTTGATGTTTCTTTCCGCATTGGGCCACAGGAGAGCCAAGTCATTAGCCCAACTTTGCAACACGCATTTTTTCTCTACACCAAGAGAACTTCTGAGTGCTGACAGACTTTGTCAATGCATTTGCAACATTATTCAAAGTGTCCACCTTTACCAGCAACACCCTTTTAGCCTCAATCATATATCTCACAAAGTGATATTGAACATCAATGTGCTTTTTTTTTGAATGATGAGCACGGTTCTTAGCCAAGAAAATTGCACTTTGGCTATCACAGTCTATCATTATAGCTTGCTGCACCAACCCCATACTTGAACACAATATTTGCAACCAAAATGATTCCTTGCTTGCATGAGTGGCTGCCATGTATTCTCCCTCTATAGTTGAAAGAGCCACTACAGACTGTCTTTTACTCATCCAACTAACTGCACCTCCAAATAGGCTAAACACATACCCACTTGTAGATCTTCTTTGGTCTAGATCTCCAGCCCAGTATACATCAACAAATACACGAATGTCAAACACTCTTTCCAACCCTGATCTTCCCTGGTAGCACAACCCATAATCATTAGTGCCATGAAAATATCAGAAAACGCACTTCATTGTTGTCCAATGCTCCTTCCCTGGGTTTGACATAAACATACTCAATACTCCCACTGCATGTGAAATGCTTGGTCTAGTATAGAGCATTGGATACATCAGGCTACCCACTGCACTTGCATATCGAACACGGGACATATCCTCCTCTTCTTCTTATGTCTTGGGACAATGTTCAGCAGACAACTTTACACCTACAGGAATCAGAACATTCATCATTTTACTATCCTACATATTGAACCTCTGCAATATAGTCTTGACATGCTTCCTCAGGTTGAGCCAGAGTTTCCTCTTTGCCCAATCTCTCTTAATTTCCATTCCAAAAATATAGTTTGCAGCACCAAGATCCTTCATGTCAAATTTGGAGAACAGTTGGGTCTTCAAATCTTGGATAATTTCTTTGTCATTTCCAATCAACAACATATCATCCAGATACAAGACCAAATAAATAACATGGTCACCAATTAATTTAAAATAAACACAGTGATCCTTCTTACTTCTGGTGAAGCCATGTCCCCATATATAGGTATCAAATTTCTGATACCACATCCTTGGTTACTGTTTTAACCCATACAAAGACTTCTTTAACCTACATAAAAGTTATTTCTTCCCCTTCACCATCAAGCATTCAGTTTTTTTCATGTATATCTCCTCTTCTAGATATCCATGAAGAAATTTTTTCTTCACATCCATCTGTTCTACCTCAAAATCAAATGTAGCGGCAATAGATAAAATTAATCTAATAGAAGTAACTTTGGCAAGAGGAGAAAAAATATCACCAAAATCAATTCCCGACACCTAGGAATAACCTTTTTCTACCACCTGACATTTTTATTTATCCACCTTGCCTTCTACATTAATCTTCTTCTTAAACACCCATTTTCTCCCAATGGGCTTCCTTCCAGCCAGCAACTCCACCAAATCTCATGCCTCATTTTTATGCAATGATGCCATTTCATCAACCATGGCCTCCTTCCATAGTTTTCCATCCTCTAAATCTACGACCTCCCTGATGGTTATGGGATCATCATTAGTTATAGTTAAAGAAAAATTTGAATAGAAAGCGGATGGAATATACCTTTTTGGTTGTCTTCTTTCTCAAACTGATCTTCTCACAGCTGGAGTTTGGGGCTCTTCCTCTTTTGAGTCTTCTTCTTTTTTAGAGTCTGATTCATCATCCTCTAGCTAAAACTCTATCTTCTTAGGTTTCTTTGGTAGGACTTCATGTTTAACAACATGTTTCACCTCTCTAAACACCACATCTCGACTCTACACAACCTTACTTGTTTCTGGGTTCCAAAGCTTGTAACCCTTTAAACCATCCTTATACCCAATAAAGATGCACCTTTCAGATTTATTATCCAAGTTTCTCCTTTTATCCTTTGGAACATGTAAATATGCATCATATCCAAATACCCTCAGATGTGAAAGAGAGGGTTTCTTACTATTCCATACCTCATGTGGAGTCTTATTCTCCAACGCTGATGAAGGTGAACTGTTGACCAAGTAACATGCAGTCTCCACTGCCTCTGCCCAGATTTCTTGTCCTAACCTGGTACCACTGAGCATGCTTCTTGCCTTTTCCATCAGAGTTCTGTTCATTATTTTTGCAACTCCATTTTGCTAAGGTGTGTATGGTGTAGTCTTCTTCCATTCTATAGCACACTTCTTACAGAACTCTTCAAGTTCCTTCTTACATAACTCCCCACCATTATCTTTCCTCGGCACCTTTATCTTCTTCTCTATCTAGTTTCCCACCAGAGCCTTAAATTCTTTAAATCTGTCAAAGAATTTAGATTTCTTCCTCAAGAAATATATCCATGTATTCCTTGAGAAGCCATATATGAATGAAACATAGTACACAGACTTACCCAGTAATGGAACCAACACAGGTCCAAACACATCACTGTGCACAAGCTATAATATATTGTTCTCCCTCTTAGCACTAGAAGGAAAACTCGCCTGATTCTGCTTCCCATATACAAAATGTTCACAGAAATCAAAATCCAGACAGATATTTGACATACCTTCTACCATGCCATTTCCATGTAGTATCTGAAGGCCCTTCTCTCCAATATGTCCAAGCCTTTGATGCCATAGCATGGTCTTTTCTCTAGAGACTGCTAGGCTTTCCACTCCAATTTTGGGAACCCAAGAGCTATTGCACCCATCAATAACAGTGCTTCCCTGAAGCTTGTACAGAGTTCCAATATGAACTCCTCGCATTAATACTAGTGCTCCCCGAACCATCTTACAGGTATATTTCTCGAACACTATTTTTACACCTGAATCATCCATCTTGGTTACAGAAATCAAATTTCTAGCCAATGTAGGAATGTGCAGAACATGAGGAAGTGTTCTAGTCCTTCCACCTTGTAGCTTCAGCTTGAATTTTCCACATCTGATGATTCTGGCCTTCCTATCATCACCTAAGAAGACATAACCGCCATCATATTTCTCATACTCGCAGAACCACTGCCTATGGGGAGTGACGTGAAAGGATGCACCCGATTTAATATACCATGACTCGTGATCTACATGTGTATTTGAATAAGAGGTCAAATACACATCCCCAGCTTCATCTGAGGTGGTTTTTGTCTCTGTAGAAGGAGCATCATCAAATCCCTTTCCTTTCTCAGGAGCTTTAGATTCGTAGTCCTTTTTGTACTACCCTTCCTTTTCACATTTCTAGCACACCTTTACAAAATTTCCAAGATATTTAGATCTCCCTCTAGATTTAGATCTCCCACTCGAAACCTTATTCCTATTTCTATTTTGGGACCTTCCTCGTACAGAAAAATGAATCTCCATTCTGACCCTCCATATTTCTCTGTCTCATTTCCTTCAACAACAAGGTTGAGACAATGTCATCAAAATTCAAGGTACATTTATTGCTACCAATTGCAATAACCATAATGTCCTGTTAATCTAGTAGAGAACACAACAAACTAATGCACTTATCTTCATCTGAGATTTTAATATCAGCAGATGATAACTGGCTTACCACAGTATTGAAGGTGTTCAGATGCTCTGTCACCGAGTCTCCATCCTTCATCCTCAGGTTATACAGATTTTTCCACATACACAATTTATTCACCAGAGACTTAGATTGGTACAAAGTCCCTAGCTTGTCCCACAAGGTCTTACCGTAGCTTCCCCAGATACATTTAACAATATTGAATCTGAGACACGCAAGTGTATTGTGCTCTTTGCCTTCTGATCCAGCTTCTTCCAGTCTTCATCTGACATTTTCATTGGTTTAGTACCTATATCTACCATGATCCACTGATCTTTATCCACCACTCGATCACTATCTTCCTGCCACTTTCCATCTTATTTCATCGCAAGAATCTATCACATAGATCTCTCATTGAACATGGTCTACCACAAGCCCAAGAAAAAAACCCCTCAGCAGTAAAAGCGTCCCCTTGAAGCCGAAAAAACTCCGATACCAAATGTAGGTTTTAACCTTGTACAGAAATTATCTGCAAACAAATCTGAAAAACATAAAATAAACAATAGAGAGAGCATAAAACATAAAATATATAAACACAGAGATTTCCCCTGGATCCCAAATTGGGATGACCAGCTTGATATTTTATTATATTCCTTCTAGTGTTACAACACATATATATACATGTTGAAGCATACATAAACCCCAATCCATTAACCCTGGATTAGAACATAACGATAGTTCCCTTAACCGGATCTACAAAATACCAGGGGCCAAAAACCATCATGCCCCAAAACCATGTGCAAACCAATGCACAAAACCATGGGCGGGTCTGCCCATCGAAAAATAAGGTCCAAAAGTTTTTTCCTATGGCACTTCCCCGGACCCCGAACAGGGGGGGATGCCACCCCCCCTGTTACCCCCCCACTGCACTTGGCGCAATGTACCAGATAGAATTTCGTCCCACACATGACTAGTCATGGAATGAATATAAAACATACCCAAAAAAGGAAAAAAGAAGATCATGACCACAACCTCAAAACATGGTTCCCCTCCACAGTAGTGGCAGATGGAAAAAGTAGTAGAGTAATAAGAGGACATTTTCTTTGCACCTGGAGAGGATCCTCTACACTGTCAGGTCAAGAACTCCATTGATCTCACACCAAGCATGTCACCACCTGATGTTGTCATGCCTCATGTGACCACAAAAACATAATCCACAAATGTATTGTTTGAGGCTGATAAAGTAATCAAATTTATTAAGTTCATTGAGCATGTCTCCCAGTACGTCCCTGACATCTTCAATGAGTATAATACCAAGTTCAACAGAATTTGCCTCATCTCATGGAGTCACTCAATGCAATGGAGACCATTGCTTCCTAAGGGGGGAGGAATTATGCAGGTGGCTGTTGGTGGCCACCCATCTATTCCACTTGGAACCCCACCATCAGTTCTCTCTTTTTTTTAGTTTTAGTAAAACTTATTAGCAGTACAACTTTTAGCATTTTTTTGGGTCGTGAACTTCCGGAGCTATTCTAAGGCCCTAAACGAAGGTTTTTGAGAAACCTAGGAGAAAAATGGGTCATATATCAATTATTATCACTCAAACATCTTATTCCTTGGATATACATTTCTAACGAGGTATTGAGCGCGTCAAACGGAGATCGTATGCCAAAGTTACATCTCTCGGAAGATTGATGCACTAATTTACCCGAAAGGGTCCCAAAGTTTTGGCACTTCATCTCCTAGGGTTAGGTTTTTAGATGTGTAGGGTTTTCCATTGTTTCTAAACAATAAATAGGCCTTTGAGCCTCATTGTAACACATTTCATAGGCATGTAGCTGCCACATCTGTTATCAGAGATAAGCTACTGTCACCCTAGCTAGTTTATTTCCATTTTGTCTGTAAACATGTTTCAGTCATTTGTTATTAATGAAATGGAGTTTTATTTCCACTCCATCTATGTGTTTATGGTTATTTTTATATATTATTTCATTCCTACATAAATTTGGATCAAGCAACTAAGCATGGTGGAAAATTTTCACCTCCTCCTGCGCCTCGCGAACATTCTCCAGGAACTCTGTGCCCAGGTACTAAGCCTAGTTATACTCTACTCCCTTCTCGCACTACCAAAATAAAGAAATTAACTAGGTTGGGGCTTACTTTCGCTGACACTTCCTTATCATCTTTCACTTTACCGTATATTCTTTCTTGACTTTCTTTGCAACTTTCTTCCACTAGCCTTTTCCTTAAAAGGTCACCACATGGTCTGCCTCGTGATTGGGCAGTTTGGTGATATGATGTATCAGATTGAAATCAATTTGAATATTCTCTCTGAGCTACAAACATTAATTGTGCACCAGGGCAACCAACTAGTGCACTCAAATATCATTGACCACACTGCGTCCAAAGTACAAGACGTTCAGTAAATTAAACACCCTTGAATTCTATAGACCAAATGCCCACGACATTGGCTCAAACTTGATCACCCCGTAATCATAGGTGACCGATTCAAAGTACATTGTGGCCACGAGATCCAAACACTTCTCCTGGTCATCCAGGTCACATTATTCCATGTTTAGGAGGGGTAACTTCACAAAAATCTTCTCGTTGAATGGTACATCTTCAGGGAGTAGTGAGGAATTGATGTATGACCGAACCTTTTCCATGTCCTTAGGGACATTGACAGATGCTTTGCACGGTGCTATATACTTTGGGAATCGTGTGATCAACTCTACCTCCACAACCTCATCTTCCTTCATAATTGACTTTGGCAGGTTGGCCATAGGTCTCTTTGGGCACTCGGCGGGGGTCGACTTAGGCTTCAAAGTTCACTTGCATGATGACTTCCTAGTCCCTAAAGCATGTCCCTTCTTGGATTTGTTTGGCTGAGGAGCAAGGGCGATGGTTTTCGCTACCATCACAAGGGTCTCAGCTTCATGCGTTGTAAAAGGGTAGGTTTAATAGTAGTCATAGTTGGCTGAATTAAGTACCCCAACCCTTGGTTGCGTAGTTCCTTGTAGAAAAGCGGGTTGATTTGAGACATAAGATTTAGACAACTCGGAGATATAAATGAACACAAATCACTTGGAAAGAAAAGGGAACTAATGTGACCCTTCCTGTCATATTTATAAAATTGGTGCATATTAAATGATCTAATTTTCATTAATGTAGCCCCATAAATGCTATAATGACTCCAAATCTGGCATAATATCCTCATTAAATGCATTTTAGTCACTCCTTCAAATAGTAATAATGATGTGTTCTCTATATTAACTGTTTCAACGACTATATTATGGTACTTCTGTGACTTGGTCACCCTCCTAGCGTAGCGTCTGCGCAATTGTCACACCTGTTTGCATGTCTATCATCCTTTTCGCACAGACCAACTTCTCTAATGCTTGACAGACCATTTTAAGGTCCTGCACCCTCTCACAACTATTTGGGTGATAAGACTCTCCTCCCACCATATAGTCTTTTGGCACACCTAAGGATAGGAATATCAAAGTATTTTTTTATCCGACTTACATTTACATACCCAAGAAGTACGTCACCTCCTAAAGTGGATATCTAGACCGCACCTACCTATGTGATCTCCTTAATGCCATAGGTTTCGAGACAATTCATTTTGAACTGCCGTAGGTGGTGCACAAAAATTTTTTGATATAAAAAACCAAATCATCTTCATTAAAGATATTTTTTCTAATGTATCTGTCATGTCAATCCATTTTGTGCGCCTTTGGCACCTTTTGATGGAAACCTCCATTGAATCGGTCCTCTTCCAGTGCGACAAATTGTGACATTCTTTCTTCCATTATTTCCTACTCAGCTAAGTTACTGATCGCTGTAATGCACAAACTTGGGACAATGTACTCCATGGGCATAGAAAATTATTGTGCATACCACATTCAGAAAGGAGTATTTCCTATCAACTTCTTGTAGGTAGTCCTATATGCCCACAAAATGGAAGGTACACACACATCCAAATCATTTTGGTCAGCATTACAAATCTTAGTGATATCGTTCTCCAATATCTTATTAAAATCTTCCACTGCACCATTTTCCTAAGGGTGATACAGTTTACTCTTCTGATGGTGTACCTTGAATTCTTCAGTCAAATCTTGAATTGTTTCATTCACAAATTGGGTTCCTTGGTCAGTCATCAAGATCTTAGGACACCAAAACTGTGTCAGCTATTTTTAAAAAATGAGGTGAACAGTTGTCTCTAAATTGAAGTCCTTGACAGGCACAACATCATCCCATTAGGTAAAATAGTCTGTTGCATAGATTATATAGCACACACCCATCTTCTTTCCTAGAGGGTTGATGGGTCTAATGAAGTAAATGACACATTTTTCAAAATATTGCAACATCATTTGTGGGTGTGGGATATTTCATCTCTGCACGATAGTCTCCTCATTCGCTGACATATGTCAGAAGCACGAAAATATGCGTGTGAATCATTGTGCATGGTAGGCCACCACAAGCCATACTATAATATCTTCTCCATTGTTTCTTTTCCTACATAATGACCTCTCGGCCCAATGAACTTAATGGCCCATTTCTCATAAACTTGCAACATCATTTGTGGGTGCAAGGATATTTCATCTCTACACGACAGTCTCCCTGTCTATTGACATATGTCATAAGCACGACAATATGCATGTGAATCATTGTGCATGGTAGGCCACCACAAACCATCCCGTAAGATATTTTGCATGGTTTCTTTCCATCATAATGACCTCCTAAAATCCCTCCATGGGCTTCTGCTAATATATCCCATGTTTCAAATTCCAACACATATCTCCTCAAAATTTCATCATAAAATGGAGTTGGTAATAGGTCATGCATGCAAGCATTGTTCAATTTGTACATATCTACAGAAATTCTTATTTCTCCCTTGATCTTGTTGCCTTGAACCATCATAGGTATTTCCCAATATAACACTTCTACTGGCTTAATTATCCCTACAACAACAATTTTATCCAACTCCTATTTGAATTTCTCCTTGTATTTGGGATTCAACCTATACAGGTGCTAATTCATGAGTCGTGCATCCGGTTTCAAGGTGATCTTCATTACGCCGAGGTCTCCTACAACCCCCTTAAATTCAGAAAATTTTGTAGGAAATAGCTCCTGATATTTAGTCGATAGCTTGATGGACTTTCCCACCTTATCATAATCCTAGTATTCCATTATATTTTCTAATTTTGGTTGTTCCTTCGAGCCAATATTGATTTGCCTAATATTCATAGGCTTAGCTACATTAGGTAACTCAACCATAGGCCCAACAACTACGCACTATCCTTCAGACTCAGGAATAACAATGTTCCTTGGGTCTTCTTATTAACCTTTGATTGAAAAATTTCGACAGTCAACGATGTACCTCATCTGCCCATCCCACACTGGCAAGGTGCGTTCAACCGATGACTTTGTGGTGTCAAATATGAATTCTTGAATATCTTGCAATGACTCATTAGAGCATTCAAACCCACTTTCAAAACTAAAGGTTAGGATAAAAATTTCTCCTATCGCATTCCATTCAGTCGTTCCTCATTGTAGCTTAGTTTCTAGGCACCAGTCTGTAGGCACCTTCCCCAAAGTGTGGATGAATATATGCTCCTAGTCTAGCATCGTCTCTTCGCCCCATCCTTTAGTCCATCTAGCCAAATGTTTTCATGGGTCTCCTTCTCCGAAGTAGGTCTCTCCATTTTTAGTATTCAGATGCTCAAATCATAAAAAATCACGTGGGTGCATTATTCCTAGTTAGACAAGTTGCCTTTGTGTGTCTCCCACTAGTGTGTTGAGGTTGAGCGCGGAGCTATATCAAGTGCATGAAACTGCTGTGGTTTTGGAAGAGTATGTTCAAGTTCTTGTAAAAATAGATTAACATTAATCATGCCATCATAATAAGGAAAATCTCGTACCTCTAAGGATATTCAGCATACATATTTGGTTACCGAATTGCAGTGCAGCGTAGATACTTCGTGCAAACAAATCTGCCAGTTTTCCATCTCCATGTATGAATCTAAAAATCATGAACCATCCTTCTCCCAATTAAGTTGATCACTTAGCATTTTTTTGATCCAATCTTCATTCCACGCAGTTATCTTATAAATATGGTCAAAATAATCATCTGCGTGCATTGGCTTAGTATATCTTTCTCCTTCTGCATGGTCCAGAGGGACCACAACCCTATTTCCATTACTCTCAAACACCATACTTCTGTGCTTGAGGTTAATGATGTCATCCATATTGATAGCCCAACCCAGACACAATAGCACAGGATATGGGTCGGTATCATAAAAAAATCCAGATCTCTTCAAAGGTTGTGAGCACCAGAACTCCTTCAATATCCACTAATACTTGCGAGAGTCTTCCTAATGGGATAATCATTTGTTGATTCACCATTCCACTCCAAATTAGCTTCTCCCACTCACTGTCAATTCTTTTTTGGTAAGATGGGTGCATCAACATCTAAAGCATCAATCAAACCTATGGACATGGTCGAAGGGGATCCATATCTAAAGCCCTTCCTGGAGGCTTGTATCAACGGAACCATTTGATGGCTTAAGGGGTCCTGACTGAGGTTTAGAGTATTCATGAAACCAAGAAAACCCTCCAACTACAGGCCCTTTAGGAAGTGATCTGCTTGTGTAGGCCAAAGTCTCACCCGAATTAGTATGGGGGGGGGGGGGGGGTGGTGGTGGTGGTGGAACTAGGTTTCCAAACCCTCAGGGAAATTTTTATATGGATCGAACATATCTAATACCTACTTCCTTGCGCGCAACTTTTCTGAACCAAATCTAATTGTAGACAAAAAATAAAGTAGTTGTGCATGCCTACATAGTGATAAACAGACTTGTCCCAATGCACATTCACATATTATTAAATATAAACCCTTACTTTGATATAGACTTCCACGAAACAAATTACTACCTTTATGATCAAAATTTGGATTAGGGATAAAACTTTTCCAAAAATCTAAAGTGTTCAGAATCACACGAAACCAAACTCACCGGATGCGGCCCATCTCCAGGAATCTAGTGCACTTCGTTTTGTCGAAAACTGACTATGTATGAGGAAGTTATAGCCTATTGACCACCGTTAAGAATAGGTGAATTTAAAAGAAAAAAGGGTCAAAGGAGTCAACATAGGTCAACCATGGTCAAAGGTCCTTTGATCCAATGACACTATGATAAGTTCTACTTCAGGATTCACCGATCAAGGTTTGAAGGTGAATTTTTTTTATGGATTTGCTCCTAAGGTTCAATTCGATTTTTTTTTATATGGTACAGGGACATCCCAACTAGAGGTTGTCATGTGGTGCAGCCAGGGGCCACCACGTGCCCCCTCTGGTGGACCCTCTCGAATGGTAGAAATTATTTTTATATGCTATTGTTTGAATATATATTAATGAGCACATATTAATTTTATAAACCATATTTCAAAACATATGGTGGCGCATATATTCATTTTCCAAAGTCCAAATGCCAAATTTCAAAGGTGGTTGGAATTACATTTTGGATCAAATTCTGTTGGCATATTCAATGGTATATATATATATATGTGTGTGTGTGTGCGCGCAAAATTTTATGTACAAATTAGGTGGAGGTCGAGGCTCGACCCCGTGACCTCCCCCACAATACTTCGCCACTTTAGTAATGAGGCACTGCGATGGGTCTTAATAGACTAAGGTTCTGACATATATTTTAATTTTAATTGTCTCTACAACTAGGTTTTGGAGGGGACCAGCCCCCTCCCCATACTTCCATCCACCATGACGAACAACGTGGACATTTTTTAAATGAGCAGATATTATTGTTAAGTGCGGGGTTAATAACCCTTAAACATTAGTTTATGTGGTAGTAAAAATGATAATCCATGATTTAATTATTCTGCACTTATCCCTTCTAATCCACTCTTTATATAAATTAAACTAACAGCTTAACTTGGCAGAGCTTTAGTGGTGCCTCCAAAACCGGTGGACTTCCAACTTTGGCGCACTTAACTAGAGCCTTTTCCATATTTGGAGGATATTTCCTAGGAAAATTGAATCAAGCATATCTGGAGTAATTTTAGAACAATTTGGCTCATCAAGAGTCATTCCAAGGATATTGGCATGCTCTAAATCCATTGGTAAAAGTTTCAGAGGCGGAGGATAAATTATAAATGTGTCTTTGTCACATTAAAGAAAAAAGATGCCCATGGCCACTAGGAGGGAAGGCCATGCCTAGATCAGTTGAAGACAAAATTTGGAGAAATAAGAGTCATTATTAGATGATTTTGATGCTCTGAACACAATTGAATAGGTTTCAAAGGCCTTGGAGCACTTATCAAAGTGTTTTTTCCACTTTGAATATTGAAGAAGTCATCGGCCACTAGGAGAGGAGGTAAAGCCTAGATCAGCTGGAAAACATTTTCAGAGATTAAATAGTAACTTTTAAGGTTTTTGGGGCTCTGAATCTAATGGAGTGGTTTGAAAAGACATTGGAGCATTGCATGTACATGTAATCATACCTTTTATCATTAATCCCAAGAGGAACTATCCAGTTGAAGCGTGTCCATGGAGATGTAGCCCAAGAGGGATGAACTTCGTTAACAACTATTGTGTAATGTGTTTGTTGTGTGTTATTTTTATGAATTTTATTTTCATTTCTTGAGTTTTTAAAAGCTAATTAACTCATAAATTTCTCACCAATTCACTTAAAAACTTGAAACATAAACCCCTTCACAATTCGTTAAATTGAGACGATACTAAAAAAAAAATTATTTAGCTAATGAGGGAGCTAGCACAAAAAAACTAGTTTTCCCATATTGAGATCAATCTAGTATCTTAGACGATTCAAATCTAAATATGGGAAAACTTGTTTTGTTGTGCTATCTCCCTCATCTGTTAAATAAAAATGTGTTTAGTATCATCTCAGGTTAATCAATCGTGAAGGGGTTTATGTGTGAAGTTTTTAAGTGTCTTGATGAGAAATTTATGAGTTAATTATATTTTTAAAATCATGTACATCAAATAAAATGCAGAGAAATAACACACAACAAACACATTACAGAATAGATGATAATGACTTTCACCCCTCCTGGGCTACATCTCCATGGACCTGCTTCAACTAACTAGGCCCTATTGGGACTAATGGAAAAGTGTCTGATTACATGCACCTGCAGTTATCCAATGGATTTTAAACCTACTCCATTGGATTTATAAGACCCAAAAACCTCAAAAAGGACTATTCAATCTTTGAAAATTATTTCTGATTGATCTAGGCTTGACCTCCTCTCTTGGTGGCCCTGGGCTTCTGTAATATTCAAAGTAGAAAAAACACTGTTACAAGTGCTCCAAAGCCTCTACAACCCATTCCATTGTGTTCAGAGAATCAAAATCATCTATGAATGACTCTTATTTCTCATAATTTGGTCTTCAAATAATATATGCATAACCTTCCCTACTGGCGGCCCTCGGCTTCTTTTTCCTTCAAAGTGACAAAAATAATTTTATAATTGCTCCTCTACCTCTATAACTTGTACCAATGGATTCATAGAATTCCAATATTCTAGGAATGACTATTCCTGAGCCAAAATTGGTTGAAAATTTCTCCAGATATGCTTCATTCTACTTTCCTAAGAAATCTCCTTCAAATCTGGAGAAGACTCCAGTTAAGAGCACCAAAATTGGAACTTTGTAGGTTTTGGAGGTGCCCCTAAAACTCCTCCAAGTTAAACTATGAGTTTAATTAAAATAAAGATCAGATTAGAAGGGATAATCATGGATTGATTAAATCATGTATTAGCATTTGCATTAGCGCATAAAATAATGGTTAAGGGGCATTGACCTCATCTTAACAATAATCTCCAGTCATTTAGAAAAATAATTGTGCCATTGGTCATGGTGTATGGGTGTATGGGGAGGGAGTTGGCCCTCTCCAAACCCCCACTATAGAGACCATTACAATTCAAATAAATTTTGAAACCTTGGTCTATTAAAACCCATCGTAGTGGCTGGTTGGTAAAGTGGCAGAGCATTATGGGGGAGGTTGCAAGGTTGAGCCCCGACCTCTACTCAACCTACACATAAATTTTTTTGTGCCAATAGATATATATATATATATGTATAGCTAAAATTTTAAATATGCCAACAGACTATTCCAATATACTTTGATCGAAAATGTAATTCTGACCACCTTTGCACTTTGGTATTTGGACTTTGGAAAATGAATATATGCGCCACCATATGTTTTTTACTATGGTTTGTAAACCTAATATGCGCTCATTAATATATATCCAAACCACAGAATATAAAAATCATTTTGACCATTAGGGAGGGTCCACCAGAGGAGGCACATGGTGGTGCCTGGCTAAACCACGGGTCAACCTCTGGTTGTGTTGTCCCTCAACCATATAAAAATAAATCTAATTCAACCCTACGAGAAAATCCATAAAAAAAAATTCACCTTCAAACCAAGACTTGTGAATCCTGCAGTGAAACTTGGAACAGTATCATTAGCTCAGAGAGGTTTTGACCATGGTTGACCTGTGTTGACTCCTTTGACCCATTTTTTTAAAAAATTCAAGTTTTCTCAATGATGGTCAGTGGTCTATAACTTCTTCATTTGGAGTCCTTTTTCAATGAAAAGAAATGTGATGGATTCCTCACAATGGGTCGGATCTGGTTGTTCTAGTTTGGTGCGATTCTAGGCACTTTTAATTTTTGGAAAATTTTTGCCCCTAATCTAGATTCCAATCACTCCTTCCCAATGACATGATTTTTGAACCACAAAAGATGTTTATATCATGAGAGCTGAACAACCCTCTATTTCCCAAGTTCTATCATCTTGATTCTACTTGGAAAAATCGCCATGACAACCACTTGGATTCACTGACATTCCTTGCGTTGCAAATGGCTTGGCACTTCAACCAATGTCCTCCTTTGGTTGTTGAACCAATCCAACACTTGTTGGATTCTTTCTGATTGAAAAAAACTTTGTTGTATGAAAGCGATCCCTCAGTGCTTGGAAAAATAATTGATGTCCTTCCCACTGAGAATCATGTTCCTACTTTTCCCAAACATGAATTTGATGAAAGCTTCTCCTTGGAAACCTCTTTTCCAAGTTAAGCCCATATGAGTGAACTACAATAATGAGTTCCAACATAAGTAATAATAAGAAAATAAATGACCATTATTTTACCTCTATGGTTCCAAATTCCACATCTAGAAGAATGCATTTTACATCTCTTTCACTTCTTGGTGTCAACACATCAAATGGTCTACAATGGTTGCAAACATTTTGGCTGCAATATTTTTAGCATCTTGTTCCTCTTTCCATCATCTTCCAATTTGACATGCTTCCGATGCCATGGATTTGAGAATGAAGGCTAAACATGATCCTCTTTCTCAAGAGTGGACCTTCCCAAATTCCTGTGACATCTTGTCAAAAACAAAACCATCAATCTGAAAAACACATCATGAAAGAAACATAACTTGATGACATATGATTTAGCTCCTTCAAAGAAAAAAATGTCACAACATATGAACATCGCCATGTACTCTTACATCTTTGTGTCAAACTCATTGACCAAACACAAGTCGAGAAAACATGCCTCTTCAAACGACTGACTCTCAAGTCAAACAAAAGCATGCCTGACAACTCTCAACTCTCTAAAAAGTACAGTTACAAGTACAAGAATCCCATTTACATGTACAAGTATGCAAAGATTTGAAATGATCAATATTACTAGAACAAAGTCAGTCAACATAACTCTACTTTCAAACACCTTCCTAGCGTAAATATGAAACATGAATTCAATTGGAAAATAAATGCATAAATCATTAAACGACATGCAATGCCCTAATTGGATAAGAAATCTAACCATCTCTTACCAAACCATTTTAATGGCACTTCTTTCAGCTGAACATCATCATCATGTAAATCATCCTGACACACATTAGTTATAGAATTCTCTTTTCAATGTCTGTCAATACATATTTCCACCTTCATCAAATGTCGTGGATGACTTGTCAGATATAAATTCCAACACTTTTTTACGAGATGACCCTTCTTATGGAAGTGAGTGAAAAACAATTGCATCTTCTTTTCAACATGGTTTCCATTATCCAATGAACCTCTGGCTGTCTTCTTCCTTTGTTTTAAAATTTTCCTGTGCATGGGGGTCTTCTTCCAACATCTTGAAACATTATGGTTATTCCAACCACAAAAGGAACATGAATTATTTTTGAAAATCTTATGTGAATATTTACGATCTTTATCATAATAAAAATAAACTTGATTAAAGGAATATTTATACCTTGAACATTTACCTTTGTCGCCTTCTTGAGGAGGTGAATTTGATGAGCTAGTGGCTCTCTTTGGAATACCAACAATGCATTAAATTACTTTAGATATTTCAACATCGTCCCCTTGTTTTCCATTCTTGTTAGTTGCATGCTTATGAGAACATTCTTGCAGAGTGGGTGTAATTTTTTTTCATTTCTTCATGAACGTAGTTATCACAATATTGAGGTAATGAACATGAAATGAAAGTCCTTCTTGTAACACCTTCATGTGCCTTCATTTCCTTGGAGCATTCTCTATCATGTTGTCCCTACCCAAGACCCAAATACTTAGGCCTTTCCTCAACAACAATTGGCTCAGTTATGTCGTGTGAATTTTTTCCAATACTTTACGTTCATAGCCCATACTCATCAATAATTTGGGTCATATTCCTCTAGTATGTCTTTCAAAAGCACCTACACATTAATCTTGAGAAGAATTAGAAGATAAACTAGATTTTCATTCCTCTTTTTCATTCACATGCTTGGCTAGATTTTATTTGGCATCATGGAGGTGAGTCTCCATCTCATGCATCTTTGGTATCTTTTAGTTTGAAATTTGGAGCTGAGTCTCCATCTCATTCATATTTTCAAGAATATCTTGCTTCTCCTCCTTCATGGCAATCAAATACTCTTTAAGTATAGTTCTCTCCATCTTATCTTCATTCATCTCTTGGACCATATCATTCATGATTTATAGTTTTTGCAACATCTCTTTATCAAAGAGTTTTTCTAAGGAATATTTGTTATAAACATCACTTAATGAAGCTAGCATCACACCAAAATTGAATACAAAGCTTCTTTGTTATGATTTGAGAACTGAGCCCTCAATCTTGACCTTCTCCTTCCCAAATAAACTTGCACAAAATTAAATTATGCTTGCAAAAATTCAAAAACCAATAGCTAATTCTTCTAGCTAACCTTGGCTAAAATGAGCTAAACTTGGCTTTGATACCAAATTGATTTGAATATCGGAAAAATAGTTTTCTATGCTAGCTCCCTCGTCAATATTAAAATAATGTGTTTAGGATCGTCTCAAGTTAGCCATTTGTGAAGTGGTTTATGTGTCAAGTTTTTGGTGTTTTTATGAGAAATATATGAGATGTTAATAGGTAATCAACTCATAAATTCCTCATAAAAAAATTAGAAACTTAACAAATAAACCAATTCACAAATGGATAACTTGAGATTATCCTAAAGACATTATTTTAATACTAATGAGGGAGCTAGCACAACAAAACTAGTTTTCCCATATTCAGATCACTTTAGATCTAAAGGTTAAGAAGAAAAATACTTGCGCATAGATGCAATTTACCAACTTGAATTATCAATGATGTAAATACATATGCACTCAACACAACATATCCATATATATAATAAGCAACATATAATTCAAATAATAATTCTAAAACAATTAACTACAGGAATCATATAATGTCTGAGTTTGTCAAAATTGCCTTCTTTATTAAGAGATCTTCTGTTCAATACAATATTTCTGCCTATGCACACAACATCAGTGTCCTTGCAGACAATGCAGGACTTAGGTCTCCATGCACAAGGCCACAAGGAGCCTTTCTACCCAGAAAAAACTCAAATCAACTATTGACGCATACAAAATCATAGCTTAGACACGAGATTATATTAGATATCTTTCGTCACTTGACTCTTACATATTTATACCTTTCCAAATGTGCACATACCATGCTCTCAAACCCTGGTTTGAGACTCATTGTTTTCTCTTTTACTATTTACAATAATTTAGGGACTTTGAACCACCCAAAAGCTCCTTGACATCTGCATGCAGTGCTTGCAAAAAAAAACTTAACCAAAATTTATCCAAAATTTCTTTACCTTGGGAACCCTTCTCCAACACTGAGCTCGAGAGACTTTTTAGCAATAATTATATATTTTAGAGATATTATGATGACAGGGAAAAGGAATTCTATGATTTGAAGATGGGATCTATGATGTATTTGGAGTATACTAGTAGGTTCTTGGAATTGTTGAGATATGTGCATTATCTTAAGGAGGAGAGGACCAAGATTAAAATATTCATAAATGGGTTGTAGGTAAAATTCAAGGACAAGATCATGTTTGATGAGGCTATATTTTTATAGGAATACATTAATAAGTTGAAGCAATGTTAGGAGAAATAAAATAATAATAATGAGTCTAAGAAGGATTGGAGAGGTAATGAGAAGAATAAGGGAAAGTGGGATAAGAGGCTAGGAATATTGCTGGATATAGGTAACAAAGATAATGCAACACCACACAAGAAATCCAATATAGCTGGTAGAGGAAAGGGATTTCATTCTGAGGAGTAGAACAAGGGTGATGGAAGGAATCCCTTACAGTATTGGACTTGTGGGAAGGATCATCACGGGAAGAATTTTCCCCAAAATAAATGTGGTAGACCAAAAATTTACAGTTGTTTGGAGGCACGAATAGTGGGGGATGTTGGTCAAAGTATTCCACAGATTTATGTAGCTTTGGATAGCAAGCAGGATGATCATCCCACATCTATTACCAAGATAGACAATAAGCTTTGTTTTCAAGTTGTTTCTATTTTGATTGACTCTCCATCTAATTATAGCTATGTCAACCTTGACCTGGTAGATAAGTGTAGTTTTAATAAATATGTATATGAATAATATTGTTTAGGGAAGTTGGATATAGATAAAAAGAAAAGGGGTCATCACTTGGTAAGATCTTCTAAATTTGAGTTTGACAACATGCCTAGGTCAACGCTTCTAAATATTTTTTGGTTGGGATCATACAATATGATTTTGGGTATGGATTGGTTGTATCTTCACATGACTAAGGTGGATTGTTATGATAAGGTTAATGAGTTCTTGGATGACTATATAGAACAAAGAATATTGCAAGGTAAGAAGAAGGCTGCATTAGTCAGGACGGTTATAGTCATGAAGGAAAAGCACAATCGTAGGAAAGGGTGTGTCTTGTTTTGAATGCATATTTCTAGTGACAAAAGTAAGTATGTTTAGGATGCTAAGGTCTTGAACATGTACCCAGTTTTAAAATAGTTTCTGGATGTATCCGAAGTAGTGATCACAGATTTAGTGCGTCATATGGAAATGGATGTTTCTATTGAGTAGGTACTAAGAGAAGCACCAACATAAAAGGCATCATATAGGATGAACACTCTGGACTAAGTGGAAATGAATATGCAGTTGGAGGAAATTATTGACAAGGGATACATTAGGCTAACTGTGTCACCTTCATATGAACCAGTATTTCTTGTGAACATGAAGAATGGTACTCTTAGGTTATGAATTAATTACATGAAGTTTAACAATGTGATGACTAAGAATAAGTATCCATTACTGAGGATTGATGATTTGTTCGATTAGATGAAGGAAGAAACAATGTTCTTTAATATTTATTTGAGATCAAGATACCATCAGGTATGCATCTAAGTAGAGGATATCCAAAAGACTACTTTTTGAACCAGGTATAGGAATTATGAGTTTTTTGTAGTTAATTTTGGTTTAAATAATTCTCTAGATAGTTTTATGTGATTGATGAATAATGTATTGCATCAATATCCAGACAATTTTTATATTGTATTCATTGATGATATATTTATATACTCTATGAATGAGTAGGAACATACCAAACACTTAGGAGAAATCTTGAGATTGATCAAGGAACATCAGTTGTATGCCAAGCTTAGAAAATATAGATTATTTTATACAAAGGTCCATTACCCAGGTCATGTTGTTAGTAAGTACCATATAACAGTGGATCTAGAAAATACCAAAGCTATTATGGAATGGGAAGCTCCTAGGAATGTGGATGAGGTCAATTCATTCATGGGTTAGCAGGTTATTACAGGTGGTTCATGAAGAATTTCTCACAATTTTCCTATCCTATTACATCATTGTAGATAAATTTTTTTTTTGAATGAATAGAGGAATGTGCAACCATTTTTTAGTAGTTGAAGCAGTTTCTTACTAAAACTCAAGTTTTAAATATTGTAGATCCATATAATCAGTTTATGGTGTACATATATTCTTGAAAAATAGGACTTCATGGGTTTATGATGTATGAAGGACATGTAGTATTCTATGAGTCAAGGAAAGTAAATGATCATGTACATAACTATGTGACACATTATCTTGAGTTGGAATTGGTCATCCATGTGTTGAATATTTGGAGACACTATGTTCTTGGTAGGAGGTTCGTCTTAATGAGTGATAATAGCTCTTTGAGATACTTATTTGGCCAAATCAATATGAATTATAGGAAATCTAGGTGGTTGGCTATGATCACGGAGTTTTCCTGTGGAAATATAGTACACTAAGGGTAAAGAGAACATGTTTATAGATGCTCTTAGCAGAGGGAGACATGTAAAACATATAGCAACTATATGTTATGATCGCACAAATTTACAAGATCATATTTTGCAAGTAAGACAATATGATGATAGGTACCCATAGCTTAAGAAAAATTTATAACAATAGGGTACAAGTGAACAGGATGAGGATTATCATCTCCTGCAGATTCTTTGATGAGATTTTGGAAGAATATCTATGTGTCTAATAACAGTGAGCTAAAGAATATTATATCATGGGAATGTCATGTTAAACCATCTTTAGATCACTTGGGATATCAAAATACATTGACATTGGTTAAGAAATTATACCATTAACCAAATTTGATGAAAGAGGTGGGAGATTTGATGGTGACATGTTTAGATTGCGAGCATGTAAAATTAGAGTGTAAACATCCAAGTCATTTATTACAATCGATTCTTCTTCCAAAGTGAAAATTAGAGGAAATTTCTATGGAATTTCATTACATGTTTACCGAGGGCATATAGACAACATGATTCTATCATAACTTTGAACCACTAGCCTGAGAACTCACTTCTACCTCGAACAAGGGAGTGATGGCGGTCGGCAGAAAAACTATGGTTTATTGGTTCAGCCTCTTAGACTACGCAGTGGCAAACCCTCATGGCAGAGCATTAGATGAGAACCCTACACCTGTTTCCAAGGCATTCGGCCCTGCACCTATTCTAGAATGGATTTATACTTGGATCAATGGTTACCCTGCTTTCGCGGTGGCCGCCTCCCTTCCCCCCATTGACGATATCAGCCTTAGGCCCTGCAATGATGCAGCTTCCCTACAATCTCAAAGAATTTTTTCACATACAAGATTCCCCAACAGTCAGGATCTTGCTCACGGTCGATATTAGGTGAAGACCAGTCCAGAACTCGTGTTGGCAGATGCATGTTATATTTGGCATCTATTTCCTCTGTGGGTTACTTCGCGAGCATTAGGGCATTGTGGCAGCAGACCTCATGACATGCCATTTCGAGGAGGCCCGCCTCTTAGCACCTACCTCACTGGCTGCAGTTTGTACTATGCACCATGTTGTCCTATGTTATGGGAGGTGCAGAACTATCCTCCATGGATGGCTTGGGGCTTTCTTCGGTGCTACATCTGCCTGCCCAAATCTATTGCAGATGCCCAGTCACGAGAAGAGTGTGGACAGAAAATACTAGGATTCTCTTGACACATATGGTTCCCCACTTTGCAGGTGGATCCAACAACGAATTCGCAGACTGACCCAGCATAGACTCAGGAAGGTGAAAAAATTGGGGCAACAAGCACCACAAAATAGGTAAATAATAATTGTTTTCAAATATTTACTAAAACACCTATTGGGGAAAATCTGGTATTATGGACAAATGATACAGATCTGGTATCTGATCTCAAAATTTATATTACACAAGCACAGGGGTACCCTATATCATCACAACTACTAATATATGAAGGCATATTACTTCAAAACCATAGATCCATAAAGGATCAAACTATATCCTCTGGTGCTACCATTATCTTCAATCTCTGGTTGCGAGGAGGAGGCACAAGGGATCGAGGAAAAAAAAAATTTGTTGGGGGAACAAGGGGTAGAGGTACATCTAATGAGGATCACAATACAAGACCCTCCTTCAAGAACATTCTTTAGGGGAACAAAAAAACAACTTCTCTAGAACCAAAGAGCAATGCCCCCAAGCCCTACATTGTAGAGTAGCTGAATCATACACCTGAACTGGACATAGATTTACCCGAGGTTGATGAACATTGAAACACATATCAGGCACAAGCACTTATCTGCTGCTTCAATAGCTTTAGGCCCAAACCAATGGACCTCTTTTAATGGATATTTAAGAACTTGACTGAGTGTGAATTACATCTTTGTTCTAAAGGTTTCTTCATAGTTAAATTTCAGCATTCAGAAATCAGAGACTACATCGTCCAGGGGGGTCCATGGTTTTGGGGGTCTACTGGACTTTATATCACCCCTTGGTTCCCAAAATTTGATGCTAAAACTATGTTTTTTTCTAGAATGCTGGTTTGGATCAGGTTATATAATCTCCCCCTTCATTTTTGGAGCGACAATGTCCTACAAGGAATCGGGAATGTGCTTGGGAGATCCATTAAAACATAGACACAATAGTTGGAGGAAAGAATATTCACCTTCACATGTATCTTTTTTGAGGTAGACCTCAGCAAAGGGTTACCAAAAAGCATTCAACTGGCACACAAACAACAAAATGGCTGCAACATATAGACTATGAAAACACAGCATTCATATGCAAAATTTGCAGATAGACTGGTCATTTACAAAATACATGTCCTAAAGCAAAGAGAGATAACCGAAGAAAGAAGAGGACAGGAAAAACCCTCAAAGGATGGCAATACCCCCCATGTGACCTAGAAGAGGAGATAGAAGAAGAAGAAGATGCACCCACATCAGATGGGAACGAAAAATCAATAATAGTCCTGGAAGCATAAGAAAAAGACACTGGATCCATTTGATATACAAACATAATAGGACATGCCCACACAGGAGCCAGTTGTTCCTAACTGCTGTGGGAAAAAAATGCATCACTCATCACAAACCTCAAGCTCCGAGAAGAAAGTAGGAGCAACTATAGTTGAAAATCATCTCGCACTTGTCTCCCCCACGTCATCATAAGGTGCATGGGGGAAGGTGGAAAAAAATAAAGGGAGAAAAACATAGTTTTTCTCCCCATTGTATATTAGTTTTTACTTGCTTGTTTTTATGAAAACCAGTCTCAGCTGGTTTTTTAGTCTATTACCTACTAATGCAACATGTAATTTTGTTTATTTTAATAAAATCACAATTTTTCCTAAGGAAAGAAAACATGATTCTATTATCGTTTTGGTTGACAGGTTATTTAGTTATTAGTGTTTAAGTAAAACACTCTGGAATCCTTGGAACAACATGGGTTGAGTTACTATTACCCGAAGCCTTGTTCGAAAAAACACTCTGGAACCCTTGGTGGGTTTGGTTACTAGTCTTCGAGTTTTGGTTGGAAAATTTTTCTAGAGCCCTTTGAAAAATGTTGGATGAGTTTATAGTCCCAGACTCGGCTTGGAAGAAATGCTATGGAGCCTTGGAAAACATGGGTAGAGACTGATCTTATGGTGGTTAGTGATCTTAAATCGTGAGGTGGAATGAATGGTTGAGGGTTGAGGAAGTTTTTCCTATTGAAGCCCTGGATTGGTTATGTTTGGGTATTCGATGAGATACCCCATTCATGTTTGGAATATGGCATGGGGATGACTGGGTGAAGAGTGATTTGGTTAAGTACCAGCTATGGTTGGGTGGCATGTGGAATTCCCTCACTTGGTTGCATTTTTCATATGTTAATAAGAGCTCATTTCCTCTTGTGTTTTTATTAGAAAATATACTTGTTATGATGTGGCTTTAAGGGTTGTTCCATAATTGTTATTATTTTTGTTATAAGCATGGTTTTATGAGATATTTTAGTTATGTCTCTCATCATGTTTTGATTGGTAAATGATATTTTATTGAATGCATTACCTAAGACATGTGATTGCATTTATTATGAGAGCGAAAGATAACCTTTTTATGGTTTTCAGATAAGAATGAGACCCCTGTATTCCTATATTCCTTTATAACCTATATTTTACATGCTCTCCATGGGTTTGATGACATTCCTAGTATGTTCCGGTAAGTCTAGGTCACGTTTTGAGTTGTGATTTAATTTTTAGCTTTGTAATTGTGTCAAATATGATTATCTCATGATATTATTGAATTAATCAAAAAATATGTACTTATAACCTACAAGTAACATGTAAAAAAGTTATTTTTATGAATGAGTAATTCATACCTCCAACTTCCTAGGGTCAGAAATTCGACATACGATCTCCATTTGACTATCATAATACCTTGTTTTGAAGATATCTACGAGGAGGCCAAAAGAAGAAAGGTAGATTAGACTTGCACTTCTCTGGTACCTTATTTTTCCTTGAAAACATTTTTTATCTCCTCAAAATGGACTTAGAAGTTTAGAACCCAAAAAAACTACCAAAAATAAAAAGTCCTATCAAATTTAAAGAGGCAAAACTGAAGAGAAATAATGTTACTTCAAATTATGATGATGACCGTGTCATCAAATGTCATTGGTTGTTCTATTCAATTCTAGACATGTGGACACAATTTTTGATAAGAACGCATTGGAAATTAGGTCTCACATAGTAACTCTCATCTCATTTTTACTCTAACAAGCCCTTTGATTTCGGTAAATGTGGGAGGGGTGGTTACAAACAATTGTTGCAACATTTTAGAATACTATGAACCCTTTGTTGGCACCATACAATGGAAGTCTTAGTCATTAGAGTAAACATTTTTTTCCAATGAGGTTTATAAATAGTAGATTATGTTATGAAACTAGCTCCAAAAATAGAAGAAAAGAGATATCAATGCCTTAGAAATAAGCCACTTCAAGGGGAAAACCTCATTTCCATTACATAAATGAACAATTCATGGATGATAAAAATGACAAAATATCATTCTATATTTAGAATTCCATGGGGTCACAATATATTCCTAGTCGACCTAACAATAATAATGTAAACACACAATAATAACAATATTGGGGTTACAGTGGTACAACAATAACAATAAGGGGATTATACTCACAACAATAAGGCACTATACTAGTAATATAGGGACCTAACTATTGGGGAAAAATAATTGCCTGTCATTTAATTTGTCAACCCGGGGGTTTCGTAAGCTTGTGAAGCTGAATGATTGCATAGGTTGAACAAAGAAATGCTTCCAACTCTTCATCCTTTATTGAGAGTGCATATCCAACAATAGTTAGCTTCCACTTTTTGTAGTTGATTTCAAAGTCATAACCCAACATCTTTGTGACCCATTCTTTCTGCTCTTCTGAAGATTGTATTTATTCCAAAAGGTGTTTAAGACTATCATTATCAGCTTTTACCTTGAAGTGTCTTCCCATTAGGTAAGGTTGGGATTTCTTTTGTGCATGTAGTATTGCAAACATTTCCTTCTCATAAAAAGCTTTCTTTAAATACTTTCCTTTGATTGGACGACTTTCAAAATAAATGGGTCTTCCTTATTGCATTAAAACAACACCAATTCCATTTCCTGAGGCATCACATTGCACAATAAAGGTTTTTTTGAATTCTGGTGTAGCTAAGACTGGTAGTAGGCACATTTACTCTTTAAGATGTTCAAAGGCCTTAGTTGCTTCAGTTGTCCATGAAAATTCATATTTCTTCAATAATGGTGTGTAAGGTGCTTCTATTCTCACAATATTCTTAACAAACTTGTGATAATACCTTGTTAACTCAAGAAATCCTCGCAACTAATTTATTGTTGTGGGGGCTTTCCATTCCTTAATGACATTAATTTTGTTAGGGTCTACCATAACACCCTCGCGAGTTACAATATGACCTAGATATTCCACCTCTTGTACTCCAAAGAAGAATTTGGATGTTTTTTCATATAATTTTTTCTCCTCCAATAGTTTGAGAACCCTGTCAACTTGTTGGACATGATCCTTCCAAGACCTACTGTAGATTAGAATGTCATCAAAAAATACTAGAATTTTTTTTTCTAAGGAACGGTTTGAAAATGGAATTCATCAACCATTGAAATGTATAAGGTGCATTGGTAATGCCAAAAGGCATGAAAAAAGATTCATAATGCCCCATCATGAGCTCAAAATGTTATTTTTGGAACAACTTTTGTCTTCATTCTAATTTGATGGTGTCCTAAATGAAGATCAAACATAGTAAAATAAATTTCTCCATGTAATTCATCCAATAATTCATCAATCATAGGAATGGGAAATTTATCTTTAATATTGAGCTTATTGAGCTCCCTATAACCTGGACACATGAGCCATGATCGATCCTTCACGTGCTCCAATATTACTAGAGTAGAGAAATATCTTTGAATAAGTTGAATTATACTAGCCTCTAACATTTGTGCAATCATATGTTTAATTTCTCTCTTTTGGACATATGGATATATGTAAGGCTTGATGTTTGAAGGAACACTTCATAGAATCAAATGAATAGTATGATCATGATCACGAATAGGTGGGAGTCCTTTTGGAGCTTCAAACACCTTGGAATGATTGTCCAAGACTTTTTGGAGATCTAGAGAAATAGATGATTTTGATGTTGGAACTTCTAGTGAGCATAATTGTGCAATTATGCCTCTTTGTTCTTTCTTTAGAAGCTTTGTCACGAAATTAGAGATTATTATCTTTCTTGGCTTTCCTGCGATACCTCATAATTTGATTTCCTTTCCTTCCAAAAAAATTTCAAGAAAATTTCTTTAAACTTAAAATCTACCATTCCAAAGATTGTAACCATTGTACTCCTAGTACAACATCAACGCCTCCCATTAGAATGGAAAGAATTGGACTATTCAATACATGCTCCCCTATAGTTAGCTTGATATTACGACACTTTCCAAAACAATTTATAGTTTCTCCATTTGCAACCATCACTTGACATTCTAGTGCTAGATATAGGAAATAATTCGATTCCTTGTCTACCTCACAATGAATAAAATTATGTGTACTACCTGAATCAATCAGCGCTATTACATTTTTCTTCTTGATATGTCCTTCTATATTGAGAGTTTGAGCAGTGGTAATTCCTTCCAATTCATTACATGATATGGTCCAACTCATTTCTTCTTCTTCTAGGGTTGGTTCCTGGTATATATCCTCTTCTTTTGAAGTTTCATGTTCATTTTCTTCCTCCTCTTCACAAATTATGCAAAATAATTTCTTTTCAGCACACTTATCACCTTTAGTGTATTTTCTATAAAAACTGTAACAAAGCCATTTTTCTCCTTTTTCTTCCAATTTTTGTAGTGTTAATCTTGTAGGTTGTGGAATTCTAGGAGTAGAAACACTTCCATATTTATAGATGTGAGTGGTAGGTTTCTTTGTTGCCAGAATTTTACATTCATTTTTTCTTGCCAACCTGAATTCCTTCTCCAATGGATCAGGTTCCCAAACACAAACTTCATGTTGTATGTTATCCTTTAATTTCCCTATGAAAGCATCAATCATGTGTTCCTCTAGACTATCAACTACCCTTATATTCAATTTTTGGACGTCCTCGGTGTGCTCCACCACTAAACCCTTTTGTTTGAGATTTATCAATTGGCTAAAGAAGGTGTTTCTCTTTGTATCCTCATGATGCGCTATCATTTCCTCCATAAAAATTGACCAAGTGAAAAAAAATTTATGGTAGAAAATCCATCGATACCATACAAATGTATTTTGTTCTAAATGTAAATTTGCAATGCACACCTTTTGTGTGTTTTGCACATTATTGAGATCAAAATATTGCACAAGGGATCCTTGCCATCAAACTTCCTCATATCCATATTTGGAATATGGTTGTTCTTCAATCCAACATTAGATTTTATGAAATTATGATTAACATTTATTTTTTCTCATCATGAGTTTCCTCTACTATATTTCCTCCATTAGGAATCATTTCTTGTATTAACCTTGTCATCAAACCTTACATGTCTTCTTTTAGATCATTCTTCATGTCTTCCATGTTGTCTTTCATTTTATCATCAATATTAGATTCCATATCACCCATCTTAGCTTCCATAATGGCTTCCATGCAATCCATATTAGCTTCCATTCCATTCTTAAAACCATCCATATTAGATTCCATGCCATTCTTCAAAACATCCATCTTAGCTTCCACACCTTTCTTAAAAACTTCCATTTCATTTTTTGTTCCCCTTTGCGAGAGAAAAATTTGGTGCACTTTCTCTTGTAATTTTGATATGGCATGGAGTGCTTCTTCCTCTTCATGAGTCATAGTAGAGCATTCTGAAGGCTTAATGGGTTTTGAATTATTTTTAGGTGGAATTTTAGAACCCAATACTGATATCTATGATTCAATATGCCCTTGGAATCACTTCAAACTAATTTTTCATATAAGACTTATGCAATTAGAAAAAAAAATACACACATTTTTCTTTCTTTTGAGGAGCCCGATATTGAAACTAAATTATCTTTGTGAGCCCTCTGAAGCTTATTTCCAATGTTGCAGGTCTGACCTAATTTGGATTCTTCAAGGAAAGGTTATGCCCAATCTCCCACAACGACCTAATTATGGACTGGTTCAGTAGAGTGAACTTGTACGATGTGCCACGTTTCACTGTTTCCTCCTTTGACTCTAAAATTAACACAAGAGACTACAGTTTCTGTACTTATAGTTTATTTTTATAGAGTTCCAATCTGATACTCAAAGAGAGAATTATGACGCTTTTCCGATGGTCACCTCTTTGAGATGAAATTCAGGAGCCTGAAAATGCCCTAATTTCCAAAAATAATATCTCTGAAAATATTGTGCACCAAGATTTGAAATTTTTACACGACGTTCCTTAGGATTTTGGCTTTGCTCTGTAAATATTTTCGCTTCTGAACCTTTTTGGAAAATATTTTATAGTGAAAATTCCACGATGACCTATTTATGTGAAATTTGGGAGCCTGAAAAAATCCTAACTTCCTGTTGAAGCCTCGAAAATCGCTGCAACAACATTGGGGGATAACCACCCAATCTGGAGCTTAAACAAGCTCCTTTTCCATTTGGAGTAGTGGCTCTGACTGGTTAAATTAGGTCCAGTTACATTTTCCCAAACTTCAATTACCTAAAATATAACTTTCATTCATTAACAGAGAAGAGATATCATATCAGCTCTCTTGTTGATTAGGCAAGAGAGTTTATCCTTAAGCTAATTTGGGGCTCAGCCAAACCATGAATAAGTTATGTCTTACAATTAACCTACATATTCTAACCTAACTGACTTTATATTATTAAATTATTGTTAATTGTTAATCCTAAATGACACTATGATAATTTTATCCCTATGAAAATTATTAGTTTAATACTATCTATTAATCCTAAAGTAACACACTGCTAATGCTACATTTATCATTAAAGTCTTTTTTAAGTGCTAAAGTATTCTTAATTATCTCATATTTCAAATCTAAACTAATATATTCTATGTGATTATTCTAATTAACTAATTATAATATATAAATAAATATACCCTATACTATAATATATTCCTAAATATTACTAATATAATTCTAATAATAATTCTAGTTTATTATAATATATCTATGATAACCTATTAAATGAATGTTAACTAAATAATATTATTATTATTCTAAGTAAACAATTAATAAAATCAGATCTAATTAAATATACATTACTACAAAATTTCGATGGTTTAAATACATGGTAATAAAACTTATAAAAAATGCACGGTATTTAAAAATATCATAACCCACTTGCAAATGTTAAAACTGCATTTTATTAGACTCCATTTTATTAAAAGCACAATTTGCCAATGTTAAAGATCTAACCGTATTGTCATGTGACAGGTACATTGATTACCACGGGAAAATTTGAATCAACTACCAGTATATAAAACATATCCAATTTGTGTTAGCTAGCATTGATCACCACGTGGACTGCCAAATATTTTATGTGATATGCTACGCTACAAACATCAGAATTGATCGCAAACAAAATCGCCATAGCACCCGTTCACATGCCAACAACCCATTCAATGTGTGTGGTAATGCTAACTGCCAGGGCTCAGATTTTAATACATAGCTCTATTTTGGGTTTTAACAATTCAATTCAGAGATAAGGTTTTGGGGTATTTATCCCTAACTATAAGGAGAATATATGGAGATAGGGATTTGAATCCCTCATCATACTTTTTACTCAACCAAGTGTAGTTTTGGCATACACAAGTTCAAAGAAACCTTATATAAAGCCATCAAAAATGTATTCAAAAAGGGGGGAGAAAATTTTTTAAATCATTTTTTCAATGGTTTGAAGGAGACTCTATAGGTTCGAAGGAGAAGGGGTCGCGATCTAGCATAGGGGATTCTTTGCTATCATTTAATCCACACTTATGCATTTCTGTTTTGTGTAGAGGAGGTGATTGTAAAGATTGAAAGAGAGTTTTTGGCCTTTGTAATATTGTTTAGCATTTCGGCATGTAATAAAATCATAGGTCTCAAATTCTCAATGACTACATATTTTGTAAGCAAAGCTTTGGCATTATTTTGAATTTCCATTCATGATTATTTCTACCTAAATGCTGAATTTTTTATTTGTGTCCAACTTTTGTAATTAATTTCGATTTCTATTCTAAAATATATTTTTTATTGATACTTAACATTTCTGTTGGTTCAATTTTGATATAATTTGAAGCTTTGCAGTAGCTATCTCCAAGAGGCAGAACGAGATCAGATCTATAACGAATTCACTGAAATATATCTGTGATTAAATAATAATTTCTTATATTTAATTCGTAAATGTATTTTTATTTTATCCCGTTAATTAATATGAATTTCTTCTTTTAATTAATGGACACTACATAGTGAATTCGATCATAAAACCAGTCTTTCCCCTTATTTTATGCACAACGAGATCAAATTATAACAATTTCACTGAAATATATTTGCGATTAAATAATAATTTCTTATATTTAACTCGCAAATGTATTTTTCTTTTATCCCATTAATTAATATGAATTTCTTCTTTTAATTAATGGAAATTAAATAGTGAATTTGATAATAAACCTGTCTTTCCATTTTTTTTATTTAATTTTCTCTCGGATTAAGAGAGGGCTATCCCATCCTAGTTCGAGATAGGATTTTCATTTTAGATTAATTTTGTATTGTAAGATTCTCTCCTGATGTAAAAAAATAAAATAAAAGGTAATTCTAATGTTATGTGTTATTGATTAAAAACAAATAAATTGTTATACAAGATATTGCATTAGTTCTAATGATTGATTTCTTAATATTTTGAATAATGATTAAAATCAATCAAGGAGTTTAACTAATATAAGGACTCGACCTTGCCATTGAAAAACCAACGCGTTTGCCATTAACTAAAAAGAACTTTTATGTTGAGATCATTTACAAATACAAAATTAATATAAAACGAAAATCCTATCTCGAACTAAGATGGGATATCCCTCTCTTAATCCGAAAGCAAATTAAATAAAAAAAAGGGAAAGACAAGTTTATGATCAATTTCACTATTTAATTTCCATTAATTAAAATAAGAAATTCATATTAATTAATGGGATAAAAGAAAAATACATCTGCGAGTTAAATATAAGAAATTATGATTTAATATTAAATATGTTTCAGTGAAATTGTTATAAATCTGATCTCGTTCTACATATAATAGGGGGGAAGACTGGTTTTATGATCAAATTCACTATGTAGTTTCCATTAATTAAAAGAAGAAATTTGTATTAATTAATGGGATAAAAGAAAAATACATTTACAAATTAAATATAATAAATTATTATTTAATCACAGATATGTTTCAGTGAATTCGTTATAGATCCGATCTCATTCTGCCTCTTGGAGATAGCTCCTGCAAAGCTTCAAACCATATCAAAATTGAACCAACAGAAATGTTAAGTATCAATAGAAAATATATTTTAGAATAGAAATTGAAATCAATTACAAAACTTGGACACAAATAAAAAATTCATCATTCAGGTAGAAATACTCATGAATGGAAATTCAAAATAATGCCAAAGCTTTTCTTAAAAAATATGTAGTCGTTGATAATTTGAGACCTATGATTTTATTACATGCAGAAATGATAAGCAATATTACAAAGGCCAAAAAATCTCTTTCAATCTTTACAATCACCTCCTCTACACAAAACAGAAATGCATAAGTGCAGATTGAATGATAGCAAAGAATCCCCTATGCTGGATCGCGACCCCTTCTCCTTCTAACCTATAGAGTATCCTTCAAATCATTGAAAAACTGATTTAAAAAATTTTCTCCCCCCTATTTGAATACATTTGTGATGGCTTTATATAAGTTTTCTTTGAAATTTTGTTTGCCAAAACTACACTTGGTTGAGTAAAAAGTGTGATGAGGGATTCAAATCCCTATCTCCATATATTATCCTTATAGTTAGGGATAAAGAACCCAAAGCCTTATCGCTAAATTTAATTTTTAAAACCCAAAATAGGGCTATGTATTAAAATATGAGCCCTGCTGGTCAACACTACTTCATGCACTGAATGGGTTGTTGGCATGTGAACGGGTGTTCTGGGGGTTTTGTTTGCAGCCAGTTCCGACGTTTGCAGTGTAACATATCACAAAAAATCTTTGGCGGTCCATGTGGTGATCAATGCTGGCTAACACAAATTGGATATGTTTTATATACTAGCAGTTGATTCAAATTTTCCCGTGGCAATCAATGTACCTATCACATGACAATACGGTTAAATCTTTAACTTTGGAAAATTGCGGTTTTAATAAAATGGAGTTTAATAAAATGCAGTTTTAACATTTGCAAATGGGTTATGATATTTTTAAATTCCATGGGTTTTTTATAAGTTTTATTACCATGTATTTAAACCATCAAAATTTTGTAATAATGTGTTGTATTAAATCTGATAAATATGATTTGTTTGGCACTAGGAATAATACTTTAGTTTAGCACTTAGGTTTGGTCTTTAAGATTTTATGCTTGACTTTTGATGTTATATTTTTTTATGAAATGTAAATGAAATTTTAAATATTTCATTACTAATTTTATGACTGGTTTAATAAACTGATTATACATATGATCATAATATAATGTGTAACTTTACAATGTTTTATATATTTTATATGTTTAAATTAAACATGTAAAAATATAAAATA